>CM047929.1:27444263-27964218 GCA_026230145.1 Diorhabda elongata | reverse complement strand
TGAAAAAATTGCAACGAAAATTGCTGCCATACCGACAGGACGAACGAAACCTTCCCAATGAAGAAGGTCAAGAAGCTACAGGTGCGAAAATAAGACGTTGCCAGAATTGTCAAGGACCAGCTAACAAGAGGAGGCTCACCAAATATGACTGCATCTTGTGTAAAAAAGCCATATGTTTGTCCCACTTGAATTGTTGCTGTAACGAGTGTAACACCAATTTAAGACAAAATATTAATGCTTAATAATAATGGCAATCGTTTTCTTTTGTCAACTTAAATTTATTTTCATCAGCTTTATTTGTTATTTTCGCCTTTTATTTTTTTACCACAGAAACTAGTATATAGTTTTAAATTACATTATATTGAAAGTTCCTATATTATTTTAAATAAGAACAATTAAAATTTCTTTTGAGTACTTTGTCTAAAACAAAAACATGTTTTCATCTTATTTCAACCCTTTTAGGTATCTTATTTTCAATAGTGATCAACCTGATATATTGCGCCATATTATAGTCAAAAAAATATTGCGCCCGACAGGTTGAAGAATGATAAAGTTCATGATTTTTAAAAATGAAAATAATGTTTTCAACTAAGATTTCATTTATATGAATCTCACCATCTTGCTTGTTTAGTATATTGTTTATTTTTAATTTCCATCATTCTCTAGCGTACAGCAATTTTTAATATAGAATACCAGTACTCACTCATACTTCCTTATACTTAAGTTGCTTGGCAAAATAATTCATCCAAATTAAAAATATTTTTAATTTGGAGACGTTTAAGTTTCCATTTGTTTCATTATGAAAACATATTTCTTAATAAATTTGAATCGCAATGATTTTATTAATAATCAATTATGATGAAAATTTTTTGCTCCAGTAGAAATCCAATGAAATCTATTAATTTTGAGTCATCAGATTGAAGACAAGATCCCATGGGCTGTTTTCACTTTATCACGTTGCCATGGATACTTATCGATTCATTTCGATTTTGATATTTCAAATATTTATTTATAATATTAATAATATATATTAATGCATCTAAATGTTCTTAATTTTTGTCTCTTCTGTTTTAAAATTAGTTTCTTCAATAATTTTTGGAAAATAAAATTTGACGTTTCAATTTTTGTTTAAGTCATTATCAAAATATTGTCTTCATATTTTTATTTGTTATTTCTACTAAAGTGGAAAGTATGGACTAGGAGATTTATCTTAAGTATATTGGCATTATGAAAAACAAAAATTATTATGTTGTGAAAGGAATGCGATTTGATTTCAGTAAATATCTAATGATTATAGTTTCTTAATATAAATATTAGCTACATACGAATGAATTTCTAAATCTTCCTTTTTCATTACTTTTACGGCATGCATAACTTATTTACAATGTTTATATCTACCACAAATACAAATTCATACCCCAAATTTAAATTTAATATCCCATTAAATGTCTTCATTCAGTAATTTTGTCATCACGGCTTGTTGCCACCGACTCGACGGAGGGCTTTTAATTCCGAATTTATATTATGACTGATTAACCTATCAAAACGGCTTATAAGTAGCGGGTACAGCGGTTTACACTTCATTTTACATTGAATTACAACCCTTTCCCTCTCGATGGTTCTAAAAATGATGATGAGAAGTTAAAAATCAAATTATGTGGCAGGACCTCTTTTAAATAAAAATATTTTAGTTTAGATTATCACTATGATGTTATAAACAATAATTAACTTTTACGAATCTTGCGTGAAAATTTTAGCTTATTAGAAAAATGTTTTTATCACACTTTCATCACATTGATTTGAAATATTTGAACTCAATTTTTGAACAATTCGAAACGTTGTATTTTATCAGTAGAGCACTTAACGCAAAACCTTGTTGATTGTTAACCACTAACGAATGTTTTCCAAAATTCTCAAATAACGGTTGCAATAATAAAATTCAAATATTTTTGTAACCTTCTAAAGACCAATGGTAAATCACCAATTTAATAATTCGAAAAGATCCGAAGTAATAACCTGAAAGTCTACTATCGATTAAAATTTGTCAGCATCGACCATCGCCAAGATGTAAAACTGTACAATTGATCATCCTACTGTTTATCTAGGTTCTTCGCTGTTTGCTGCTGAGCAAACTTATTTAATAGCACTTAACCGTACATGCCTCCAAAGGTATACCAAATGAAGATTCATGAACATTAGAGGAAATGATTTAGTTGTGAAATAATTTATGAGATGAACTGGCGTTCTAGTGAGATATGATTATAGAAATAAATAGAAATAAAATAGTAGATTGCCGGTTATCCGAATTAATAATGTCAGAGGTGGTTCAGATAATCAAAAATTCGGGTAAGCGAAATTTTTATTCATTTTTTGTTTATTTATATTTTATATATAATAAGGAAAAGGAAGATACAAACCAACAACTTTGTTTTTTTTATTTAATTTAGCAACATGTACATAATGAAAAGAACAAAAATATGTAAATATTTACGTGCAAGCAAAAAAATAATTGTATCTAATCAATGCTTCATCAAAATTAATGCTGTGGCATGGAGAATGTCTTAATATTTATCTGTTTCAATGTCGCTTTCGTCTTCATAGCAGCTAGATCTTTTTTTCAGTTGTAATAATTGTATACGACAGTTCTTGACGTTCGAGCCTTGATCAACACTTACGTTATTTTTATCACAATCCACGAAAACACTGATATTTCTCATTTCATCCACAATTTTCAATGAAACTTCATTATCATGTGGATTTCGATTTGATCTTTGGATGGTTTCAATAGTTTATTCCACGACTTATGCAAGGTGCAGTTTTTAAATCCATTCTATGCTGCGACGAACTGCAGTCTTTTAAATTCATTTTTTTGTACTTACGTGGAAAAAATAGTTTCTTTGTTATTTGTTCAACTAAAAGCAGACGACGCATGAGCTGTTTTCGGTACAGTTTCTTTAATGTTTAATGAACCTTGCCTTCTTTTTCACTATGCTGCTGAAAATTCTTCATTTCGGGAATATTCGTAAAAGTGTTCTCGTTTTGGCTTTTGTATATCAACGGAATTTTCACGTTTTTAAAACATAGTGAGTTTCTGTATTTAAATATCATTAACAACGGAATTCTATCTGTCCCAAATCCTTGCTCATTTTGTAACCTGGAGCTGCGGCTTCTTTTCGAGACACCAACGACTTATATAGCAAAGCTCTTTCGGTTGTTTGCCTTATTTCATCTGCATTATAAATAAAATCCAAATCATACTCTTAAACTTCAAAATATTTCTTGAAGAAACTGCAGCTGGAGCGTCAGAACTAAATTTTTCACCGTGAATTTCGATTTGCCTTATCCCATGTTCTAATTTGAAACTAGAACTTGTGGTAAAGGTTGAGTGACCACCAAGCTTCATCTTTAATTCCAATGTTTTTTCAGACAAAATGAGCACCGATGTGGGCTGCCCAGAATACCGTTTTTCAAAAACCAAGTGTAAATAGCTTTCTCCACCAATTCCAAACTTCCATAGTTTTACGATTTGAACTGCCCGCCTCCCTGTCAATTTTATGTGCGTACCTGACTATTGAATCAGAATTATTTTTCATTCCTGTTATAGTTGATTTACCATCAACATCTCACAAAGAACGGTTTGAATCAAATAAAGGGAAAGGGTTTCACAGAATCAAATGCAATGAATAAATTAGGTATACAGTTCTAAGTACACCAATACGTATTCAACGTCTAATATCATTGAACCGTCACACACTTATCAACCAGATACAACATTGGAACTCATGCTTTTGTTAATCGAGGTAAAATATAATTATTAATATAAGAATAAAGTGAACTAAGAGAAAATTGTCACTGTTCTAAAAGTGTGCAGTGATTTGTACGTTTATTATCAATCATTCTTTTTATCATCATCATTTATTCTTAATGCAGGATTATTTTTTACTCCTAAGTTTCTCACAAGACTTATTTACTTAACCCTGAAGTCTCCCTACCTTCTCAGGTAGGAAGGCATGCTGGATTGAGTCTTCTCCACAGTAGTTTCCATTCTTTCCTACCCTGTATCTTTTGTTTTATTTCCTGCAATCTTATTTCTCGAATTTGCCCTGCCATCTCAATTTCTTCTGTCTTAATGAAGGACTCTTTTCTAATTATTAGTTTTCCATAATACATTTATGATGAATTTTACATTTACATTTATACTGTTATGGTGTCAAAATTAGGTTTCGAAATAATTTATAACATTGTTGGAATAGCTTTCCGATCATTCCTGAAATAGATATCTTTTTCTTACATCTTCTTACATCTTCTTACATCTTCTTACATCTTCTTACATCTTCTTACATCTTCTTACATCTTCTTACATCTTCTTACATCTTCTTACATCTTCTTACATCTTCTTACATCTTCTTACATCTTCTTACATCTTCTTACATCTTCTTACATCTTCTTACATCTTCTTACATCTTCTTACATCTTCTTACATCTTCTTACATCTTCTTACATCTTCTTACATCTTCTTACATCTTCTTACATCTTCTTACATCTTCTTACATCTTCTTACATCTTCTTACATCTTCTTACATCTTCTTACATCTTCTTACATCTTCTTACATCTTCTTACATCTTCTTACATCTTCTTACATCTTCTTACATCTTCTTACATCTTCTTACATCTTCTTACATCTTCTTACATCTTCTTACATCTTCTTACATCTTCTTACATCTTCTTACATCTTCTTACATCTTCTTACATCTTCTTACATCTTCTTACATCTTCTTACATCTTCTTACATCTTCTTACATCTTCTTACATCTTCTTACATCTTCTTACATCTTCTTACATCTTCTTACATCTTCTTACATCTTCTTACATCTTCTTACATCTTCTTACATCTTCTTACATCTTCTTACATCTTCTTACATCTTCTTACATCTTCTTACATCTTCTTACATCTTCTTACATCTTCTTACATCTTCTTACATCTTCTTACATCTTCTTACATCTTCTTACATCTTCTTACATCTTCTTACATCTTCTTACATCTTCTTACATCTTCTTACATCTTCTTACATCTTCTTACATCTTCTTACATCTTCTTACATCTTCTTACATCTTCTTACATCTTCTTACATCTTCTTACATCTTCTTACATCTTCTTACATCTTCTTACATCTTCTTACATCTTCTTACATCTTCTTACATCTTCTTACATCTTCTTACATCTTCTTACATCTTCTTACATCTTCTTACATCTTCTTACATCTTCTTACATCTTCTTACATCTTCTTACATCTTCTTACATCTTCTTACATCTTCTTACATCTTCTTACATCTTCTTACATCTTCTTACATCTTCTTACATCTTCTTACATCTTCTTACATCTTCTTACATCTTCTTACATCTTCTTACATCTTCTTACATCTTCTTACATCTTCTTACATCTTCTTACATCTTCTTACATCTTCTTACATCTTCTTACATCTTCTTACATCTTCTTACATCTTCTTACATCTTCTTACATCTTCTTACATCTTCTTACATCTTCTTACATCTTCTTACATCTTCTTACATCTTCTTACATCTTCTTACATCTTCTTACATCTTCTTACATCTTCTTACATCTTCTTACATCTTCTTACATCTTCTTACATCTTCTTACATCTTCTTACATCTTCTTACATCTTCTTACATCTTCTTACATCTTCTTACATCTTCTTACATCTTCTTACATCTTCTTACATCTTCTTACATCTTCTTACATCTTCTTACATCTTCTTACATCTTCTTACATCTTCTTACATCTTCTTACATCTTCTTACATCTTCTTACATCTTTTTACATCTTCTTACATCTTCTTACATCTTCTTACATCTTCTTACATCTTCTTACATCTTCTTACATCTTCTTACATCTTCTTACATCTTCTTACATCTTTTTACATCTTCTTACATCTTCTTACATCTTCTTACATCTTCTTACATCTTCTTACATCTTCTTACATCTTCTTACATCTTCTTACATCTTCTTACATCTTCTTACATCTTCTTACATCTTCTTACATCTTCTTACATCTTTTTACATTTTCTTACATCTTCTTACATCTTCTTACATCTTCTTACATCTTCTTACATCTTTTTACATCTTCTTACATCTTCTTACATCTTCTTACATCTTTTTACATCTTCTTACATCTTCTTACATCTTCTTACATCTTCTTACATCTTCTTACATCTTCTTACATCTTCTTACATCTTCTTACATCTTCTTACATCTTCTTACATCTTCTTACATCTTCTTACATCTTCTTACATCTTCTTACATCTTCTTACATCTTCTTACATCTTCTTACATCTTCTTACATCTTCTTACATCTTCTTACATCTTCTTACATCTTCTTACATCTTCTTACATCTTCTTACATCTTCTTACATCTTCTTACATCTTCTTACATCTTCTTACATCTTCTTACATCTTCTTACATCTTCTTACATCTTCTTACATCTTCTTACATCTTCTTACATCTTCTTACATCTTCTTACATCTTCTTACATCTTCTTACATCTTATTACATCTTATTACATTTTTTTACATCTGGACTTACATCTTCTTACATCTGGACTTACATCTTCTTACATCTGGACTTACATCTTCTTACATCTGGACTTACATCTGGACTACTATGTTAAAAAAATTGATTACAAGCCATAGAAAAGATAAAAAACAAAAAAAATGATATTAGGACATTTGGACGAGATGAACGATATGAAATCCGTCACTGAAACTAAAACTACCTACAAATATGAATTTCTTATAAAACAATTTTTTATCTAAATTGTAATTCGTTCAATCGTATGAATTTAGTAATCGTATTACAACTCAATACACCCATTATCCATATCTGTAAGCTTTTGCGATTTATCTCATCTTCATTAATTTCAAGTGAAAAATTGTTGTAGCTTGAGCGAACTGAATCCATTAATTGATACAAGATATTTCACTAGTAATATGCAGTCAGTGAAACTTCATTTTCAATTTCTTCTTAACATAATCGGCATAACAAACTGTCAACGAATGATATCACATAAAAATGTCGGTACGAATAAGACATAGGCATGTATCGGTTCTGTCTGTCCCATTCGATATAAAATACTTGCTGATTCAGTATTAAAGAACAATAAAATATCTTAGTGGAGATATGTTGTTTCAGTTAGTATCTCTGTCCCACAGTAATTTGGGATTGAGATGCCAACGTTAATAACAGAGAGCTATTAATCAAATACAAAGACATCCGACAACCAAAACGTGACTGAGACTCATGTCGGTTAAGTAGAACAGAGAACAGAAGGGTAAAGATAGATTGACGCCCTTTACTTCAACCGATGTTAAGGTATTATTGGATAAATTGATTTTTCGTCAATCTTAAAATGTGCAATTATCAAGTTGCTCTCATAGCGGGTGTTGAAAGCTTTCATAATTGGATATAAATCATATCTCCAAAAAATGCCGCGCAAAGAATCTAGTTGGGAAAATTTATAGAATGAGAGTGATTTAAACTTTGTCTTATCGATGAGTGTTCCATTTTGAATTTATATAATCCGAATTTATAAGTCCGGCTTGTAATCCGACAGAACTTTTTAGGCAATTACCATTGTTTTGCTGGAATATGAACCATAAAATTACTAATAAGTGTTTATCTATTAACATCATTAAAATTAAGTATTCAAAAACTCATATGAATATAGTTCCAACAAGTACAATGCTTTTTAAATGGGATAATAATAATTTTATATTGTCATTAAGAAGTGTGGAACGTCATAGCCATTTTTCAAATTTTGATTATAAAACACTGATTGTTAAGCTAAATAAACATAGAAGAAGAATCTGATTACACTCCTCCTGAAATTGCGTGCAATGTAACTTAATCCTGCTTTCGGAAATGTCAAAATAAATATACATGAAGTCATATGGTGATTTTTTGATTGGTTAGGTAACACCAAAAAAATCGAAAATTACACGGAAAATGCTCGTATTGCATATTTCTAGGAAAAGTCGGGCCAATTTCAATGGAAATCATCGACTTTACGGTCCCATTATTCAATGTTTAAACTACCATAAATTTAAATCTAAAAATCTAAAATATTGTGTGATAGTCGTGCGTGAACTACTTTTGCGCACTCGTTGCGAGAAAGTATCACTTCACGTACTTGTATTATAAATAACATTCTCTCTAATTCAAATTATATTACAATTTTTTAGACGATCGTTAAAATTTACTAAGACAAGATGTAATTTTACGATATATGAGTATAAATCTGACCTGGATAGTAATTATAAGGAACTATTCATTATTTTTCAATAACTATCTTTGAAGATTCACAGAAAATCTTAGTATTTTGATTTAATATGTTTCATTCTGAAATTACAAAACTATTTTGTGATTTGAGATACAATCAAAACATGAGATAGATGGCTCTAATTACGCCGTTTGCATTTATGCTTTAGTCTAGAGCACTTAAGCCTCTTATTGTTAAATAATAGCTAGTCAAAGAAAAATTGTTAGTTTATCGTATAGTGAATATATTGTAATTTTCGCAAACTCAGCTTAAGTTTATTGGTATGCAACACAGCATAGTAAATTCAATAAGTTCAATTCAATATTATTTTGAATCTCGGAATTAAATTACAAAGTTATATAGTAAAATTACTAATCAAATTTTCTGTTACCTCTTGGTTATTTTTTTTAAAATGAAATAAATTATTTTGTTTAGTTAATTCACTATACTGTTTTGCGTTAAGACTTTCCAAACATTTTTGGCAAACTATCCAAAGAAATTTTTAACATATACATACATATCTCCCATGTTCTCCTGCTTAAAACAGTGTACGGAACTTAAAAATGGAAAACTTTTATTATTTACATTTTTTACACGCTTAACACACATATTTTTTGTATGTCATATGAAATTTGTTGTGTGGATTCAAATATTCTAAACATTTTTTGAAGTGTAATTATCAAGAGCATCTCACCTTCTATCTTAAAAACGCAAAAACAAGTATAAGCAACATTCGCTGCCACTTAATTCATACAATAAATTATAATTTTTCGTTGTTATTTTCCAAGATTAAACAGGAAATTTCATAAACATTCTCTGCTCTGCCTTAATATTATTATTACAAGATAATGAAAAATCTAAGTTCTAATAATAAGTAACTTTGATTCAAAATTGCAAACATACAAATGTTCAGGTGGTTCATTGAGTATGTTATAATATCATAAATGCGATTGAGATCTGAGGATTTCTACCTACCTTCAAACATTTACAGCACCGAGATTCTCACAAATAGACTTTGTGAAATACAGAGACGCACAATCTTGTTGGAAACAAATATTAGCATATATGGTTAAGAGCCAAATAGCCAATGGCGGCTCTTATTTTTCTTCCAACTTTGTTTTTCTACAATACTCGACAAACTTCCACTTTTTCACGCAAAATAACAACAGCATCATCGTCCAGTAACTCCATGAGCATACGTTTATGAAGATGCATTATAAGTGCTTTTAGAATTTTAACATTATTTCAATTAAGTATCTGCCTGGTAAAAGTATTAGTTTCTTGAACTTTCATATTTTCAGTTATGACAGTTTGTCGATATATACTTATTGTTCATATGGTTCATTTCCCTCGTAAATATGTGAAATTGAGAGTATTTTATACAATGCTTCTCTCCGAAGATCTATTGTGTCCTTTTTTCTTGTTGTGGCACGGTTGATGCTCAATGTTTATAGCTGAGCTATTGATTCCACTCCTTTAATAAAGTTTAAAGTGAGATGGCTCTACCTCTAAAATATCCTAATTTTCTATTCCATACCACCAGGTATAATACTCTAAAGTGTCGTAGACACACATTGAGGACGTGCAAAATGTGCACGCAGCTGCCCATTTTATTTATCATATAATTTGTATTCGTGGTACGACAGGAGATTATTTTTGACAAATAAGTAGCTTCTGTTTGTGTTCTTGCTCATTTTCATATTTATTCATTCGAACAAAAATCAATTTTGTGCAATTCTTAATAGAAAAAACTTTTCTAATAAATGACATTATATATTTATCAATTTTTTAGCTGTCAAATTTGCAATAAAGTACTTATAAACAGTTTAGTTGGACAGTTGTTTGAAACTGAAATTGTCAGTATATGAAGGGAGCAGAAGATTGCACTTTCCGTTTATAAAACAATGAGTGAATGTGAACATAGAATACAATTTTCAAACCTTTCAAAAAGTGGGCAGCCTAAACCTGTGAGTGCTGCCCAGTAAAATAGATTGGTGGAATTGGCAAAAGGAAAATTAGAAACATCAAATCGGATGGCTCGCCGATTTGGAGCTTCTGACATGACGATTAGTCGATAACTAGAATGGGAGTTAAACATCGAAAATGGAAGAAATGTCCAAAATAGGAAAGTTAGTTGATATATATGATCAGTTACGCAGAATTCCCATACTGCCGTGCATTAAGAAGACAGTTGTGATCATGGATGAAGAAAAATATTTTACCTTATCAGATTCATAAATCTAATGCAATGATTGATTTCACACAAATGGTATAGAAATTTGTCCTAATGACTTGAAATATAAACCTAAAAAGAAATTTGAAGATGAAGTATTGTTCTGGTGTTCAATATTCGAAGTAGTCTTTCCACGACCTTATGTCGGGGTAAAATGTTGGATGCACATATTTTTACTGGGAAATTTCTTCCAAAATTGGTTGATTTCATCTATACACATTATTTTAATGAAATATAATTTTATCACTACGCAGGAAAAACTAGAGCTTGGTTAAACGCTCACGACATACCATTTGTACCGAAAGAAGATAATCCCTCAAATGTTTCCCAGGCTCGCCCAATTCAAGTGTTTTGGAAGATATTGAGTAGAAAAATGAATTATTAGAGCTGGGAAGCCGAAAATAAGCAATAGTTTCGACGTGGAATATTTGAAAGATTCGCGATTCCAGCACATTATGCAACGCATTAAGTATAAATTAAGCAATTGAAGAAAATGATTGAATTGAAAATGATTATTTTTTTTTTAAATTTCAAAATTGCATTACACACTTATTTCTAAAAATTTTGTTACATACGTTATTTTGGGTGTTTTATTCAAGCATTGATTTTCGTTCCAAGTTTATTTTTAATTTGTTACCAATATCTCCACTTTGATAAATATATCAGAATGTGTCACAGAAAATGTATTTTCCAACTAAATCTTCAGTGCATTTGTAAGAAATGGATTATATAAATATTGCTTATATTGAATTGAAAGTGCAAGGTGATTGAAGGATGAATATTGAAAAAAAATGAGGGGTATTTGTTCAATTTTAATTTAGTATAGTACAAAAAATCAGGGAAAGTATTGATAATAGATTGTATTAAAGTATTGATAATAGCCGATTTTTAAAGAAGATGTAATTTGTATATCGAGAACCACTAGTTTAAATGATCTAAACCAATTTGCGGTTATACTTTTATTAGGATAGATTTGCTATTAATAGGTGGTATTGAAAGTTATAAATACGAAATTTTGTGTACAGCGCTACACGAGTATTTGGCAATGTTTCACAGGAATAGAGCCGTTTCATAATCATGGATGAAACGTGGGTCCATCAATTCACACCCGAAACAAAAGAGCAATCAAAACAATGTACAGAAAAGGGAGAACTGGCTCCAAAGAAGGCAAAAACTGTTCCAATTGCAAGAAAATTCATGGTGCTTTCTTGAAAAATGAAACACTATGAACAGCAAGTATTATGCAAACTTATTGCCACATTTCACCGAAGAAATCAGAGCAAAAACTGCTAAGAAGAAAGTGTACTTTTATCAAGACAATGCATCAACTCACACATTTGTTGTTGCAATGGCCAAAGTTAATGAATTAAAGTTTAAATTGCTACCTCATGCACTCTATTCTCTAGATCTAGCCCGGATTCTTTTCTGTTCCCAGCATTGAAAAAATGGGTCGTTGTTCAAAGATTTTCCAACAATGAAGAGGTGATGCTAGCAGTTAATGGCTATTTTGAAGAGCATGCCGATTATTATAAAATGGGTATCGAACTTATTGAACTTCTCTGAGAAAAGAAAAGATTCCGTTTTTTCCATAATTTTTGTGTTTTCTCGGTTGGACCATCCTCGTATATATCAATATAGATACTTGAATCACTTTTTTATAAAATAATTAGGTTTTCGAATTGAACTGCCTTGAGTGAGTAATTTATTTGGCACTATCCGAAATTAACAACGAAGTAAGTAGCAACATTCTGATATATCCTTTAATCCAGAAAGTTGTACGTTCTCGGATTCTGTTATATAGGACGCTGTCACAGTCTGAGTTGAAAGGTTTTAGCAAACGTTGGGCCCCGCCGACTCGATCCATCATGGGTTGTCAAGTCGGCTACACTTTTTCTACCCCTACCACCCCCTCATGGCCTTCTACTTTTATGGAATCAACCCTCACTCTCGAACAATACCAATTATTACCAATATTTAGTCTTTCATTCAAATATTTTTTTGGTTGAAACCCCGAGCAGGGTACCCTTAATAGAAATGTTATGGACGTTGCACCCTTATCTGAAAAATGTCAACAAAAATCTATTCAGTTTCGATTTTTATGGAAATAGAGATGTCGGATATAAGTCGTAACTGAAAAAAGTTAGTTCGGGGTAATATAACATTATAATTCGCACATACGACTTTTAACAATGTGTATGCAACCGATTCATCAAAGTCAATAACAGGATTGCAAAAAATACCAAAGAAACTGACAAGAAAGAGTACATCGGCTACTGAATATTGCCTCAAGACTTTCTATAGAAAATATTTGAGCTAATATATTTGAATCTTTGAAATTCGATATCCGTAACTGATTAAATTGAATAATTTCATACTTTCAATCGAAGTCTTGGTGAAAACGTTTCTAAACTAAAAGGTGGCGAAAAAGGAGGATATAAATAGAAATTAGGAGAATTTTTGATATGCGTTGTCATGGGATATTAAAAATTAAAGTGATTGTCATTATATCAATGTGATATGAATGAATGTTCAGTTTACTTCAGAGGCTTCAGGGCATAAGGTAAGTAATACCAGAATATAACTGACTGATAATTTTAATGTGAAATCGAATAAATACTAAGATGCTCCGTTTGCTCCGCTCATGACCTATTTATATATAAAAACAACTATTTATTATGAATTCACATTACAACCCATCAAAACTAAAGCTAGAAACAGACAAGTATAACCAGTTTAAGCAGGCTTATAGTAAAGACCCGAAGACTGGAGAGGCTCACACTTCAGTGTCAAAATACATCGCATCGAGCAAAGCATGTTGATTAAATACTTACTTTCCAATGACTTTACTCCTTTTGCCCCACAAATTCACAAAGATTTTGGGAAAAAAGTGAAGGAATTCGCAGTACCATATGACTGTTGTGTGGTGTTGTGAGTTCAAATGTTGAAAAAGTGAATGATTTCATGTTGCAGAATCGAAGTAATACTATTATATAAATAATTGAGGATAGTGGTTTCACATATCATTTAGTATATAATTAACTTATTGCCCAACTAAAATTGAAACAAATATCGTCACCATTGCACCATGCACAGAAGCAAACTTGGAAAGATATTTTTACTCAACTTTTTATGCACTATAGCGATAAAATTTTGCTTTGCATGACTAGAGTGCTGAGAAATCAAAATTTACCACATGAAAAGATGAAACGAAGGTTTACGCACCTCTTCACAAGTGTACACCATTGCAACAGCATCAATAGTTCATGGTGACGTCCAGTTACTTAAGCATCCACTATATTTTTCAGATTGGACGCTTACCAGCTGCTTCCACTTGAAGAATAGCTGTGCAGTGGATCAGTTTGTACTTCTTTCTTTCAAAATGCGTTGGAAATTTTAAATGATCGATTGGGAAAATGTGTTAATCAGAATTATTTTAGTAGATTAGGGACGATATAAATCTCTCGTACTAGACCTTTGACAAAGATAGACAAGTCTTTCCTTGTCTAAGTATTAGACATATTTAACACTAGAAATAATTAAGTCAACGAGATAGTATGAAAGTTCTCGTTAAAACAAACATTCTCCAAGATCAGATCAGTAATCCTAGCTTTTTTCGAGATGCCGTAATTTTGAATTAAAAATACCAATTGTGAAATTGTTTAGTGAAATCTACATAACTCTTGCTATGTATTTATTCAGAATTTATACACCCCAGTTCCATCTAGTGGCGAAAGGTGATAGGTTATTTCCAAACAATATTCACCCCTACAGACAACCCTCATAACAGTGTTTCGATATTGATTTGTGAATGTGATTTATACCGGTAAAAACGTATATGTCTTATATAGAACAAAGAAGTATCAAAATGTATAGTGAAAAGGTGGAAATTACAACAGAAACAGAAATAGATTGAAAATTATTTAACAGATTATCAACTATTTGCATTTAGAACATTGTTTAGGTGAGTTTCTAATTAATTCTATGTAATTCTAGAACTCGCGCCAGTTTTTACCTATTGATTGTTGTTCCCTTCCCAGTACCAACCCTAGTAACGGTTAATATTTAGGTAGTTGCCATGGTAACCACAAACAATAATAAACTTTTTCATATATGGAATGGAAATTTTTGGATATATATATATATATATATATATATATATATATATATATATATATATATATATAACTTAACTTTTAATTTACTAGAACCGTGTTTTTAAAAACTAACTTTATTTCTAACATAAATTCTACCAACAACTTCAATTACAAGACTAATATTTTTTATTACAAACGTGAATTAAATAATCTTTTGGTAAACACAAGCTAAGCAATTCTACAATAAAATAAGTTCTTAATCAGCACAATATACTGTCCACCTAAGGGCAATGGCGTAGGTGACACCTCCCCCTTTAGAAGGAAGCTTCTCCTGGAAGCTGGATCCCATCTTCTGTTGCCTGCGGGTGATTCTTACTTGTCCTTCCTGAATGTTTCCTCTTATACAAAATCCACAAGAAGGCCAATATCAATGCTATATAAAGAAGAATAGTCCAAATACTGGGAATGTGAAAATTAGTGTTATCCGTGAATATTGGCGTTACCAGTTGATTTGGAATATCCTTTAATTTTAATTTTTTTAAATCAATCCTCATTGGAGAAACGTGTAATTGATTTAATTTCAAATTTAATTCATTTATTACAAAAGGTTGTCCAAACGTTTTTTGTTGAAATATTAACTCTTGGTTCCTAAATATAATTTTACATGCTGAATTTTCTATTAAATAAATGCCTTTAAGAGTTCTCACTTCAGTTTCTTGCTTACATTTTATGATTAATTTTTCTTCTACGGGAAATATTGCCAAAAATTGATTTATCTCCGGAATAATTTCAATGTGATTCTTAATTATTTCAATTTTTGTATATTGACAATATGTAGAATTTCCTGCTAGCAATATGTTCTCTTCGCATCCATAATTATTATTGTCTTGCAAATGGTTAGGACATTGAAATATATTGCCGCGAGTACAAATGTCATTTAGAGGTTTAATGACATTATTTGATTTAAGTAAAAATTTTGAATTAGGTATTAATGTTACGTATTCTGATTCAATTTCTGTAGGTATAGGTAACATATAAAAAAGATTAAATAAAATATCATAGTTAATGGGTATCGATAAAAAATATTGAATTTGATTATTTTCTACTTTACAAACTACGTCTATGACGGCTTCAAATTCTAAAATATTTTTATGTTTTAATTCAAAGGGTAATTCCGCTTGGTAGTAATAATGCACTTTTTGCAACTCAACAAATAAATCGTGAGATTTTATAATACTTGGATGTAATGTTCTAAGTTTACAGAAGGTCAAGGAATTTTCAACCGTTTCTAAAATGTATTGAATTACATTGAATGTGATAAGAAGTTCGTTGAATAACTCTTTTAAATATTTAATATTTTCCGCATTTGCTTGAAAATCTAGAATATCTCTTATCTCAAATATTTTCGTTTTTAATAATTTTTCATTATACTGAATGTCCTGAATTGTCTTATTAAAATTATCAATTATTTGGCGACTAACAGAATATTGCATTCTTATTTGATTTTGCAAGTTTTCTTGGTTTTGTTTTAAATGTTCCATAATTGAATTAAGTTTCCTGTTATTGTTTTTACTATTGATCCAAGACCGTTAGTTAACCCTCTCTTTGGTCTATCTAAGGTAGATTGAATATTAATGTTATCAAATTTTTCTTCTATACTATTCCTAGTGTACTCTATTATATTTACAATATTTTCTGTTTCAGAATGAAAAAATGTACTATTAGACATATTAAATTTAACGTGATTATATTGTATACTTAACTTATTATATTCTACGAGTAGTGGACTTAAATTATAAAAATGAACAAAAGTATGACTGGATTTCTGCAGCTTGGCATATCCAAGATTTATGGGAAGTATTCCCAAGTTATGGGTAACATCTTTTATATTGACTGTTGCGTCTCCGGCGGTGACGAACCTAAAATAAATTTATAAGGAGTCTTTTTAGGACGTTTTATGTTTGAAAGATGAATATTTTCTGAAGTATTTTTGTGTCTAGTAGCGATTTTAGCTGTTTTTAGTCGGTTATTTTTGCTTTTGATTTCTTCACTTTTATATTTATTTTTGGTTTTACCTTGTGCCTGTTTATTACGTACATACACTTTAGTGGGTATTGTATCTGGTAATTCTTCACGGCTTTTATTTGCTTTAGAGATTACTTTTGATTTATTTTCCTGTAATTTTTTATTTAAATTCGAGTATATAATTTTCATTTTATCTTTATGATTTTGTATATAATTATTAACTACTTGTTGATCAATTTCTATATCGAAAGGTGTGTTACTGGTTATGTGTCCGGTAATTATTTCGTTTGGTTTCAATTTTGTTGCAGAATGAACGCTATTATTATAGGCTAATAATGCGTAAAGTATTTTATTTTCAATAGTCTCATTTTTAAAATCTTTTTGATTATTCAAAAGTCTGACGTGTTCAATAATCGTAGAGTGGAATCTTTCAGCAATTCCATTCGATTCTGGATGTTGAGAGCTTATGAAATGAATTTTAATTTTATGCGTTTCTAATAGTTCTTTTACAACAGAATTTTTTAACTCAGTTCCATTGTCCGAAATTATTTGTTCTGGTATACAGTGGTGTGTAAAATATTTAATTAGACTATGAGCTACCTCTATTCCTTGTCTAGATTTTAATCCATACATTTGACCATATTTGGAAAATGAATCTATTATCGTAAGAAATTTACTATTTTCTAAGGTTATCGTGTCTAAATGCAAAATTTGAAAAGGTTTAGTAGCTGTGGGGGTAACATTTAAAAATGGTTTTATTGGTTTTCTATCATATTTGCTTAACTGGCAAACTTCACATTTGTTTATATAAGTTTGTATAGATGCTCTTTGATTTGGCCAGTAATACAAAGTTTTTAATTGATTTTCAGTTTCATCTAGTCCTCTATGATTAGTCTTACCTTCGTGGTAATTTTGAATCACTTCTTTAATTTCATTTAAGGGAACATCTATTAATTTTTTATTACATTTAACAAAGTCAATTTGAGAATCTTGAAAGTGATTTTGTAGAACGACACTGAATTTTTCATAAATTGGGTCTTCGAAATAAATAAAATATTTAGTTTTTGGTACTATGTATTCTTTTACGAAATTAATGACATCTTGCTCAAAATTGTTTTTAGATAATTGCACAACAATTCTTTGTTTATTTTCATATAGTTTCATAATAGTGGGTACGGCTGGTTCGAAATTTACTTCCGAAAATATTAATTGATTTTTACCAACATTTATCGCTGAATCTGAAATTGGTATACCAATTACAGGATTTTCCTCATTTGTATGAACAGTTATATCTTCGTCGTCATTCTCATTATTATTACTTTCGTTATCTGTTTCAACTATTAGCGATACATTATCGTCGGGAGTTGATGAGAGTTTTTTATTAAATTTGTCCATATAAACTAGTAATTTTTTAGAACATTGAGGTTCTTGTAATTCAGTTTCATTGATATTTATTTGAATTCGGGATAAACAATCGCTATTGGTATTTAAAGCACCCTTTTTGTATACAATATCATAATCATATTCCTCAAGTTTCAAGCGCCATCTAACAAGTTTTGAACTTGGATCTTTAAGTGAGAATAACCACTGGAGTGGTTTATGATCGGTAACTATTGTAAATTTTCTGCCAAAAAGATAGGGGCGGAAGTATTTGGTTGCCCAAACTATGGCAAGAAGTTCTTTCTCGATTACAGAATAGTTGCATTCTGAATCATTTAGGGTTCTGCTGGCGTAAGCCACAGGTAAATCAGAGCCTATTTTGCCTTGACTTAGAACAGCACCTAAAGCATAATTGCTGGCATCTGTGGTAAGGTTAAAGGGTTTTGTAAAATCTGGATATTGAAGTATTGGTTCATTCATCAACAGATTTTTACACATTTCAAAGCATTCGACGTAATCTGAATCGTTTACATTAATAATTGCATCTTTTTTCAGTCTAATAGTTAATGGTTTAGTTAATTTTGAAAAATCTTTTATAAATTTTCGGTAATATCCTAGGAGTCCAAGGAAACCTTTTAATTGTTTTGAATTTTTTGGTATTGGAAATTTTTGAATTGCTAAAATTTTATCTGGGTTCGGTTTTACACCTTCTGGCGTGACAATATGTCCCAGATATGCTACTTCTTTTCGCAAGAATTCGCATTTATCAATTTGTAATTTAAAATTAGATTCTCTTAATCTATTTAATACTTCTTTTAAATTTGTGATGTGTTCTTGTAAACTGGTACTGAACACAATTATATCATCAAGGTACACCAAACATTTTTCGTTCTGTATACCCATTAGGATATTGTCCATGACCCTTTGAAAGGTTGCAGGAGCTCCTTTCAGACCCATAGGCATGCGCACATATTCATAGTGCCCGTTTTCTACATTAAAGGCTGTTTTCGGAATATCCTCCTCAGCCATTTCGATCTGATGGAAACCAGAAGCGAGATCTAATGTTGTAAAATATTGACAACGTCCAAGCTTATCTAGTAACGTTGTAATATCTGGCAATGGATATCGATCTCCAATTGTGATCTCATTCAGTTTCCGATAGTCAACAACGAGTCGAAACTTCGGCTTTTGAGAAGCATCTAGCTTCTTTGGGACTATCCAAATGTTGCTAGACCATGGAGAATTGGATGGTCTAATAATATTATTACTTAACATTTTTCGTATTTGATTTTGAATTTCCGTTCGGTGAATCTCAGGATACCTGTATGATTTTGAATAAATAGGTATTTCATTAGAAGTTTTAATGTGATGTTTTATTTTACTTGTGAAGGTGAGCTGATTTCCTTCAACATGAAAAATATCACTATACTCTTGAATTAATTTTAATACAGATTGTTTCTCTTCGGAATTCATGTGTTCAGTTCTAACTTTCGAAACATCAAATTTAACATTTTCACAATAAATTTCATTAAAATTTGGGTTGAGGGTTTGTTCGTATTCATCGAATGTCTCAACACTAATAGAAGGGCTTAAATCTACTCGAAAGTTGGATTCTGAAGGATTTAAAATTGTACATAAAGCTATATTATTTTCAACTTTTGTTAAACATTCAGGGATTTCTAATTTCCCAATTCGTGTATATGGTATAATTACATTACCATTTTTTACATTTTCAATATTTAATTTAATTACTTGTTCACAACGTGGAGGCACTACTATACAATTCGTGGATCCAGTTTTAATGTCAAAGTAATTCAATTTAATTTGACTATAAGGAGTCATAAGCAAATTATTATTTAAATCGATAATTGCATTAAATATTTTTAAATTATCCAATCCTAACAAACAATCAAAATGATCGTGAAATTTGAAAACGCAATATTCTAAATTGAGCGGTTTCCTATAATTAAACATTTTAGGGATTGGAATGAGTGTGCAGAAATTTTGTTGACTGCTACCAAAGGCAGATTTTACATGGAAGGGTTTTTTGACATAAGATTTTTTGAAATATTTCTCAGCAACTGCTGGTGTCACAAAGGATCTTGTGCTACCAGTATCAATTAAAACCTTAAGATTTTGTTCTGGAAAAATTATATAGGGTAACACGCTTTCTGAATTATTTAAGTTTAACAATTCGATAATGTTTGGTTTGGTTCCGAGGCTGGTGTCTCTAAAAAATTATCGGATTCATCATTAGTGCAATCAGAATCGTCTATATTATGGAGTTCTTCCGAGATAAAATTTCTAGGTTGATTCGGATTGTGTTGGAACCTAGATGTATTTCTTGTAGACATACTCATTGGAGTTGGATTTGAAAATCTTTGGTTCTGATTGGGTTTAAAGACGTTTTGACCATTATTAGAAAAGTTTGAATTATTCCTATTAGAAGGAGTGTAAGAAGTTGAAGGACGATTTTGCGGGTTTGATGCGGAATTTCGATTAGTATATTGATAATTCGGAATAGAATTTTGCCTAGGAGGTGGCTGCCTAAATGCCACATTATTTTGGAAATTGGTTTTATTTTTATGTGAATTATTTTGCGTATTCAAGGGTGAAAAAATATTTTTCGGATGATTATTCTGGGTCATATAAACTTGAAAATCATTTGTAAGAACATTTAAAGCAATATTCAAATTTTCTGGATTTTTCGTACGCATTAATGTGCCTAAAGGTTCTTTTAAACCGCGTAGCAATACTCTGAGAGCCAAATTTTTAAAGTAATTACCTAAAATTAAATGTTCACTAACATTAGAATGTGTCGTGAGATAAGAAATTTGAAGATTTAATAAATGTTGAATTCTATTATAAAATTCGAAAGGCGTTTCATTACCTTGTTTCATTTCTGAAAGTTCTATACTTAAAGTGTAAATATCTCTTTTGTCAGCATAAGTATTAAGAAGTGCATCTTTTAGATTTTCCCAAATTCTTATCGTACAAGAAGAAATGTTTATGGCTGCTTCACCTTTTATTTTTGCTAAAATGCTGGACATCAAATATTCATTTTGAAAATCCCCTACATCCACAGTATTATAAAACTTACTTACTAATTTCTCTGAAATTTCTATAAACCTAGGAAGTAATGCATTGTTTCCATCAAATTCGGGTATCATATCAAGATACTCCTTTTTTAAAATAGGTAATTGTGGAGTAGCCATTTTATTAAAATTGTTCGTAGAAAAAAGTTTTGGTGATGCTAAGTTAAATTTTATTTTAGTATTAACAGAGTTTGAGCCTGAATTTGAGTTATTTGAATCAGAATTTGAGTCAGAATCGTCAGATGTGTCAAGTAAATAATTAATATTTCCTCTATATGACATTAAAAACACTCACAGCAATAGAATGAAGATCCTTTCCATTGGCTCGGACTGCACAGGAACAACCAATATCCTCTTGATTCTTCCGGTTTCTAGCACAACACAGATCTTCTAGTTGAGTTACTCAGTTCGCCCAACTAAGAGTTCCAATAATTAAACTTTACTTGTTCGAATAGTCAACAAATCGTAGAAACGAACCGAATGTTATATGCTTTAACTTCCGATTGACTATCCTACTGACTGCGCCACTTAACTTTTAATTTACTAGAACCGTGTTTTTAAAAACTAACTTTATTTCTAACATAAATTCTACCAACAACTTCAATTACAAGACTAATATTTTTTATTACAAACGTGAATTAAATAATCTTTTGGTAAACACAAGCTAAGCAATTCTACAATAAAATAAGTTCTTAATCAGCACAATATACTGTCCACCTAAGGGCAATGGCGTAGGTGACATATATATATATATATATATATATATATATATATATATAGGCAAGAGTTATTATAATGAACATTCTGGACCATTGATTGATAGTAAAATCAATTCAGAGTGTTCATTAATCAGGAAAAAAATTGCTTCTGAAATAGTTTTTGTGGGTCTATTTTTTTTATTACCAGGACTCTCGGCAGCCTTTTTGAAAAAAATTTGCATTTTGGACAAAGCTAAAAAGCCTCTATAAAAACTGTAAAATTCTTATACGAATAAGTAATGTATACAATGTTGAAAGTAATAAAAAAAATAAGAAATAATATAACCTTTCACTCATCTGTAAGACAAAATAATATATATTTAAATTTTAAACTGATCCAGTATGGTCTTTATCGTTATGTTTTTCGCGAAAACGTTTCTAATACTAGCTAGTTACTTTTAAATATCACACACCCCCGAATTTTTTATTGCTAGACGTCTAATGCTTAATTATCCTGAAGATTACCTTCTAAAACTTTTCCTAGCTCTACTAATTGAGTCTTTCACAACTAGCAGCTCCTAAATTCATTATGATAAAACTCAAAATCTTGAATTTTCATGCGAAAAAAAAAATTAAAAGGAATGCTAGTAAAATCCATGATGTTTAGTTCTTTATTATTTAGTTTAGGCAGGAGTTTGATTTTTTGCAATAAAAAATTTTCTGATTTCTTTCAAACATTCCACAGAACTAGAAAGCATTTTATCGCTTTGTTATGGCAAATACACTCTCCACTTCTTGTGAAAATGACTTGATCTTTTTTATGGATAACAGCCAGCAATGTAGTTTGCAGCTTTTACAACACTGTCCATCAAAGATTTTAAGTTTCCGCTTAAGATATTCACGCACGAACTTTCTTGATAAATAATGCGATGAAACATCAAAGAGATACAATCTGTCCCGATTGTAGCTTGTACACCATGCGTAATTACGTCAAACATCAACGAATTCTGATAGTAAGTCGTCTTTTCTTGTCGTTGCTCTCTTTGGTAGCACACAAATCAGCTCTTCATAATTACGGTTATTCTCAAAGTTGTCAGGCAACGAGGAAATGTCATTAACGTAGACACTGTCATCCGACGAAATACTAAAAAATACGATATTCGGTTTAATAGCGTCGATCCGTTGTTTCCGTACATTTTCTACTGAGAATGATATATCTCTATTTCCCTCTTCTATTAAAGATTGAGCAATTTTGAAAGTGCATTGGGCTGCTTGATCTTTCCCTTGACTGATTTTCGAAACGATTGTTCTTTGTGTATAAAGATCAGCTGCAGTATCCTTAAACCCCGAATCTTGTTTGAAAATGTCGTTGAGCACAGATGTCCGAAATACTACGCTTTCTCGGCATCACGCACATATGCCCCGACTTATTGCTATTTAAAACCATATTCCCTTCACTCAGCAACATCTAATTTATGCCTTTTAGTCACCATATCGCTAACGTTAATCGCGCACTTGTACGATAGAGGTTGATGAATAATGTTACGATTAACTATCCAAGATCCGTCCATATGATACAACTTCTACCATTAAACGTATAATGGTAAATCCACTTCTTGGAAATTTTCTGTATAACCATGGCAATAACGCATATCCGACATTTAAAAAGCTGAGCATAACCTGCTCGTGTCTTTTCTTTTCTAGAAACGTCCCGTCGCAGTCTCGCCGTGTTTACTTCGTGGTACACATCAACTCGATAAATAAATGGAACGGACACGTTGGGCTGCAAAAGTGAGGCCGACTGAAATAGGTATATTGTAGTACTATCCTTGTCGCACTTTTTCTTATTGCATAAATGGCAACAGCTAAGAATATTTTCATGTACTGAATTATATCTTCGTTATTATATATAATTTAAATATTTTTTTTTGATATATTAATAACAAATGATTCTTAAAACTTCTGAAAACCTATGGGGTCTAATAGAAAATGTAAAATGGATAAAATTAAATAATAAATTGGGAAGCGAATATGAGAAACATTATTCATACTATTTATTCACTTAATAATTAATTCGATAAAAATGATTTTCCTGATTTTACGGAACTACTATAATAGAAACTACAATTTGGAATTTTTAAAAGTATTTATAATATATAATATGTATATGAGGTTTGTACCTTTATTTTTTATAATATAGAAAACTTTGATTATGAGAAGTTTATCGAAATGGAAAACTATGTCTAAATATTGAATAAGATTATATTATTTGAAAAAATTGTTATTTTTACAAATTGTCCTCAAAATGTCGATAGGAATTAAAATTTACATTTAAGTGCAATTACTGATTACTTCATTCATTATCTCATTGCGAAATTGATAACTTTACTTTATTTGTTAAGAATTATTTATTTCGGAAACATAACATCAAACTTTAAGTGCATGATCAAGAAAAATTGGTTTTAACTTTTTCATCACTAAATATGCATCACAACTTGTCCACCGTTTCTTTTTAAGCATTTAATTGTTCTTTTAGAAAAAGTTGGTACTATGGCATGGTACCCCATCATGTCGGTACTTTTTGCGTTGTCTTTCAATTATTGGTAGGTTATCAATAGAATCGGAAATTTTATCATTCAAAAATTCTGAGTAACGTTCAGAATTCATAATATTCTTGCAAAAAGGGTCCAACTATTCTTTCCTTAAATATTCCACACCATACATTTGTTTTAAAACAATATTGGTAGCAACATTCGACAGTAAAATGCGGATTAGTGTCGTTCCACCAGCGGCAATGTTGTGAGCTAACTGTGCCATTAGAAGTAAACGTTGCTTCGTCCGAAAAAAGTACGGACCGTTCCATACAATGATCATCTTTTAACTACCCTAACCAAGCCAGAGTCCAAACCTTTTATTAAAATCTTCGAGTTTTAGGAGTTTAAATGAACTGGGGCTTAAAGGGTTCAAATTTGTTAGATTTTAATATCTTCGCCACTACATCTTTACTTACATCAAATGTGGACGATCTTTTCCTTATCGAATCTTTGGGAATCAAATTTATTGCTGAAATATTTCAAATCAACAAACAAAGATTTAAGGTGTTTTGACTTGTTAAGATAAAAGTTGAAGTGTTTGACAACTAAAATTCGTGGTCAAAATATTCCTATTAATCTTTTGCAGTTTGTTGACAATTGACAATTTGTTGATAATGTCAAATGTAAAAACATTATTATTTTCGCAAACAGACACTTTCATAAAGAATATAATATCTTTTTTTCGTAAAACTTACAATAAAAAAGTTTCCCATATTTTTCCAATATTTTCGGACATATTTGTATAATTGAATAACAGGCATTATATACGATTCGAATATACAAGGCATTAAGAGATAAAAGCATTTTATTTCGAATAAAAATTACATATACAATTGAAATACGGTGAAATTTCATTCTTATCTATCTAAAGCCCCACTTACTGCATAAAATAACCTACTTAAAAAAAGTTTCATCATTTTTGTCTAATGATAGACGATATTCCATGAATTTCATTATTCATCACTTTGGACTAATGCATACATTTTAAAAAAGTTCAAGTAATTTTTCTACAAATTTGAATTTCATGTAGTTCCTCTGCTAGAAACTCATGATGTATGAGGTGCAGTGGAATAAATAGACTAATTTTGTCTGGAAAGTATTTTATAGCTCTATTTACTAATATATTTTGATAAAGACTCAAAGAAAAGTCGAAACGTCAAATTTTATGTTCCAAAAATTATTAAAAAAACTAATTTTAGAACAGAAGAAACATAACATCAACAACACTTTTATGATTTTCAGTAGAGGAACTACAGCCATGATTTGTAAAATTTTTATGATGGTTTTTTTGTGCATGTTTCGGTCATGCACATAATAGCAATTATATACAACACAGTTCAACACTATTATAAGTTAGATAGCCAACTAAAATGTCCACACAATCAAAAATCGCAACTTTACTTTAGCTTCAAATAAGACCACTACCAAGTTTATAACAGAAGCATATGTGCTAATAATATGATGAAAATGTCCTCAACATTTACTTCACTTGTTTTTGAATTCACAATGCTTCAAGATCCTCACAAATTCAAAATAAAATACAGTAATATGAAATCTTATGAAATATTAACGAATAACACCATTAACCAGAGCTCTCATGAGAAAGACGGAGATCCTACAATGTGTTCTCTCTTATACAATTTTGGACACCCTTTTGCTTGACTTAATGCATTGACGAGTCCCTTCCATTTATTTATCGAGTTCGATGGTCGTACATCACTTTCGTCAGTACAGCTACGTTACCATTTTGTGTTCAGCTCCGTGGATAATTTTGAATTTATAATAAGTAATCTTGAAATTAAATTTTAACACCATCTCTTTATTTTAAAATATTATAGGTGAACCAAACTTTAGCCAGTTATGAGTGCCAGGCCTGCCAAGTCTAGCACACATGTCAAAGGTTGCCGACCCCTGATCTATACCCTTAGCTGTTATAGCATGGGGTATAGAATGTCCTGCTATATATATTAAAAATAGTGTATAATATTAACCACTTATCTATTTCTAGTATAACTGAATATGGACAGATCTAAAAGATGTGCCGACAAAAACCTAACAGACGATGATGACAAATCTTCCGATTCTTCAGAAGAAACGTTAACTAATGGTTTTGTAGAAGACATTCGTATGGAAAGAGAAGATTCGACATCATCCGGGGAGAACTTTGTTCTATCTAGAATGAAAAAGAAAGTTTTATATTTGACAGAAAACCAAGAAAACGAAAGTCCACGAAGATCAATTAATAAAGCATCTAGGCATTCAACTTTAAGACCTTTTTATGAAAATGAAAAATATGCCGACGCATCAAGACTGCTTCGATCTAAAGTGAATGAAGATGAAGATTCACATTATAATTATAATCCTGATGAAATAGAAAACCATGCTATTATCAAAACCATTATGGTGGGAAGTGATTATCAAGCTCAAGTACCAGAAGGACTTTGTCACTATGATGATGCTTTACCTTATGAAAATGATGATAAATTGATTTGGGATCCTACTATTATCGAAAACGCTGCAGTGGAAGATTATCTCCGTAAAGCGGAAACTATCCAGAAACCGTCTTTGCCTCTGGGAAGTCATCTGAGGGATAATGAGCAATTCCTTTTTTTGTTACAGCAGTGTGGGCATAATATTGAAGAAGCTCTGAGAAGATTGAAAATGAATATTGGAGTACATAACGAAAATATGTCTCCTTGGTCTGAAGAGGAATGTCGAAATTTTGAAGCTGGCGTTCGGGTGTTTGGTAAAAATTTTTATCTTACACAGCAGAATAAAGTACGGACGAGATCAGTGGGAGAATTGGTGCAGTTTTATTATTTATGGAAAAAGTCAGAAAGACACGACATATTTGCTAATAAGGTTAGTTTTCTGCATTTTTTGCGTCTTGCATACTAATAAAGTACCAAGAGCATAGCACTTTGGATTAAATAAAGAAAAAATTGAATATCTAAATAGTGTTGAAATGCGTAACAAATTCTGAACTTAATATATTATTTTCTCAAATTTTCATAAATAATAAAAATAATAAAAAATAAAAGGTTTGAGATAAGACGAACTAAATTAAACCCGAATCTTGGAACAATTTTCGATGATAACTTAAAATCCTTTATAAATCTAACTTTGCAAATTATATTTGATCAGTCACACAAAACTATTAGGACAAAAGCGTTGATCCAATTTAAACCAACTTATTAATCATAACACCTTCTCGTGTTGAGATAACTATCATGGATGGAGATGAATTTAAAGTAATTGGTTGGAATTTTATGACCAAAAAACATAACCTAACTTAACATAATCGGATTAGAATTTAGATTTAAATGTAACACTTAGTAATGTAGATAAGAAAATGGTCAAATCGGACGCAACTAGTTTAGACCTTTACAGGTCCGTTTGACCGTGGAACGCAACTAGTGTGAAGAAGTCAGTGGTTCATAACGTCTAGCATACAACTGCTAAATACATTTCCAACAACAAATCGATTTTTCAAATTTCCGAAAAAAAAAATATTTAAGTACGTGCTTGAAAAATGATGAGAAACTACCAAGTTTTGATTGCATGATCTACATATAATTGAAAAATTATTGTTACTTCAACAAAATGCTCTATTTTTACCTGGATATATATCCATTCATATGTTTTATTATTCTAATTACGAGGCTTGTCAATATATATATAAATGACTATAAATGTTGTATTTACATAAAATGCATTTTTAGCAGTAATTGAAATATCGTTTGTAGCGTAGCTCTGATCGCATACGTGCAGTTCTAGCACTTATCAGAACGGACTAACACTTTTCACAATTCCTCATTGTATGCTTATTTAACTTTTCTACGATTACCTATTATCTCGTTCCTAATTTTGTCAAAAATTCAATGACAATTCTTTATTTATCCATTATACAAATACTCTACGAACTTACTGTACTTACTGTAGAACGAGTTCTAATAGCAAACGAGTAACGAGAGCAAATATTTACTGTGAACAATTGTACTAGTTACCATCGATCGCGTCTATACTGCGGTGATGATGACCGCAAAGTGAAGAGATTCTCGTTATTTAATTGACAATGATCGTATCTCTCGAACTTTGTAAAAACCAATGTCGATTCTTGTTCGATACGACTTGGCTTCACTCCATAACAGACATGATCCGACATGACATATTCATTGTGTATTGTCTTGGAATTAGATGAAAGTATTTGTAGTTGTGTTTAATACCAATACTGACTTCTCACACTGGTTATAAACCGTATACGCTCAAGCATTACCACTGATGAATTGGCCGCTAAAGATGAAAACAATTATAAAATCCGGCGATCCACATCGTTTCATGGAAAAATGTTTTGTTATAAACTGCCAAGCAAAAGCTAAAAGCTACCACAAATTTTATGCGTTGAATATCAAAATTGCTTCAAGACCACAATAAAAGTGAGGTTTGGACTGAATCGTTATTAGTGACGTACGTGATGAGATATTTGGGAAACAAAATTATACTCCCCAGCCTTTGGGCAGCTGTTGTAAATCAGTGCAGAGGAATGTGACGTTCAAAATTATGGTTTTGTATGAAAATTTGCTACTTCAACAAAAAAACTGCACACAAATACTCCTGTATTCATTTAAATGGGAGGCTTTCCCTCAACCGCGCTACACGGTTCCAATAATGACGAGCTAGGGAGCAACATACGACGAGCAGTGATGGAGATTGCAGACCGCAGAACTCTTTGACAGATGAATTCTTGTTCTCGTATGAAAATTTTTTTATATTTTTTCAATGTCAAACCATTCATTACTAATGTTTAGAACAAAAAATTCCATCATATTTGATTTTAGAGGTCGTAGATTATTTTATAAAAATCATTTGTAGAATTTTTTTTTTCACAAATTGACATTTATTGTTTATCGTTTTATAACCACGTATTATATGATTTTAATTTTAATAACATTATTTTTTTGAAAAAATTTGAACATCAGTTAGTTAATTTACAGGTAAGATTGGAAAAGAAGAAATACGCTCTTCATCCTGGTGTAACCGATTTCATGGATAGGTTTCTGGAAGATCAGGATATGCGTGATAGTAGTTCATCACCAAATGTTCAAATAGTTGATGATAAGAAATCTCAAGATAATCAAAACTCCACTTCAAAAAACGAAATATAATCTTTTTATCCTATGTAGAAATATTTATTTTATAATAAAGCATATGTTTCGAAAATTGTCGTATTTTCGTAGCCGGGATTACTTTTATCCTATACATGGTAAGTCACTTGTATCTGTACGCTCTGCTATAAGCAAACGATGACATTTTTCAAAATTGCTTCTTCTAGCCACATGAAAATCAAGTACGAGTACCATCTAAAATTATTTTCGGCCATACAGGATGTTTCAAAAGTAGTAAATCATATCTAGTATACGATTTTCTACATAGAATGCCCTATTTTCGATGACATTATTGAATTATCCAATATACAGAATGAGTTTTATGTACAGAACGCATCAAATATCTTGGAAACGGCTGGTACAATTTTTATGAATTTTTGTGTACAAGAGTCTTGTGATACAGCCGGTATTATGGAGGTATTCACATTGTTCTGATCTTTTATTTTTCCTGAAAAATAATGAACTTTGACGTTTCAATAAATTATTATTGTTGAATGTCACAATGGATCATTTATCTGAAAAAGAACGAATTGATATTAGGATATGGTGATAGACGTAAAAGTCAATAAGAAACATGCAAATTTCTCTAATAATTTATATCCTGACAGAAATTCTATAACAAGATCTACTGTCAGTAAATTAGTGAAAAAGTTTAACGAAACGGGTCCAGTAAAAGATTTATCCAAATCAGGGCGTGGAAAAATTGAAAACAAATCCTTAGGTATTTGTGTCTTGTTAGAAGACGATCCTCACTTGAGTACTAGACAAATATCCAGGGAACTTGATATTTTGCAAACATCAGTAATGAAAATTTTACGTGAATCTCACACTCAATATCCCGAAAAACTGAATGTATGGGCTGAAATAATAGGCGACAAAATAATTGGTCCCTTTTTAATTGAGGGTAACTTAAATGGCACAGAGTATTTAGATTTATTGGAAAATAGTATTATACCTGAGTTTACTCGGATATTTCTAAATCAAAGTATTTTTAATTTCATTTAAAAAAAACTTCATTATTAGAAATTTTCAGACAATAACAATATCCCAAACGATAATATTTAGCTACAACAAGACATGAATCCTTTACACTAATTCCTGTGGGATCATTCAAAAAACATCGTTCATAAAACAAAACCAGCCAATATTCAGAATTTAAAAGATAGGCTTACCACAGAGATCAGAAGAATTGAGCAATCAGGGATGTTGCAAAATATATTGTTTTAAAAATCGCATGTCTTGTTGTATTGAAATAAATGGACAATATTTTGAGCATCTGCTATATTCGTCTTACTGTATGTTTTCTAAAAGTCGTAATCTTTTTACTTCACAAATGAGGATCTACTTCTAACAGGACATAAACATTTAAAGATTTGTCTTCAGTTGTAGGTTTTCTGCCCAATGATTCGGATAAATATTTTACTCCACCATTTTCGTTAAACTTTTTACTAACTTACTGACACTAGACCTTGTTACGAGATTTGTATTACCACATAAATTAGTAAAGAATATTCAAATTAAACGAATTTATTCAATCGTAGCCATTTAAATGTACAATATTTATTGTAACTTTGGTGGAGACACTGTAAATGTAGCTGTAACTCCGAAATTAGGCATAGAGAATATTACATGAAAATAATCAGTATTTCTTAAGGATTTCGAAAAACAATATATATATATATATATATAGGGTGATCCATATGAAATAACAAATTTGATTATGTTGCCGGAAAACCAAAAGATCTGACAATTTTGATACCAACATAATACCGGCCGTATCACAGAACTCTTGTTCTGCACAAATATTCATAAAAATCATTCCGAGATAATTGAGGCGTTCTATACCTAAAACTCACTCTGTACAATCCTTTGTAAGTACATAGTTATTGCTTTGAATAACACTCTTAGCTTTCTATTATAGTGTATGAAATTTCCCAATACTTATCTGTAGCCGTTCGGAAGTTATAAAAACTTTACAAACAATAATACATTATAATATACAGAACCGTTGTTTGTATCCGAGCCCGTCATTTTAATGACAATATTGTGCAAGTTTAGCTGATAATCCAATTTTTCGTTTTATTCTAAGGTTATGTAATATTTGTACTCTAAAAAAGAATTGTCATGATTTTAACTCTAGACGAATATCAAGGAAACGTTCTTGAGGTGTGAAGCGTATATGCACTTAAATATTGAGACCACATGCAAAAGATGAGTTTTAAAAAAAGATGCTGGCAAGATGAGTTTTAAAAAAAGATGCTGGCAAGATTTCATGCTACAGGAAATAGCATACGAAGCAAAATAAGAAAAAATCAGTTGCCCCCGAAGAAGACAATAATTTTTTGGTATTCGTATCAGTAGAGTCTGAATACGAGTACCAGCAAAAGTACTAAATATACAGATATACGTTAGTTCAGTGCTCCATGGATTATTACAAAGTACAAATACCATGTGTAAAAGTTTCAACTGCATCAGTGTTTATATAACAATGGTTTAATCACAGAATTGGCCTTTGATTATGGACCCTTGTCGAGTCGTAGTGGGGGAATACTTTTTCAAATTTCTGTTGTACACAAACTAATTCATAAAAACGGTTAAATGACACTATTATGATATTGAAAATCGGCACTATCTTCCTAGATTAGACCGTCAGAATCGTGGAACATAAATTTGTTAGGTGGGATATTCGAAAGTCACTTTACTTTTTTCAATATTTACGTTAATGGACAAATAAACGAAAAAAAAAAAACGAAAAGATACTTGAAAATGGCATTTTGGGCTCTTTTGTAGGATGTGTCCTCAATATTAGAGCAAAATTGTGGATGTAGTTATCCAAATAAAATCTTTCCCAATTGATAGATAGGGCGTGTTTATATGTATTCATAACTTGAGAACGGTTATAGATAGATACAGAGAACCACTATGCCATATAATAAAAAAGGCTTTAAATTCTCGAATAATTCTTACTAATATTATAAATGTGAATGTAAGTTTGTTTGTTACGCTTTCACGCGAAAACTACTTAACCGATCATCATACAACTTTGTACATATATTCTTGGAGGTATTATAAATAACAATAGGATACTTTTTATGGAAAAAATTATTTTTTAAGTGATATAAAACAATTTTTCGTTAAAAATCTGAAAATCTAGCTTCCTCAACGCCTTCCAGCATTCTAGTAATGAATTTCCAACCCTGAGTATTGAATACCGTTCCACTGTAGTACCCACGGTCACGTCAATATCCAATCCAATTGACTATAGTTCCAGCTGTTTGGAATTTTTGTTTATTTATTGTTATTTTGTTCTGTCATTATATATACAGTATAGAGCTATTTGAATTTTTGAGGTTAGGTGTTATTTCTGTGGTTACGTGCTATTAATTATTTTAGGTCTTACTCTTTGGTTTTAATTTTTACTCTGTTCTTCTTTAAAAATGCCTCGGAAGCAAAATACACGTGCAGCAAAAGCAAATAAAAAATCTTCGATTCACGCAGAGATGAGAAGACAACAGCATCTTCATGTAAAATTGTCTGTTTAACCACTTTTAGTATAACCTGTATGACGAGACATAATTTAAGTTGGTAGTTGATACAGCTATGAGAAGCAATTTGAGAATATATCACTGAGTGGCTATAAGAATAATCTACAAAAATATACAGCTATTTTGGTGACTTGAATTACTGTGGTCGACGTAACGCATAGGGATGATATTCTAAATCGACCTGAGCCCTCACCCGGGTCCGGATAGCATTAAAACTCAAAACTACCTACATTATAATGACTATAATGACTCAACATAAGTAGAAGTGAGAGTCCGATCAAGGACGTGGAACAACAAGAAGAAAACTCACTTTCACAAATTGATTTATGGGTAATCGACAAATTGATCAACAAAAATACTATGAAAAAATCAAATTATGGATTAGAACTTATCTACCAAATCCTTAAGTATTTCTATAGAAATTAATTTGAAAAATCTATAACGATTCTTATATAATTGAAGGAAATAATACATATGCATAATACATAATCCATAACAATGAAACAATTGTTTAAAATTTGAACTAGATTTCTATTATTTCGAAAAGAAAGTATTATTGATATATTTTATTCTCATTATGATACAACTATAGGAACATGTAAATTATCCGTCAATTGTCATTAAATTTGAAAATATTACACTTTAACACGTTTCTCTTTCATATTGGCAAGCGAAGGTCGAAAGGGTGTCCAAAAATAATAGTGTCCGTTATTTGTTAACTTTATTCGAAAGCTGAAAGTTGAAAGTAACTTATGTATGAAAAATTATATGTTAATTTATAGTAAAGTAATTTTTCGAAATTCCGTCCAACTGCCCTCGTATAAATAATAGATGCCCTCCGAGTCAGTAGGAATCTATAGTTTTGATATTCTCATTGAAAATATTCTCGGCTAGATGGCGCCATCAACAGTAAATATGTAGAAATTCTCTAATAAAATCACCTTTACGTTCACATCAACCATTAGTTATTAGAAATACTTAATAGTATTTATCTAATCTAATATACAACTATAATTTTTTTACGTGAACATATACAGGTTGTTTTAAAATAAATTTAGATCAACGGTGCCGTGTATATATAAGAATAAGGTAAATTATTGTTGTTAATATTATCAATCACAGCCTGACTAACGTTCTTTAGATTTGATATGATAATTTAGAGCACTACATAAGTTTGAAACAAAACATAAATCGCACAAAATTTCTAGTAGTACCAAAATCATCAGCAAATATTATTTTCTTTGCACACAATTTTTTTTCAAAGTACTCAACTATTGTCTACAAATAACATTGAAAAAATGGGGCCTTTAAATCTTCGAGAGATCGAGGTTTACGACAAAAATTTGAATTTTAAAATTCATGTTGTATCATTTGATCGGGGAACATTTCTTTAACGAGTTCCATCGATGCACTACTTGCGTGGGCTGTATTTTGAAACTATAATATGATGTGTCAATTCCCAAAACTCAAATTATAACTGTAAAATGGATGTTGAGAATTAACTGTAACTGCTACATGACACTATAAAAAAGTGATAAAAAACGATACAAATGTTCTAGACTACACTACAACGTACCTACTTTGATTTTTGACGCCATTATTGTGAATAGTTATATGCCAAAAAATAAAAATTCTGTTTGTCTACAAATATATCAAATGAATTGGCTTCATCACAATCGCGAAAAAAATTCCTAATCAAAATCACCTTCGGGAAGCTGCTTTTGAATAATCATGAATTTATAAGAATGGAATTTCATTTGCTTAACTAAAACATACGATGGACTCAAAAATGATATAGCCTTATAAGCAGATCATTTAGGTCCATAGCCTTATAATTTCTCTCCACTTCTTTCGGTCCTTGATTTTTCTCTCCAGATCTGGATTTTTTTCTCTCTAAAGTATTCTTCCACTACTTTCCTCCTCTGTTTTTTTGGTCTACTTCTTAGTCTCTTGCCCTGTGGTATCTTCCAAGCAACTCGTTTCAAAAGTCTGTTTTCGTCTATTCGTTCTAAGTAACCTACCCATTATAACCTTCTTGTCTTTATAAACGCGCTGATTGGTGGCTCATTGATAAGTGTATGAATTGTATGGTTTTATCTTTTCTCCCATCCTAACTCTGTCTGCTTCCCTCCATAAATTCTTCTTAGTATTTCTCTGTGCCAAACTTCCAGTTTCTGTCATTATTCATGTTTCACAGACGTATAACTTGATGCTATTATTCTTCTAAGGCTATCAGCACAGCTATTACTTTTCGCAATTCTTAATTCCTCTTGGCATTTATTATCTAATAGTACACCCCAATACATGAAATTTTCTACTTCCCCGAATTCTATTATGTGTGAGTCTAATCACGTATAGTTTTGGCTCTACTTGTGCGGCATCTCAAGCGGAGTTTTGGCATCACAACAGGAACATTTCTGCCCTAGCTGTTTGTTTGATAATCATATTTAGAATGTGCAGTGCAATTAAAAATTCTATTTATTTAAAAATGGCGACAGAGAGTGGTGATAGAATAAATTATGAACGGTATTGTAACTTTAAGCTGTCTTAGGAGAGTTATACAAAAGGCATGCAGACGAAAATTAACGATAAAAATTTTGTGTTTGCACGACAGTATCCGAGTTGATAAATCTCACTCAAGACCTCCTCAATTAATTTAAATTGTAACTAATTTCCGATAATTTTTAAGAATAAATATCTAGGTAGCATTAAAAAACTTTCGTGAGAAGCCGAGGATGCAGTGCTTTCCGTATAATCCAACATTACACCATTCACACCTTAGTTAACAGGACCTTATTTATTTCTCAATTTTAGCTTTTTTTGGTTTTCTTCTCTGGTTAGAATTGCTTCTAATAGCTGCTTTCGACGATCCATTTTACATACCTGAATGTTGAGATAAGAAAAAAAGAAAAAAAAACAGGTGTGTAACGTATAGGTAGATAAAAAGACAAAAAGTCGGCGGTTGTTTCAAAATAAATTAATAGTTTTTCATGTAAAGTCGACGACCTCTATTTTATTGTTCAAGTCCTTATTGTTTGGGTGTGCGCCATCTCGTGATTTCAATACCCGTCATAAAATTTTAACTATTACAATTTGCCAACGCGTGGTTGTCATGAAGATTAGATAACCTAACCTAACCTAAAGGTGGTAGCAATATTCGGACTAGGGTTATTTTGCGTCTCGAGTTGTATTATATACTCGAACACTTGAACTACCTTTTCGTTTACCTGAAAGATTCCCGTTCTTAGTTGGCATCTCATCTCAACGGATTAAAAATTGCCATGCCCTAATTTTGATATCATATTCCAATTAATGATTTTGTTCGTTTTTTTTTAATTGACGTTAAGAAAAACCTTAACTACGTGTGATTGGTTTATAGATTTCGAGGGTATGGTGTTAAAGTTAAAGTTATTTTGAATAATATCTACATCTCTATTCAAATTTCATCTATTCAACTTCCTTTATCACATCTCTAAAACTGTCTGTTAATAGTTTTAGCAGAATTTCCACATATTTATTCATTAATTTGGTTATACGTTTATTTTACAATAAGAATTACTTGAAAACATATTTCTTGGTTGATTGTTTTTTTCAATAAAAAGTTTTGTATAACCTGCAGTAAAAAAACATATAGATATCACAAAAGGTTCGATTAGAAATACTATCTAAACTATACCTAATCAATTTCAATAGTTAAAATTGTGGCCATAGAAGATTGCAATTGATTTGGACGCACAGTTGAGGGCTCTATATCTGAAACAATTGGGAAAATTCATGGTTTCGTCTTGAAATATCGGCCATAACATATCAGAGATTAAATATCAGTCTAAAAACTGCGAGGAGTAAAATTATGACAAATATTAAGCTATCTGTTGTATCGATTTAAAGAGGATTTAAAACTACGAACTCGTTGCTTCAAGATAAAAGCTTTTAGCATCAATAAAGTGCAAAAGTCCACGAGTGCAAGAATGTACAGTTTACATTAAAAACATCTATGAAATTGGGCTACGAATGACTGTCTGTTCTTTCCAAGTCCGATAAAATAGCTAAGCGGAAAGAATTCTGACTGCAATTATGAAAAAAAAACCTTGAGTAAAAGTTTGAGTTCAATGAATACTGGATTGAAGTTGTTCATCGAAACATATTTCATTCATAAAGCATTTATTGACTCGCTTTTGTATCTAAATATTTTACAAATAATATTCATTTTAAACGAACGCGTTATGTGGTTGATTTCTTCCAATCATCACTTAATGAATGCTTCATTTTACTTACTATTATATAATCAATTTGGTTACTATGTCGAACTACTCTTGCAAAACCGCATACAAAAGCGATGCCCTAAGATTATAAAATATCTATTTGAATAAAGATACTTTTTCATTCCAATTACATTTCTTGGAACTACTAAGTGTGATAGGGAATCTGACTGATTTTCCGGCAAATTTATATGTTTATATACGATTAATTATATATTATGTAGAATCTATCATAACTAGACAAAATGCATAGATTGAAAATTTGGACGTCAACTGTTACTAAATTACTGTTAGATTCAAAAATAAACTTATCAGAATACGATTTGATTGAATTGATAGCAGATATACATAGTGCAAATCATAGAGCGTTACTGAATATTGGATATAAGGTGTCTGACATTGATGTATTACCCTCGCAGGGCGTTATTCTGAGAGTGAGTCATCCATTCCTGAATGGCGCGTCTCCTTCTCGGTATCATTAAATGCATATACTACACAACGCTCTGCGTCTATCGCCTCCAAGCGACGCATCAGCTGATCCGCTGTTTTTTAAGATCGTGGCAGATATTTATGAAATATACGCCGGATATATAGTGTATGAAATGAACTAGGGTGCGCTAAATTTGTGTTATTGTATTATATTCAAAATGCTCCCATGAATGTTTTTCAGTTGTGTCAAATATATTCGTTATATTTATAAATTGTATAATTTATTTTTAAAACGATAGAATCAGTGAAAAAATGTGATCTGTTAAACAATCCTCAAATATTTTTAGTGTGATATAAATCAGTGAATCCCAAAGTGGTCCAGGTGTACCCCAGGGGTTCACTGGAGGCCCCACAATAGAAATATACCAAATTCAATACTTAGATGTTGATCTTTTAACAAGTTAGAAATATGGTGTAAATGTCCAACTAGTAATAAGTATTTTGAAACTGGTTTATGAGAAAAAAGTTGTTTTTTGTTGTTTTTAGTGCACGACCAAATTCTCTTCTAAATCCCCTCGGTAATTAAGCGAATACCATGTTATTAAAATATATGGTAAATGAATTTTTAATACTAGGTATTTCAACTGGTAGGTATCATACCGACATGTGTTGAGACAAGAAGTTTCAACCAGTAATAGATAAAATTAGTAAAAGACAAACCTGTTCGTTCAAATAAGCGATTGACTATTCGAGGGCATTGTAAAATCTCATAGAGGTCTGTACAATGATAATTTGCGAATGAGACAAGTGAGTGCTAAATTTGTTCCAAGACTTTTGACTGAGAAAAATTATTTGCACATGTACATTACACACATTAAATGAATATAATACGAAGAGCACCTTCCTGAAGGTCAGAACTCAATTGCCAAAATTGTTATTGAAGACGAAAGTTGGGTCCACAGCCATGGAAAATTAGTCATCATCTCGCCTGTTAATCAAAGTCGGCGATCAAGATCGAGGTTATTTTTTTCTTGTGAGGGCTTAATGCGATGAGGCATCGGTCTAAATGATCAAAAGACTGTTGCAGAACGATAGACGATAAAGCAGACTTGGAGGAATGCCTTTATTTTTTATGTCTGTTCACATTTATTTTATCCGAGATTTATTATCAAACTGCTTCAAGTTCTTGCGAAAATAAAAACGTATTAAATGGGATACGTTTTGGGACTATTTTTAAAATTGAGAAGGCCAGAGCTGAAAGAGAAGCCATTTAGTTACCTATACCGAATTGGGGAAGTGTTTTGCTAAGCCAAAGCAGTATTCTAAAGTATCTGAACTTGAAATTATGTTACTTCTACATTATTTTTTATTTCAAATAATTAATCGTACTTTTCGAATATATGCTCTAAAAAATAATATCTAAAATGATTTATATTATAATCAATATCAGATCCATAAATGAACATTTAACATTTTTCATTTATAGAGAAGATATAAATGAGGAATTAATGTAGTAAAAACCTCCAGATGTCTAATATTGAATGATTTGCTAACTATTTATGCATCCAATAAATACTGGAAACTGGGAAATAAATAAAACAAACTAAAGCTATAGTTTTATATTCTGAATCAAAATGCTTGAGTACCAATGTTTTACTAGAACTGTACAATATACTATGTATAATACGAGTACATAAACGAGATATTTACATTAACTTTCTACCCTATGTTTTCTCAGAATTATACATAATGAAATTTTTTATACAATTAGGAAAATCTATGATATTTACCAAATATAAGACATTTTCTGTTGGTGTACTACGAGGTAAGTACAGCTTCAATCAATTATTAACAATTTCAGTTGATTAGGAAGTAATCGTACAATCTACTTTATTTGTTCGCTAACAATAGGGTCATATATGGATAATAAAAAAATATTGAAATCTGAATTCCATGTTAACAGAAATATGTTCTTCATCTTAAATTTCCTACACTTTATATCTATTTAAAAATTGGTGGAAATGGTAATAGTCCTATTCTCATTAACACCTTACACAAAATATTTCAAATTTTTTATTAAAATGTATAACTTTTACCTCAAATATAGTTCTGCAGTAAGTTTTAAATGAAAGTATAGCCAATGGTATGCTTCATTTGGTAAATATCCCAGGCTGTTCCTTGTTGGTGTATGTGCAACATTTCTACTTGACTATTTTGTACATTTTTCGAAATGAAACTGATTTCTCTGACAACTCTATACAATTTTAAAAACTGACGAAAACATTAAATGTATCAACAATTTTAGGGATTGTCACTAAGATTATTCGTGTTTGGAACATAAACATGATAAACTAATCAGTTAAATGTGATTGTCTTAATTTTTCCCACATTCACACATTCTGTAATTATTATGTTCAAAGCTTTCTACACATGCCATTAGTTCAGTTCATTTTGAAGCTATGCTGCTTGAATTGTGTTGATATGACATAAGGTTCATTTGAGTTAGAGTTGGATATTTGAATAAAAACCGATTTTTGGAATTTAAATAAGAATAATTTCATCTCAAGCTCAAACCATTTTCAGAGTACAGAGTATCGGGAGCTGGACTATTAAACCGCTTTTGGTAATGAATTATTCAAATCAAATCTTCTTAATGAAGAATTTCAGTTAGTTCTAAATTTGTTATATATCTTCACATCGATGCTATACTCTATTTAATTTAAGAATACCATGAAATCAAGACAAGTTTGAACATTAGTATGATCAGCTCACGTAAGTTTTTGCATAAACTTTCCAGTGTTTGAAGCTATGTACTAGTTTTAATCCGTACTGGAATAGGAGCTTCATTATGGAGAAATTTCTATAAGAGTTCTTCAAGCATCTAGAAAGCTGTAAAGAATTTGTTTTCTATCAATAAACAATTTCTTTATATTCCAACCAACTGAAGGTAGCGTTTTTGATTATTAGCAAACGCAATTGATGCCTTTGAAAAACAATTAATCAAATTCTCATCTTCTGGATTGATTGAAGTGTTAGATTACGCGATAGATTATGCGTTCATAGAGATTGACATATATATTTCAAAGTTACTTGAGTGTAGATGCTGCAACTTGATTGAGAGATTCTCACGCCACTATTTTTTGAAGAAAAAGGCGGCTGAATGTCGAATTAATATCTCGTAATAAGGAGGTATCAATTGAAAAGTTTTTCTTCTCAAACTTACTCTATGTGTGGTAACCTTTTAACTACGATTGAATTTGATGGAACAAATAACGTTAGCTTAGTGCTAGTTACTCCACTATATCAATCAATTGCCAGTGCCTTGATTTTCGTATTAAATATAGAATGTTTTGAAATTATTTTAATTCATATAGTCCTCCTATCTCAACGGATGGGAATTTTAGATTTTAGAAAAATAGATTTTATTTGTTACATATCTAACAGATAGTCAATAATAATATTTATAATTATAATAATTAATAGTTAGTGTCGTCTTTTAATGAAGGAAGAGATTAGTTTTATTGAAATCGGCTTTATGGTTCTTTCATTAAATAGATGGCTAGTTGCCTTTATAAGTCATGTGTTTTCTGTAATGGATAAGAATATAATTAACAAATTTCTGATGTTTGCTGTTTAGTGCACTTTTTTTCATTTTTGATTTGTATACGATTTCCAAATCCAAAAAGATTTCGTTTTCGCTATGAGAATGATACTGTTTTTAAACAAAATCGTGTCTAATAACCTTATATTTAACCCTTATAACAACCACTACTTAAAAAAGGAATTTCAGGTTAGAAATTACAGCTATGTGTCGAATGCGACAATTTTCCGCTAACTTTTAAAGTAGAAGCAAGTAGAGTCGATTTTAATAAAATCGTCAGTCATTCTTCCGATTAATAAGTACGAATAGTTTGAAATTCAGGTGTGGTTTTTTTAGATAGACGTCATCGATTTACTTGTAAATCTACTTTTAACACTCCTAGCACATTTTGTTGACTATTTATCTGTTCATTTTTGTTTATATTTTTATTATCTCAAGATTTAGCATAATGTAAAAAAACAAATCAGCTGTTTTGTTTTGTTGTCATTCATTAATGTCAGAACAAAATATATGGAAGTGGTATTACTATGTTAGAACGAAGTGGAAATGAGGAAAAAATAAATGAACCACATTGAAGAATTTAGTTGCCAAATGTGGACTTATTCACTACGATAGGCGTATAAAATTGATAACAATTAACAATTATTTAACATAAATAAATTGAAAATATACGAGGAGTGTTTACTAATACACATATAAAATGAAATAATATCTTAGAAGTCTTCCTACTCTATTAAATATATAAGTAAAAAATCTTTACTTTTGTCTAAAGAGTTTCATCTCTTTAATTTATCTACCACTCATATAATATTAATAAGATCTGATAAGATTTAATATGGGACATTGTAGTATTCATGTGTTTGATTTCCAAAAGAAAATTGGGAGATTTTGTAATTGAAACTTGAACTAATTAGTGATTATAGCAAAGGAATGTTATTAAAATTGCAGGATGAACATGTGCAGTGGCGTACCTAGACGTGGGCGAAGTGGGTCCTCGCCCACGGCCTCGCACTTTAAATGGCCTCGCTATTGACAATTCGCGCAATTTTTGTAACCAGTTTCAGAAATTTCGGAAAACAGGCTTTAATGAATGTACTGAAATACGAATTCATAGAAAATTGCAGTCGTGAGATACGAATGGCTTTTAAAGAGAAACGATTCGACAAAAAAATGAAAATATTTAATTATGAAGCTGTAGACGAACCTATTGATTCCGTTGATAGTTGATTCAGAATTGATTATTTTCATTACAATGGTTGACGGCGTGATACAAGATATTAACAAGATTACACGCACCCACTGAATATTACAACAATTTTGCATTCTTCTGAATAGATAATTATAGATATAGATTATAGATTACAGATATATAGATATAGGATAGAGAAAACAAAGACATAGAATCTTATGAGCTCCACGAAGTGCCTAATATACCAAACTCCATTAAAGACGCCAGTCGGATGATCCAATACATAATTACAAATGAAGTGGAAGATATCTATCCTAATGTTTGGATTGCTATTAGAATTATGTTGACTATGCCTGTAAGTACCGCTTTCACAGAAAGAAGTTTTGTAAGGAACGAATGAAACTTTCCTGTTTTCTTGGTCTCTCATTGATTTTGATTGCCTATGCTCCTTGCGTTATTTTTCAATTTTCTCAAAATAATTATTGGCGTGAGTCCATTTTTTGGCATCTATTGGTTCCATTTCGTTTGGTTTTGTAACCGGTCTGAGAGATCCTTTAGGGCTGCTTTATCTCTCTCAAATGATTTGATTTTGTAAGGTTTTGTATGTTGTTTGTATGGCCATTTTGTAGGTTTCGACACTGCTTATTAGAGGACTTTAGTAAAGCAAAAACCCAAGAACATTTCCAATTGCCAATCTATATCCTTCTTAATATTCCCTCACCATTCATTTATATTATTTCACCATCATGAGTAGGCACGTCGTATCAAAACATGTTCGGAATTATATTTTATTAGGTACATTTTGGTAATGAAAGAATCGCTGATGCGACTTTGCCGAAGTCTATATTAGTCCAAGCTACGACACTGAACATGTCAAGGATAATTTCTATTCAAGCGTGATTAGTGATTCTGCAAACGTTTGGTTAATGAAATATTTTCATATTTTGATTATAACTATGTAATTAGTTGTGTTTAAACTTTAACAAAAATCTACTTCATACTTATTGACATATCAGTGTTAGTAAAATAATTAGTAAAACCTCCTCGTAGATATTTCGTCAACTAAAATAAAATCCAAATATGTAAAACGTTATAAAATGTTGAAGTGTTTTCCGATGAATTCTTTATTTGTTGTACTTTCAGAATTATTTCGTGAATAAACAAATATAAACCAATGAAAATCAACAAATCTTAAGAATATAAACAGCTACCTATACATTTTATTTTCAATTGCACTGAATCAGATTTGATAATACTCAGGAGTATAATCATTCGCTAAGTTACTTAAAAAGTTAAAATCAGATGAGCTATTACTACTTTCACCTGGAACGGGAACTTGGGTTTGAGACTCTCCGGGATAAAATTGATGGAAATTATTGTAATTCTCATTATTTTCTGTGGGAGCACTTGCAGGTGGAGTCATTATTGTAGCGGAGCTATTGTTGCTACTAGGGAAAACCTCTTGTCCCATATTATATGATGCATCATTAGTTTGTAAAGTAGTCGGAGGCATGTGGTTGGAAGTATAATTATTATCATAATATGCAACTTTTCCTGGATACTCAACCGGATTCTGAACTTTTGGTATTGGACCTTCGATAGGATAATAGTTGCCTGGATGTTCATGATTTATTTGTACCGAGTTTTGCATATGTACAGCTTCGTTTCCATCACTATTATAACCATAACTGTAATTATTGTAGCCTGCATGGTCAGCATAACCTTGATTGTAGTTATTATGACTCATTCCGTACTTCTCCACACTCTGATTATTATAGTAGTATTGCTGTTGATTGGTATAACCAGTATATGGTTGTCTTCTATTGTTGAACTTAACATGTCCCATATTATTAGAGTGAGGCTGACCTCGGTGATACGTATGTGTTTCGTTGATTCCGGTATGTTCGTGATTATACATATCTGATGAGTACATTTGAGTCATATTTTGATAGTGCTTTGATCTTTCGGCTCGGTAATCAGATTGGCTGTTGTTCATATTGTATTGATTGGGAAAATTAGTAGCAGAAGATCCTCTTGATGCAAATGGCGGAATGGCATTGGGAATATTCTGGATTGTGACAGTTGCTGAAGCTATTGCTGTTGCTGTGGTTGGGGATGATCGTGGGACTTGTTGGTAAACCATATTCGTAGGCAAACCTAGAAAATATTTAGGTTTTATAGAAAATGTAAGAATAAAGCAACTATTGAAATAGAACTGAAAAAACTTTATTTTTCAATTTTTTTCTGTGTCTCTAGTAAATCAAGTGTCTTCTTGGGTAATTATTTTGATTAAGGCAATTTCATACTTGTATTTTTTCTCATTATAACTCATATCATTGCCTGAGATGCCCCTATAGAAATACTGGTACCCCTGTGTATTATTTGACGGGTGTTAGACTTTCTCAGTTCATTATTGCATCTCAATATATATTAGTCCATGTTAATAGACTGAAATAAAAGGATTCTAACAGGATTTGATAGTTTGTTGTTAAATACAAAATATATATAGGTAAGTAGGGTCCACATTAGAGTTAATTAACAAGTCAAAAGTTTTTAGTTTTTAGTTTTGCTAAATCTTTTTCAATAACTACTAAAAAATTGCCCAAATTTAGCATACACGATGATATTACTTTTTACAGACTTAACCGTCAAACTCAGCATTAGTTCGTACCAAGATATAAATAATTGAAATTGGTTTTTAGCATGGCTGTCACATTTCCAACGAAAACAGCAAAACTTTATGTTTGAAGCCGAAAAAGAAAAGAAACCACATTAGACAAAGACTTATACACTACTCAGCTTAGAGTCGGTATTATTTACCTGTCCCTGATCCAAAGTATCAAAAGCATTAGGCTTGATTCACATAATAGATTTCTTTTTCTAGAAGTCGGCGAAAGTGTTTTTTGGTAATCCCAGTTTAGCGATGTTGTCGTGCAGGGTCTTAGGCACGGCAGCGGTTGCTGACATAATAACTGGGACTATTTCTACATTTTCAATCTGTCACATATGCTTAATCTCATTTAAGAGATCCGCGTGTTTGACCAGTATCTCCTGGTATTTGTTGAGATCGTTATGAGTGTTTGGTATGGCTACATCGATTAGAAGGACTGAATTGAATCTTCACGATGTCAGGTTTGTTTGTCGTCACCTTTCTATCGTAGTATCTAAAATTGTTATTTTCGAGCACCTTTTGGGGCTGACGCTTGTTATTCAGTGTATAAATATTCAGAAGACAGAACTTGTTGGCCACGTCTTAGTGCATGATGTTGCAAATTTGATTATCCCGGTGTAGATAGTCTGTATTAGCTAACACACTACAAGCAGATGTCATATGTTGAATGGTCTCTGATATTAAATTGTACAAGTAACATAAAAAGTACAAGTGATTCGCGTAACTAAGTCAAAAATTAATTTAAAACACAATTTGCTTAATGGTAAAAGTTTTGTATCAAAAATTATGAAATAGTGGAGAACACAAATAGTAATTAATTTAGAAGGTATGTTTAGCATCATTTAGACAATATATCTGACTGATTGTCTGCGCGGTTGTCTTCAATACGGATACGAATGAGAGGATTTGACTCTGATGAGATTCAGCAACCGGTAAGCAGATTATGCATTGAATATTAGTATATAAAATTACTTATTTCACCAATTATTTGCATTTACAGCAAATAGTATGTTACATCAATTTATCAAAATTATTGTATAAAACTCACTCAAAGGGCCACTTGGAATCACTGGAGTCCCAGAAGAACTTTTCGGAGATAATTTTGTAGTGATATTTTCCAGTGAATTCAAGCCTATACCGACGTCTTTACTTTGACTAGGACTTGGGGAGATTTTTCTTATTCCTATTTTTCTATCACATGAGTTGGGTGAGTTTCTGCGTCCTTCGATTTTTACTACCACGTTATTCGGTATTGAAGAAGAATTTTTTTTGGAAATCCTTGGCGAAGTTTGTGTTCCACTGCCTTCATTCGATCGTGAATCTTCTTCATTCATTAATTTGTCGAAACTACCGGAGCTACCAATACTACTTGCTCCTGAAAAAAATTATAAACATATAGATCAATTTTATGAGACAAAATTATTCCACTCTGTTTATCCTCAACATACTTTGCAATGAATAGCCGATATAGTAAACTCCTTGTACTGCTCTGCCAGTTGAAGATAAGAAAGAGGCACTTTCGTTTTTTTCCAGCTTTCGTGCCAAAGAATAGTATATTAATTCCGTGTAGGAATATTTTTGGTTATTATTTCTATTTTATTTAATATATATCAATAAAAAAAATGGTGTCAAATATTTGTGGATGTCTTTTAAATAATTTCTCCATTTCAACTATTCCGGCTAATATATGTGTATCCTAAATATCCACAACAGCAATGCCGAAAATGTGTTTTACTGAATCGATTATAGCCATAATGAAGGGACTAAATCCTTTTATAATCAACAATTAGTACAAAAATGATTACAATGATAATGGACGAAAAGCTGAAAAAGGTAATCGAACCGGAAATATAGAAGTAACGAAAAATGAACAGTATCTGACATATATACCATAAATGATATAATTGGAAAATGCTACGAGCAAGATATTGGAGTGCAAATGCTATTCATTGACTTCAAACAAGCATTCGACAGTCTTAAAAAAGGAATAACTAAAAATTACTCAAAAGATGATACGCTCAGCAAAAATACAAATCAAATATTCTAGGGAAAGAGTAATGATAAGAAAAAGACTGAGAAATTCCTAGGAAATTGAAGGAACAGAATAAGAATATATTAGGAGAGACAAAATAGGTATATACTGGGAGAAAAATCACGTTTACCTACCAAGACAGAAAAGATCAATTAATTCATCTTCGAAGTATTCAATTCCTTAAAGTAGTAGCAAATGTTAGCAACAAAAATGACACAAGATAGAAAATAAATTTATGTAGGGTGCAGAGCACACAGAAAAAGAGTAAGCCGATCAACAAAATTGATATTCTACAAGACTGCAATAAAGCCACTTATTTCTGGAGCAGAAAAAGTCAGGGTTATAAACTATGAAATTGAAAGCATATAAGATAATAGACACATATTAAATACAAATAAATTAAAAAAGTTACAATTACACGGACACCTATAATAAGAATAATAAGAAATAGACAAATTAGATCACATATTGCCAATAAGACTAAAAAAAAGATGTGAATATCTGTTGAATAGAATAAAAAGTCTAGGAGAATTCGACGCCAGAAGACATAATGTAGAAACTTAATATTAAGTTTAGATAAGTAGCGATAAAATACTAGCACCCCATGAATGTCAAAAGAAGTCAATTCTATAGTGCCTAAAATTCTAAATAGAATATACTAATTTTATAATTTTAATCAATTTTATAAACCAGCTACTCACCATTACTATTATTATTAAAATTTGTGTTATTATTAGTCGCACTTGGAGTGTTATTGTTGTTTCCTCTTGTAGAAGTAACCTCAGAAATTTCCTCGTGTGAATTGCATAAACCTGCAGTAGGCATTTCGCAACCTTGACAGCTCTTCTTTGACATTTCATCGTCAAGAAATTTATCGGATAGTTTGGCGCTTTTACTACCTTCACTTGTTACTGAATCTTTATCGTCTCCATCTTCTCCTTGCTTCCCTAGTGTTTGTCTTTTGTGCTTCATCCGTCTGTTTTGAAACCATACTTTCACCTATATAATAAATTATCATATAAATCACAACACACATTTTTATTTACTTCTAATATCATTTATTTTCAAACAACGAATTCACGTTTTTTCAATGAAATTTATTTGTTAATAAATTTTCTTGAAGTGATTCATATTTTCTCTAATTATGGATTATATTCCATTGATTTTGTAATTTCATTTATCACATTTAATTTCAGGTTATCAATATTTCTCAGAAACTGAATACAGGTAAAATAGTACATTACCCGGCTTTGTGAACATAATAACAAATTGAAAAGTGAGAAATCGAGAGTCAATTAATATCAATTAAGTTTTTACCTGTCGTTCGGTAAGATCTAACGAAGCTGCTATTTCAATTCGCCTTGGCCGGCACAAGTATTTGTTAAAGTGGAATTCTTTCTCTAACTCTAGTAATTGCGTATTTGTGTAGGCTGTTCTAAGTCTCCTCGGAAGACCATTTTCTGTAAAATAAAATCATTTGTCAATATCATTTCAGCATCCCATATTTGTCAGCTAATATTTATAATGATAAAATCAGTTCAAAATTCTTGAATTCCCTTGAAAATTATTATAAATTAACGTTAATAGTCAAACAATTCAAGAGGTACAATTTGAATGTGGTTAAATGCTGATTTACTTTATCTTGGTTCCGTAAAAGGATATTTTTTCGATGATACATTTCAAGTGATTGTTTTAATTTGTGGAAAAAATATGCTGGGCACCAAATCAGGAGAACTGAATGAGAGAAGGACTTTTTGAGGAAGATCGCTTTGTTTTCCTAATTTGAGATCATTGATATTACTAATTTTGATTATTCTTGTTGAAGTGATCCCATGAAGAAATGTAGCATTCGTTTCTTAGTTTTTATAATAGATCCTAAAATGTAAATGAGCAGACCTTAATGTATAAACCAATCATTATATACCTCAATGACGAAAAACACGAAATTATCTTAGTGTCAAAAAAGTTAAATGTTAATATTAGTATTCATATTTATTTTTAAGAGAATGTTCTACTTGATTTTACGTTGGGACATACTATTAATTAATGAAAAAGTTTATGAACAAATTTTCTACCTCCTTGGATAAAAAGTCCTTCATTTTCTCTTGAGTTATCATATAAATTAGTACCACACTACAAGGGCCGAAAGTTGAATTTTTGGCCCTTTACGTCATGATACGATTTTTCTTCATAGCCAGTCTAAAGTGGGTTTTCAGTTTTTTTTTTATTAGCATTATATATTGATGAGGATATTTTTCATGCCTGCCCTTGCGGCACGATCGAAGCGAGTGCTGCTGGTCGTGAAAGTAGGACTTGCGCCTTTACAGATGGCACGCGTATACTTATCACAAGCAGTAAATGTTAAGCTTTCTTCCCTATTATTAGAAACGAAAGAACGTACTTTCAACCAAGGCAGGAAGAAATAGATATTTACATACCAAGGAAGGAAGATGACGCGTTTCTTCACGTGAATATCCTAGAGAAGATATGCAATTTATGCAACTCATGGAGCCGCCAAGTAAATAATTAAGTCATACCTTGTGATGACACGTGCAAGTTAAATAAGGTTATGCGTGATACTATTAATGACGCATTACTAATTTTTGGTTATTTTAATTTTATAACTGAATATCAACTGTTCTTTATGCTGGTAACTGTTTTGAATCCTGACGATACATGAACATAAAGCTGTCACATTTCCATTTTTCTCTTTGGAAGCAGATCCTTTTTATCATCCTGTCTCCATACTAAGTCTAGTTCATGTTAAATTTATCCACAATTTGTCTCTTCTATCTTCAACAATTATTATAGAAGTAACATAATAATTACAAGATACAGAAACAGACATGTAAATTTGAGCTTAACTAATTTACAATCTGCATAACATTCAAGTCGATTATAAATGTCAATCTTATCTAAAAAAGTTAAGGTTTGCAAAAATAGAACTGCACTAGGAATTATTTACTATTCAAATTTTTTGCTATTCCTGTAGAGCTACACGTTTCTTTGACGTACCTTTTGTAACTCAACTTATAACCATACAGATTCTGTGGATTATCACTTTTCTGCCGTTTTTGAGAGATAAACAAGGAAGCTTGCCAGTTATGAATTATATTCCACGTCATTCGCATAACGTATACTCAATTTTTTTTTTTTTTTAATTTTCTTCAGTTGTTTGTTTCTTCCGGTACAATTGTGATTCCAATTTGATATTCTTGGAATCCTACATGGATATTTTTTTCCAATATTCTATTCTGAAGAAACAAGCTCACTCTATTCACAATAATCAATGAAAATAAGCACTAAGATAATGTTTACGTGAAAATGAATTTTTTTTGCACGAGTACATAGTTTTTAGGGTTGATCTTGAGCATTTTACATTTAAAACTCAATATATATCGAATTATTAGGATTAATTTAAGTTTGAATAAATTTGATTAGATTTCATTTGACTACGAATTAATAATAGCATACAATGGAGTTTTTTAATGTATCACTGAAAAGTTCTGCCAGTTTTTGCTGTCAGATCGAATATTCTTAACTAACTCAAGTTTATTCAAATTTTTATTATTTAAGCTTAACGCTGTAGTAATTGCTGAATAAGAAACTTAAAGAGGTAATTACCACTGAAGTACCGAAAATAACTTTATCATTGTAGTTTATTTATTTATAATAAAAATAGTATATCCTGTACCAAATAATAGAAAAAAACGTGAAATGTATACAACGGAAATGAGTTATAATAGCGAAATTTCAAAATTATTATATATAGTGAAAACACGGCAATTGTTGACGTTTCTATAAATACATTTCCTACAAATTACCTGTGAACCAAAACTTCATAGTCATTTCGCATATAATTGTGGTATTAAAACAACAATTACATAGTTCTTGGTCATATGAAACTGTACTTTAAAGTATAAATACAATGGAACATGATTGTTAAAAACCATCAAGAAAAAGTTGTCACAGTTGTTAAAACAATAAGAATTTTCCCTTGACCGAAAGCTGCTCTTTGTTTAGGAGATAAAAAGAAATTACTTATTATTAACTTTTTGATGTATAACAAGTTTTTAATCAGTACATCCTTAACTTATATCTTGTTTCGTACTTTTGATGAAAACATTTTTAACCAAACCAAGAATTAAAACGTAGATTTATCGAAAAGACAATTATCGGATTTGTCTAAATTGTTCAAAATCTATTATTGTTCAAAGATTATCTAGTTATATTCATACTAAAGACGCTGTTTACACTACCACTACACCAACACTCACAAATACATTGTGTGATGCGTGTTACGATAACCAAGTTATCGTCTTCAGACTTAGTATTTGTGAGTATTGGCGAAGTGGTAGTGTAACCAGTGTGTTCGGTCGACGGGCAAACTGGGGATCCACAATCGCAAGCGGGGGTCCATGAAAATTTATTTGGCTTCGATAGTGTTATAAGTGTGAATAAAATGATGGCTTGACTACTCCTATAAATATAGAGAGATAATATCTTTAGAAGCGATTGTTACTTGTGAAAACTTGCATATTCCATATTCAGTACAACGTGTCGATACTTTCCGTCGCCTCGCCGGCCGCCATCCCGTTCGCAACGCTTGTTCAGATATGCAAATGAATCTGACTAGTGGTGTATGCGCTTTCAATCTTGCATGAACTTGTTTTATTCTTCACTAATATAAATATGCATATCAAGAATAAACGTTATTGATGAAACAGAAATGGAGAATGTGATATTACAAGAGGAGCTACTCGAGCTTAGTACAAATGAGAAGCTGAAAGAGACATTCAAAAATTTTGACTGCAAGTAAAAATACCTGAAAAATACGCTGGACTGTGAGGAATTTTTCATAAACTTTAGATCGAGTTTCTTCGATAATATCTTGACAAAAACTGTTTGATTGTCGTTACAAACGATTAGCGGTTGTTCCTTATAAAACTCAAGCCAAATATTGATAATTTGCTGTCAATTCATCAAGTGCATTATTCACATTATAATTATCAGTCAATTATAATGTTACTGAAAATTTGTTTAGTTAATTTTATTATCAAACAAGTAACCCTATCAAGCAATCAATTCTAACCTTTTTCTTAGAAAACTGTTCATTCGTCGTTGAAACTCAGCCAAAACTCAAGTTTCCATAGAAAAATCTGATCTTCATTTTATTCCGAGATTTGAAAATGGTAGTAATGTCTATAGAACAAAATATATTTCGAACCAATACTCTAAGATAACATATTTCCATGGAGTAGAAGAAAATGGAAGTTATTTGACAGTTATAGAAAGGAAATCTGTGACAGTAGTAAACGAATTCGAAAATGAGGAACTAACTACTAAACGTAACTAAAGAGGAAAAATAATTAAGCGAAATTTGCAATAGAACACGAGTACTCACCAGCCACATGATGTTAGAGGCCGTGAGAAGGGATGTTGATGTAGAGTACTATTGTAAGTTTCTACTTACTCGCCGAAAATCACTGCTCCACAGATTAAGTGGGCCGACTCGGTGTAATGTAAATGTAAAATTTACAAAAATATTAATCAAATTATATTTCAAGCAGAAGAAAATGAGATATTTATATCTTCTGAATGTGACTAAACAAAATTGAACAATTTCTAAGCACACTTTTAAAAAAGAAATTTGTTCATAATTGCTTAGTTTGACCTCGTTTCATTTTTGACGTTTATAAAAACGGTAAATGTCGGACAAAGTAAATATTATTTGATGAAGAAAGATAAATGTCTATATTGTTTTTCTACAACTTAACTTCCTCCTCTGTCGACAACAGTTGACGTGAACTTTGAGAAGTGATACTATGGTTTTCAGAGTTTTGTGTGAATATAACAGTACATAAATAAACATACTTGTATGTATAATTAGCGTCGAGCCATCGCTTGCTTTTGAAAACCTACGATGTCCGATGTTGTTTTGAATACTCAGGTGAGACTGAAATGTCAACGGCACACAATATTTTTTGAAATGCTTTTCAGTTTCATAGATGGATGAATAATAAGAATAATAAAAATTTCGATAGTTTGATAGATTACTTTGTCACATCGCATATAATACGAGTATAAATATCTGAGATCGTGTATTGGTGGTATAAAATCAATATAAACCTAAGTTTTATATTCTTAAAAACCAAGTACAAGAGGTTAAACCCTATTACACTCGAGTAGTTCGAGAGGTGCCTATCTTGTGAAGGTGCCCGTAGATATTTATATTAAACTTCTGTAGACGGTAGTATTCGGGAAAAACGCGCTTGGTCGATGATTTCAGAGTCGTGTCCTTCTTCAAAGAAAGGAGTCTCGATAAATTGACGTTCTGGGCGTCTGTAGGCGAACTCATGTGCCACGTCTGCCTGTCGACTAGGTCTTGCAAATACTGCATGGTATTATGTTTTACAGCTCGGAAGAGTATCTGCCATGGTAGTATCGGTAAAACAGTGTCAGGTCAGCGACATCCTTTCTAAGCCATTGGTTCCCTAACTTTTTTGTTCCATAGACCACTTCTAAAATTTTACTGCAGCTACATTATTATCGATTTGAACATATCGAATAAAGTGAAGATTAGATTTTAGAATTTTAACGACAGTTTTCAAAAAAATAGGTGAGAATTGATTTCTTGATAAGCTTAAATATTTGCAAATAAAATCAGCTAAGAAGATTTTCAATTAAACTTTAATTGATTATGCTGTGAGTGGATATCAAAGAAGCAACGTCGACCAATGTAAAAAATGACTCGATCCAGCTTTACAAGAAATATAGTATATTTTCTTGTGCCATAGGTTTTTATTTTTAGATTCATAGAAAATTGACGGAGGAAACGCGATCAGAAGCTTTTGCTTAATTTTTCCGTTATTGCTACCTGCAGCTAAAATTTTTGATACCCTCTTTTAAATGTCACTTTCAGCTCCTCATCAGTGATAGTAATATTACGAGTGGAGAACTTCGGTTTCATAAAATGAATTTATGATCCATGGTGGTATTTCCATAGACAAAATATCTTCATATCTGTTTCACTTCACTTTTCTTTTCGAAAGACTGGAAACAAATTCCGTGACTGTCCAACAACCCTAATATATTATTCATATCGATTCACTTTTCTTCATGAAATTTCAAAAACAAATTCTTGACATTCGTATTTTTATTGGTGAAGAATGAATCAAGTCCATTCAAGCTTGCAAGCATATACACCACCAGTTGTATTAATTTCCATGTTTATAAAGGCGTTGCGGACGGAACTACGGCTGGCGCGGGTACGGCAAGTCTGGACGCTGCCTATATTGACATGACGTCAAACCAACATTTAATTCTTCACTATAGAAAACAAATAAATTTTCATGGACCCACGCTTCCGATTATCGACCCCCATTGTTTGTCACGTCCAACGTAGATCCCCGGCGAGTCTTCCGTGGACCTCTGTTGGTCCACCTAGACCACTTTGGAAATCATGGCTCTACGCTGTCCTGGTCAACTCTGGATCGCCTATAAGTCGAATAGCTTTCTTTTGCATTGAGTTGATCATCCTCAGGGTGAGCTGAGCTCCAAATGTGTGAGCAGTACTTCAAAGATGCAGAAATCAGGGTCTTGTAGAGGCTGCCCTAATTCGGCCACTTGACTAGGCGAGGGCATATTGCTTCCAACCTTAACACTCAACAGGGGCATTTGCGATGACGATGTCAAATAAAATAAATATTATTTCCTCCCTATCATCCCATTCGTAGTAATCTTTATAGATTATTGTAATTTGTTTTGTGAGATTAAACATTTAGATTCTTTATTGATGAAAATCCATACCACAGATATAAAATATATCACTGCTGGTAGAATCTTCCAATAATACCAGATTCTCATACCAATTATGCTCGATAATGGAGTAAAATTATGAAGAACCACCTTCAAATTTTGCTAATTATACTGATTCTTATAAAATAATTCAGTTATCGTCAGGTCTGCAACACACAAATGTCGATATAGTCGATATGCCTAATATTGTTTGTGTCTGTTTAGAACGTTCCCTTCAATCGAGAGTACCGCGACTTCGAAGTACAGACTACTACTCGTTTTTTTCATGATGAAGGCAAAAGGCAAGTCTTTTGTTTGTGTATGATGTTTTGCCGGAAAGTGTGAACTATCGTATATTTCGTCTCCAATGGGTATCAAAAATACTTACATGTGTGCATAAAATCAAGAGTATGAATAGTATATTCAATTTTTATTGTGGTATGATAAAAAAGCGAACTTTCTTAGTTCACGTAGTGACAAGCAATAAAAAATACATCGATCAAGGAAATCAAGTTGAAATAAACCTCTTTAGTTTGATAAATGATTTGTACCATGCTATGTGATATGTACTGACAGCACTTAAGTGTCACTTAGACGTTAAGAAAACTTTGCAGTGATATTCAAAACAAAAGGTGTGGTATGCTGAGTGATGGCATCATTTTACTTAACTATTAATGCCTGTCAATGCAGTTTATCTAATCCGAGATCTGATCAGAACATTCGGTTGCGAACAACTCTCCACAGCTCCACCGACAGGTTAATAACTACCACATGCTCTTTCATTTAAAAACGATCAGTGCCTCAATATTAATGAAAATTATATTGGAAAATAGATTGAAGTAAGATTTCGTTAAAAACCTATCTTTTCATTTTGTCAATTTCCAAACGGTACTTGAAACGAGCAAACGAAAGCAGATGAATTCAATGGATCTACAGTTTATTAATTTCTGAAGCTTGAAATATTTAAAAGGAGAAGTAGTGAGAAGAATTATTATAAGGAGGCAATTAACAGTTAAACGACGAGATGAACCTAATAAAAAGTAGATTCAAAAGGAAAGGAACACCATAAAAAAATGACAGCAAATTTCAATCACGTTCTATTCTCTATAAATGTGCTCAAGAAGCACAGCAAGCAATTATTGGGACTATACTGGCGATTATATCTTTGATAACTATTTCCTATTTCTATTTTTGCTTTATTGGTTGTCTAGCAAAGTATTTTGAAAACTTTTGAAATTTCGATCATTGTTTTTTAAAAAAAAACTTGGCGCAAACGAAACTCTTGATGAAAATAGGAAATATTATATGAAAACAAATTATGAATATCAATGACTAGAGACTAATATTGAGTGTCCAAAAGAGGTTGTCCTTTTTGGGCTGCTGTATTAATGAAATATGCACTTTTCAGGTCTTTTACTTTATATGAATTATTCTGTATAGTCCCTTGAGCGCCAAGACGAAGGAAAAACACATTGAAATACCAGATGAATATTAACATTCTCTTCATTCAAAACTAACAGGCAACCTTCAGTAAGATACTAAACATACGTCCCCAAAAAATCACTTTTCAATTTCCGTCTTCCCGAAACCCACCAAAGAGTTAAAAATGCTCAGTCATGAGTTCCCAGACCATTATTCATATTTTTTCTATTTGAATTTCCTCACTACAACCTAAAAAAAAAATCCTTCGATTCTATCTATTTCTTTCTCCATGAATCTATATTTTCTTTAAAATGTTTATGATTTGTATTAAATTATTTAGACACATGCAAACAAGAGGAATCACCGGAAAATTAGCTTAATGAATTTGTCCTGAAAGAAATATTCGGCCTACAAAAGCAAATGATATTGAAATTTAATTTCAGTGTACATTAGTAAAAGGTGCCACTCGGGAAATAACATTTCACAATTGCGTAGCTTGAAATAACTAAAACAATGTTTGATATCATGTCAATTTCAAATTGCTTTCCACTTTCCTACTAAGTTAGGATGGAATATGGAAGTAGAGATATCCGTAGTTTCAGTTTAGATCTGTTCAGTTGAGTATTCGAAGTTTACGCTCTCTTCATGGCAACTAGCACGGGTTGTGAGCGTGATTGACGTATTCCTCATCAGTATTCCGGCCTTGTGATTGGACAAACTCAGCTGTCAATCAAAAAGTTTTACACGCGCCTCCCCCAGAAACGCGCTCACCCGCTTTTCAAACCCTCATCTCTCTGCAATGTATTGGGATATTTTTATTCCCCGTTTACGGCTTTAATACTTTGGTACAAAAATTAAATGAGAAATGCTTACTCCACTTCGAAAAGGAGGGTGGAAATTCAATCCGAATATAAACGATTTTTAAACCACTTTAAATAACTTCCTCCACTCTTCTGATCTACCTTCAGTTTTTGTTATATTGATTAATAAGCATTTTGACATAACGAGGGTGACTACCTGAAATACAAATATATAGAAATTATTACCCGAGAATTTGTTTCCGAAACTGTGTTATCTATTTATATTTCATTTTATTTATATTCCAACATCGAATTCAGTTTTCAATCACAATAATTTTCATGAAAACTGAACAAGAAATTTAATGATAATTAACAAATTTTTGAAAGAAGGTGACCTGTACACCTTGAGAACTTTTTTTCTTATAGAAATCAGGAAGCAATAGATTAATTCGTATGAAATAAGCTTGAATAATCAACTTGTTGCTATTGAAGTTTACGTATATTTATAATCTTAAGGTAATTACAACTATCATCTTTTGTAAATACATTTCAGTTATGTTAACAAACTAATAAACCTACTGACAAAACTATAAAAACTATAAAACTTTTAGAGAAGTGTTAAACTTTTCAAAAAAATAAGAATTTCAGTCTAAAAAAGTTTGGTTATCCCATGAATCTACCAAGGAATTACATCTTAATTATTTAACTAGAAGACATTAATTTCTCATTGAGACATAGCGTCGTCTGCTCAGAGGATCTAATATCTTAGTAGTAGGTCTGCCTCGTTCGACAGAACTTACATTATATCCTGAAGTTTAATCTGCTTCATAAGGAACAAGATTGTTCTCTGTAGTTGTAGGAGAAAAACCGTCCTTGTTATGAAGTCAAAAGAAATTCAGCACTGTAAGTGATAAAAGCATTTCGTGAGGCATCACATAAAAATAGAAATTGTGCTGGTTAAATTAGATGATAAATAATAGAATGAAAGTCTTTCTACAGTACCTGTTTTGTTGATTTTCTATACACACACAATAAGTTTTTCATTTGAAATTCCGCTTATGGAAATTTTCAAAATTGTTTAATATATTAGTTATATTAATTCCATCATCCGCGATTATTTAACAAAAAATCATTCAATCCAGATGATTATTTTTATTTTCAACTACCAAGTTACCTACAATGAAACATTGATGAAAATATACCATTGAGTGCATATTTTATTAAACTTTCAGAAAAAAATAATTTGTTACAAATAAAAACATTGTACAGTTATTGGTTACTATTTTTATACGTATTGGACAATATTTTGTAAGGTATCTATTAATAATAGTATACCTTTTACCTTGGTGTCTATGACCTAAACCTACTGTTTTAGTTATACACCATAAATTGACGAATATATATTTCATATAATTCATCTATTTATTTGGCATCTTCCTCCGTATCTACAGACCATTCGATTGTGTGACCCCTTATTCAATTTCCTCCATTATATTTACATTATCAACATTATCCTTCGATTGGTTAACTCCATTTCTATTAACCGCATTTCTAATGCTCTTCATTATCTTCTTCTTTTATTCTTGCGTTGTCATTCTCAAATTCTTGCTTATAACATATGAGACATGGAAACAAATCGTTATCATCAGATTCTGGAATATTTGTCTGTGAATTGGTGGGATGGACGATTGGTAAAATAACTTTATACAGGAATCGCGTGTTAGTTCATTGTATTTTGAATTTCAACAAAAACATGGTATACCCTTTAAGTGGTGACAGGTGGAACCTTGATTTTTTACGATACTTTGGTCGCTTTCTTGAGTATTAATTAATTTTATTTCTTGAGTTTGAGTTCTTAGTTCTGTTTTCTCTCTGTCTATCTGCATCTTTTTTAGAGCAAGTGTTTTTCTGTTATTCTTCCTATTTCTTCTTTACACGTTTCTCTGCTTGCATTCCCTATATTAGCTACCAGTTATTGCATATGGTAGCCGTTCAGTTTCTCGTTACCCTTTACGTTTAGGAGACTTTGGCCAGGTAAGGAATCGAGGTAATTGGGACAAATTTGTTAATAGCAACATTTGGAACCACATTAACAACTGTACTCGTAGTTGCCTGTAAGTAGACATAATGATATCTGTATCCTCAGACACATTATCACCTTCTTATTCAACATATTACCATATACAAAACAAGGCAAACAAATCATCGTTGTTACTCGTGTCTAGAAATTTGTCAAATTGTTTAATTTTTCCATTTCCAACAATATTTTGAAACGTTTTATCTTCCATCACAGTATTTTGCTCTTCTTCGTTGTCTTTGATTTTATGCTTTGAAGTTCCTGAACATTTGGTATAATCTAGTGTCTGCATCGAGTGGTCAGACACTTTAAAACCGTTTACTAATATTTCTGATTTGTACAGATTCACAACCTGTAACGCGTACTTTTTTATGACGACTCGAAGTGAAGTACTACCACTTTGTGATTCAGAAATGCTTTATACATTGTAGCAGAATCATATCCACTTAATTTTTGCGTTATAAGACGCTTCAAAGAAACATATTTTCAAAACACAGTAATTGTCCGCCAAACATACAGTTTGTAATGCCGTCCAATAAGTTCTTAAATCCTTCGAGATACTAATTAAATATATACAACGATTACAGTACATATTCCTAATGGCCTAATAATACCCTTCAGTTATTGAACACTCTGTTTTTGGTTAATGCTCAATTTTATATTTATAAAACTTTTTGTTGAACACCACTTTCACTAATATCTTCTCTTTACGAAAAACATAAGCACCGACACAATAAATTGTGGTTTACCGAAAACAATATGTACAAAGACCACTAAAAGCGATTGTCAGCAATAAATATTATAGGGATATGTTGCCATCTATGACAGAATATTCAAATTATCATAAATAAAAATTGTCGGATTCTATGCAAGTGTCCATTAAACAGTGGGTGCCCAATGATTGTATTGTTTACCTTATTCCCGTTTTTTTTCAAAAGAGAAATCAAATACTTGTATTTATCCATTAATTAATCTCTTCTATATAAAATTTATCATATACATACAACAACAGAAACCATCTTATGTTCTGATCTAGATAATAAATCAGACATTGGTTTTATTTGAAAATAATATGTTAAATCTTCGGTGAATGGTAAAAAAAATAAAGCCTAAAATCCATTATATCCCAAAGCTACAAATAATTATTGGCCCATAAAACGTTGTATATCATCTAAAAATTTAAATTCTACTGCAATAATTACTGTAGCTGTTGGAGTGTCAACATCTATTCCATTCCATTCCAATAATACGTAAAAGACCAATTGCTATAGTAGCATAGGTTTTTTCTATTGTTCCAAAAACATGTTTTTTCACTTTATTGCTTCACAAAATTGTGGAAAAATTGAAATATAAATCTCCGAATGTCCACAAAGTCCATATTAGTATTGGCATAAAATAGCACATTTCACCCAGTCAATTTAGAAAACATTTTTTACATCGAGTTGTTCCAGTCACATATGTCGACTCAATACTTTATTTATACAATATTTATTTTACCTAATTCTTCTAGCATCCATTAATTGCTTGTAGTATTTCAATTTTTAGGCTTAATGACACATTTTTAATCCAAATCTCACTTTTGCCTTGTGCATTCTCATAAACTTTGTTTCATTGGTTCCAATTTGGATGCCTTCTAGCTTCTGTTACTGATTTTAGAGTACCACTCCACTCATTCAATAATGTCAAACAACCCACGTGAACTTTATAACCCTCCAAATATTTGTTTAGATTTGTATATACTCTGGGCTTCAGTTCCTAGTCTTTATTTTCTTCTTAATTTACATTCCACCATTATTCCATTTTGTTTTCTCTACATCACTTTTTTATTTATTCTCTTAGTATTATCTTTCTCAAAATTTGCTTGAACATTTATTATATTTTTCAACCAAGTTGCCATACTCATCAAAAATAATATTTTCATTATATAATTGAGCCCTAATCACATTAAAACCTGTATCCATTGTTAGTACATCTTAAAGAGGAGGATTTTATCTCATTGTCATCTAATTTTATTACTCTAGAACAGCATAACACATTCATGTTATTCGTATTTGTGAGGTTGCTACTTTATTAAAAATATAAGATACAAATTTATACACAGGTTATTGAGAAATTACATTGCTGGTTAATGCTGAAGGTTATATGGACGAATCAAACAATAAAAGACAGAATATTGCCGATAAAAGTCTCCATCCGAACCCTGATGTAGAAGTTGTTAACAAGTGAAGCTAATTATGAAGCAAAGCAACTTGATAATAATCGTTTTTCTAATGCCACATTAAATAATAGCAAATCCAATATGTCAATATCAACAGTATAGACAAGAAATACGACAGGTGTTCACCACTACATAGGACTTCTATCAATGCTAGCATTACCACGGAAATGCCGGGCTGTACGAGGGGTGGCTATTTAAGTTTTGAGATAGACCAATATTTATAATTTGAAATGGTTCTATTGTAATTGTAATTTCAAGTATCTGTAAACAACTCAAATAGCACTCATATGTCAACACGATTCCCTATTAAAAATGTCAAACGTTGTCATATTTCCAGACTTGAGTAGCCTCATGTACATTGAGAAACGGATTCTTCAGTATTATGCTCTACTAACATTTTGGTAAAACCTTGTTTGGTGATTCATAACATACAGACTGATAAATTTTGAAGAATCATCGGCAATTATATTGTCCTTATATTGTGTTATACAAGAGTAATTGTTCCACATACAACTTCAATACTCTATTTGACCTTGACGTTTTTTAATATTCAAGGCTAGATTCTAAGCTTAGCTTTCACACAAATAAATCACATTTTCACTTATTGCCTCCGGAATTTAAATCATTAACCAAATTGAGATTATCAATTTTATTTAAGAAGATTCGTAATTGAGGTGACCACATCTCTTATGTCATAATATCATCACTTAATATTTTTAATTTGAATTTTAATATATTATTAATAAACCTACACTTGTTTAATGTACATCCTTCACTTTATAAGGAGAAGTTGGTAGTTTATATTTCAATATGAAATTATTCTTCCTCTTTTCTGTTATAACATTCATAGGGAGGTCCAGATTTCTTCTAATGAAAGATTTTCACCTGTTTTTTCAGGACGCTTCATTTTTAAGTTTGTGTGAAATGCATAGAGAATTTGCAAATCTGTAGGCCATTTGTCGAAGATCCAGATAACGAGGTGCAAATCCACAGCTTTGCAATTGTAGTATACGGTCTTTTCATTTGAGACTCCCAGACTGTTATCTGGCCCCATTTTTCCCTTCTCAAATTTTTTTACGTTCAGTCTTCTGCAATTTGTTCTTGATGGTATTCCAGATGTGCGCGTTGCTAGTACCCAACTCGCCTTTCCCAACTGCCTGTATTGCTGCCAATAAATTTTCCTTTGTTCAGTTAGCTCTTTGAGGACAAATTCTTCAATACAAAAAATGAATAATATCCTAAGAAAAAACATTACAAATTTATTGGCCATCTCACCTATTATGACTCTGGCATCCCTACCAAAAAGTTGTAGCAAATGACCAATCATGCAGTTTGTATAACAAATTAGATACTTTTATAGTAAAAAAAACTGCACGTACTTTTAAAAAAGATAGTCTCCTTAAAACTAAGTTTTTTTCAAATACAACACACTCTATGCTCCAAATATAAACAACTGACTCAATTGGGACCGTCTGGACTGTTATTGTAATGGGGTTTCCAAAACACTAAGCATACAAGTATATCAAAATCCACTAAGTAATTGCTAATTAATTTCTATAAGGCCTTTTTCACTATACTATTTTTAAATAAGAGAATCACCAACGTAATCTATTAAATGAATTATGTATGGAATTGTATCCCATATATACTTATTGGTAGAGATTTCTGACTACGGAAGTGAACTTTTCTTCAAAAATTTTCAATCGCTGTACCAACAGTCGCTTCGTAGCACACTGTAGTTCGTACACATCTGTACCGCAACAATTCGGAAACTTTAAACAAAAGTTGAAAATCAACTAGCAGGAGGAATACATTCGAGTTTCAGTTTTCATAATAAATTTCATGCAGCATTTGGCAGTGAGGAAGCGAAGAAGAGGACTTGTGCCAATAGCGACAGATACGATTATATTAAATTCACCTGGTGACAGCTGTTGATCTACTTTATCATTCACGAATAGGCAGCATGTCAAACTTTCTTAGAGACGAATAAATTATAATAACCAAATAACGTTCGGAGAATAAGCTACTGTTTGCATAAAACGTACTTTTGATAGGCTGATTTTGAATTACACACTTTTTGGTCATTTTTAGAAGTTTTGGTGGATGGAATATGCTTAAAACAATTTTTTTCATCATACTATTGAATTATTGAAAAATTATTAGAGAAAATTATTGAGAAATTATTGAAATTGAATTTACCGCGGACAATAGATGATTAGACAGCATAAACATATTTTGTAGTTGTACTGCCTAAAAACGTCAAAGAACAAAAAAAAAACATAAAAAATAGATGTATTGAGTCTTCACTTTATAATTAGAATAAGAAAATAGGGAGATCTCAATTGTATTAATCTTATATCCAAACATGTGAAGAAAAGTTGTTGAAAAGTAACTAAGAAACAACAAATCATTTCAATGACCACCTGGAAATGGTATTTGGACATAACCTTAGTGAAGTTATTTTCGATCTACATACTGACATTGCTAAGATACTAGAATTACTATATCAGCTTAGGATTCTTTTTAAATGCCACTCACATCAAGTGCAACAAACAAAAAAATTTTGAAAAACATTCGCTAACGACTAAAAAACTGCAATAATCTTATCTACCTTGTTGACTTCTGAAAATTTTCAACTCAATATTTTATCATCATTTAGTGGCGAATAGCAGAAATAATTGTAATCTCGAAAATCCATGAAGAAATTACGTCCTACAAGTCTACTATCTATAATGTTTAAGCTATTTGGATCACTATTAAAAGGAAAATAGCTGAGTTATGATAATCACATGTTTCAGAATGGGCCAAAGTCTTCGTATAGTTGACTCTTGATAAATTAGATTAAAAAAATGTATATTTTTGGATATTGACCAAGCTTTCGACGCCAGACAAATTATTCATATACGTTCCAAACAATAAAGAAATACGAAGAAAGTGGTTAAAAATGGCAAGGAGACAAGTTGCTCTTACTTTATCAACTAATTCCACAAATTATTATACCACACATAACGTATAAAATGTTATGACTTAATTAAGAAACTTTGTATTCGCTAACCTCAAAATCAGTTGAGTATTTTCATTCCACAGTGGGTAAATGTGACTCTCTGACTGGTAACTGCTAACTAAATAAGACTTTGTTTTTTCTTGCCATAATAAAGTTTTAACACTGCGGACTTTCGATAAACAAAAGGTGTTCATTGCAAAAAATTTTGTCAAGCATAACGGCGTCAATTTTTGGCAAATTACTGCAGTTTGCTTTGTTAAATCCTGATTCCATTTTGTCGATTTTATTTTCCAAAAATATCATTAATCTCTTATTATTTTTGTAGAAAAATTGTTTTTAAATTAACTAATTACATGGTTAATCATTAAAAACCATCCGATTTATTCATAGTGGAAACAATCCTATCGTATTCAGGATAATCTGCTACCTTTTGCTGTATTACTTCTAATGTCGCAGCCCTGTTCTAATATAAACTGTAAATTGTCGTATGTATAGAATGTTGAGTAGCTTTGTCAACTGATTTCAATTTTTCTTTACATATTTTTCGGTTCTGTGAATGATCCACAGCAACCCCATTCGTGACTAATCGATGAATGGCAAATTTATTTATTCTACTTGATTCAGCAATTCTTATTATGATTGAATTATCAGATTGTTGAATATTTTCCTTCTATAAATATTCGAATATATTTAAAATAACTTCTTAATTTAAGTTAGTGCCGTGCGTATTTATGAAATATTGATTGATCTTCGCATAACTGTCTTCTGCAATTGATGTTGGAAGAACTACACCTTTGGACAATCATAAAACTGGAAAAGGTGCTTCCCGTTAATAATGTATGCATAATGAACTTTCACCCAACATACCGAATTTCCTGAGTAATATAAAATTTTATCTCTACACTTCATCGATACAATTGAATATTAAGGAAAGGTACTGTACTTCTCCTAAAATTTTCCTTGAATGCAAAGTCATTTCAACTTCACATGTAGAATATTGGCTTTTCATGTAGTCATACTGTAGATCCAGTTTTAGTTCCAAACATCAAATTAAATTATAAAAATGGATCAGTCCATATGACAAATCGTAAAAGCACCTGGCCTCTGGTAAGATTGGATAATATCCTAAAGTAAAGTACCTTCACGAAAAGAAAGCAGCCTAATGTTCCACAAATATTATGAGTTAACCCAAATGAGGCAATCCTCAATCAATTACCTACTAATCGATAGTGATTGTTTTATAAATTTTGTTCTTTCAATAAAAAGAGGAATCCAGGTCAGTCAAAACGGGATATCTTAGAGGTTATTCAATGAGGTTTTTCGTTTCAATCCAAATTATTTAATTTTCTAATGTGTTTGCTATATTTTTTAGGTGCGCAGGCAAGAATCTATTATTATCATTTTAAATTATATCAAGAACGGTCCAACATTACATTCCTGACCTCTTAATCAAAAAAGAGTGAGAGGGAAAAAATTGAAAAATTAAAACATTTACTTAAAATCTAATGTGTACTGCCATATCTTAAGTTGGAATGTTTCATGTGATCCACTCAGTATAACAATTTTATAGCAAACAGATTTAAAAAAAAATATTATTTGTACTTATCGTTTTTCGTAAACATTAATTTACATGTTTGTTTCTGTTCTCTTATCCATTTGCTTCACAATTAATTTAATTACGGTTATCTTCGTTTAGTTAATGTGCTTTTACGCCAAGTTACAGGGTAGTAATGTCTCTGAATATAACAATAACAAAAAAAAAGACATTTTCAATCACATGATAAATTTGTAACGTTGTATAAATAGATTGAACTATTGCATGTCCTGGACAAAAGAATATAATCTGACATGAAAGATGTTTTTATACCTACATTTATTCAAAAGTACACAAAGACAAGATTGATCTGAGTACATGAATGGGAGACAAATAACGTATGAGTAATGTGAAGGTAAGAATGAATAAAAAACTAGCGTTTTGAATTATGGCTTATAAATTAACGATACTGACTACATTTTTAGTATTTAGATGTGTTTTTAGAGTAAATTCATAATGCATATTCATTGTAATTTCTACAGCAATAAATTTTCTCCCACCAATTTTAGTGTAGAATTAATGTCAACAAAAGATAAATAATCTCACTCCAGATTGATAATATTAGTTTCATTCCTTTTCGATAACAGTTTATGAAATTACAAATTCTCACACCTGACCAATCACAAATCAAAGTCAGCTAGGGTTTTCGCAAAATTACTGCAGTAATTGCAATAGAGATAAATTTTGAGTTATTTTGGAACATATTCAAAAAATCAATTTCACTTGTGGATAAAAATAACCAAATGTTTTCAAAAATATACAAGAGACCTGAGAGTAATGTCGTTTCTGTGCATTCAATTATAATTTGGTCAGCTCACTATGTACATTCTTCTTATAAAAGACATTTTATTATGACTTGATTGAATATTAAACTTTTTGCAATTTGTTGTGTTATCTTCAGACAAATACTAGTATTATTTGCTTCTTGAGGTATGAGAGGGTAGTTACTCAACAGTTGGAACCAAAAATACTTTTATATGTTTTCAAATTGCGCAGCAGATGCCAAAGATGGCTCTCTAGGATGAGATTGGGAAATTTTCATATCACTGACTGCTATCAAACAGGTAAACCAGCATTATTAGACTTGCTGAGGAGAGTAGCGAAAGGAAATCCTTGTCAGACAGTGGAGAGTCTAAAACACCCTTAACCAGTATTGGTGGGCTATCCTAAGAATTGACAGCAAAATGGAAAAATGAGTTTAGCAAGTCTTCAGGTTCTGCCATGAGCGAAAACAAAGCTAATCGTTGCATCATATGCAACGTGGTGTTTTATCGACACCACACAGAACTGTTTGATTGCGTGATCACTGAAAACGAAAAATGAGTGCTCTATGATAATCTAGTACTGCGAAGCCGGATTTACATCGTAAAAAGAACTTCTCTATGTTTTGTAGGATTATTAAATCCAAGAGCTGGTACCTTGGCAAAATATTATTACAGATCTGACAGCAGATTCATTATCGTAATCCTTTGGGACTAAATTTTGTACGAATTACGGTTTGTATAAATGATACTTATGTGTATGATAAGTTATGGAATATTTGTGACTTTTTTTTTAAATATATCCATTACAATTGGATGTGATTTTTCGATCGCATTTTTTGCAACAGAAGCTACTATAAATTTTGAAACACTATGTAAATATTCAATAAGCGGGAAAATGATGGTAGAGATAACAAGCAAAGTTACTGCAACCATATGGAATATTACTGAAAAATTGGCGGTAAAAAACATATTCTATTAAAATTCTGAGGAACATGGATCCTTCAAAGAGACAATGTACAAAAGGTAAGAGCGCCTCGTAATAACAAGAAAAAATGTATTTCTTTCGCTTTGACTCCAGACGAATATAAAAATATCTTCATTAGAACTAGTTTAGTAAGGTGATGGAGGAGCTTCTTTTGAAAAGGAATTTAACAACAGAGGCAGTTTAATAAACGCTTATAGCCCTAGTTTTCCCAAAACAGTCAGAAAAATTGAGCAGATTAAAACGGTTTATGTTCTTTGAGATTAGACCGAAAATATATATAAAAAAGGGTGTTATTATCATTGACAGATAGAGACTGAAAGTAGCTATTGTAACTCTTCAAAATGAAGAAATGGAGCAAATGAACTGGTTTTTATGATTAATCTATTCATCAGTATTGGAACTTTCAGCTTTTATTTTTTTCTTCTCAATATGACTTGAAAGCTATCATTAAATATAATTTATATTCAATTATTGTATTTACAACAACACAATAGATATATATGTAGATTTGGGGGTTGTATTGCACTGCAATCTTAAGGTTTACTGTGTCCCCATCAGAGCTGTCGGAGGTTAGATCTTCGTTCCTACAGGTTTCATATCCAAACCATTTCTTGCATGTATTTAAAATGAATTTCTTCTGCCTGACTCTCGTCGTTTTCTGCTAGCCCTTATTTTATTAAGTGCTTCCTGAGACGGCAATATTTAGTTGGTGAAGGAGGAAGTTGGTACATCCAACATTTACAAGGAATATTTAATGAATTCTGAACCAGTGGAAGTAATTTTAATAAAAAGCATATGAAAAAAGTGACAAATATGCCATAACTTCATAAATATCATCTATAGAAACCGTAATTCGTAGTCCCGAAGGATTACGATTATAATGAATCTGCTGTTAGATCCGAAAAAACAAAATTAATAATAATTTATAACCAATATGAGTTCAAGACGAACGTATGATGTTACGACAATAGATTAATTGTACTTTTTTTAAAAAATTTCTACTCACAATTTGTATGAAATATAGTAAGATTATTATATCTGTAGAAGAAATCATAAAAGTAGTTTTAAATATTATGAAGCAAAAACTATAATAGTTATTAGTTCAACAGTGCTTTACAGCTATAACCACGAATATTTTCCACAGAAGGGTTTTATGAAGAAGAGTAAATAAAGAAATAATTGCCGTGTACGATCAACTATCGATTACCCAGATATTAAGTACATATAACGATATAGGTAGCTGGTTAATGTCTCCAAAATGGATAATGAGAGAATTTTGAAGAGCTAATTGAGATCAGGATAAGCGGAAAGGAGAAGACTAAAGAAGAAATGGATAGAAGAATTCGAAGTAGAATGGGAAGGAAACAGAAAGTTGAGCTAACAATATAAAAAAATTAACCACAGAAATTCAATATTTAGAACCAGGAGTTCAATTTAAGTTTCTTTGTTTCTGTATGTACATGTTTTTTCGATATAAAGTTAATTGTATGTATTCTCCTATTTCAAAATTAAATAAGTATCCTTCAACTTCACGAATGGAATGTCATATTTAGTATAGATAAGATAAATAAACCCATTAAAGCAATTTCTAATTAGAAATAATTTGAAACGTAAAATGTTAATAGTCATTAACCCCTAATTTTTATGCTCATTACTTATATTTGCATATTAGAATAAATTTAGTTAGAATAACTTTGATAATACTATTCTGTATTGTTAAAAATATAGCTACTCTACTCTTGTGTGAAATTGTCATTTTATACTCTATAACAGTCCCATGAATTAATATCCGGTGCTTGCATTTCAAATTTTTCGCAATGCAAAATAATGTAAGAATAATATTACGTGAACAAAATCGAATAAGTATTAACATTAATAAACAAATAAACATCATGGCCTCTAATTTTTGATAACGGTTGCATACTAAAAACTAAACAGTTGCCGTTTTGTAGGAATAAAACAATATCTTTCTTAGCTTCGACGAATGTTTATTAGATCTCCTACGAAGGTTTTGACTTCGTGGCATCTCATCAGAGTGGTCCATCACCTCCTCATTACAAGTGTCTAATTATAACAGATGATAAGACCTGCCAGCGCAGCTAGTTGGATCGTGAAGTATACTGTACAACAAATGCTCTGTGGTGCTACTTCGAATTGCACACCATCAGGTATATTCATCTGTAAATCGACAAAAACATAGAAAGACCTCATATTTTTTTAAAAGATTTCATTTAGTAGAAGTTACGATATTAGACAAAAAAAGAGTTTTCTTCTTATAGAAACGACAGACCTCGTTTTCAAATAACGAAAATTTGAAATCACATGAGTGAATATGAGAAAAACGAGTATTTTTCAATTTAAAACACAAACCTCGTATACAGGGAGCAGCAAAAAATTCGAGAATAAGTAGATGACGTGAAAATTATGCTGTGACATAAAAAGTCTTTACTCTATACTTTGGTCTCTACATCATATTGAAGTATCCACCTCACATCCATTATTGATAATCTTGCGAAAAAATCTTTTTTGTCTTGATTATATAGTGTTAAATAATGGAAAATTTTTGCTTGAGTGGTTTCATCAACATCATTTCGGCAGTAAGTATATTATCATACACATGGTATAAAGGACCATTATCTAATAGTCGCATGTCGATCTTGCAACACGAGTTCATGGACTTTTCTCATTTTCTAATGCTGAGGCGTGACTTTCTTCGGCTTTTACTAAAGGTATGCTTCCACAAGTTCAGTTTCTGGTGTGAGTCTATACATAATAAGGTACGATATGATAATATATAGGTGTGAGTAGATAACGTGAAAATAATCCTGTGATATGAAAAAAAAATTCTTATGCGGCCCCTTGCTTTTGTGTATATGGCTTTAAAATTACGAAATCAGAACTTATATTCAAGTATATTTTCTAAATTAAAAAATTGAAAATTATGAATTTTCAATGTATGATTACGTATGTCCATGTAGTGTGTTTGACAAAATAAATAATTCTGCACTAGTATCTGAAGGCCAAGGGCGGATCATGCCCAATGGTTAACAATCCATAACTTTTACAGGGACAACTTGAACAAACCAAATATAGCGAAAATGAATCGATTTCATAACAAAAAAAGAATTTCTTTCACTCAATAAAATTGATGATTTAGGAGAAATGTGGTTTTTTAAATGGTTGTACAAGGTAACCGAAAAATTATTATAAATTGTGATTATTGAAATTAATGACAGGAGGTATTATAACATTTCTAATCGAACTGCATACTGTCGAACATGTTAATTACGTAAGGAAAAGTTAAAAGGCCACATCTGTGAGGCAAGATCTCTTTTCGTTTTATTCTAACCAAAAATCCTAAATCTCCGCTTTTCCTCCGCCAGAAAAGTTAGCAATTATAACCTCACGCAACGACCACAGCCCCTGCCCTGCAGAGGAACAATTCCTATATCAGGATACACTCCAAAAAACTCTATTAAAATTTCCCTTATCCTACCAAATTTTATCCAACGAGTCTATTGATGAGACGAGATTGGTGAAGGGAACGTGGTGACCATGCAAATAGACCTCTCCAACTAATCTTCATATTAGGAAAAATATTATTAAGATGTGGGGAGTGGTTTTATCGTGCAGGAAATATGTGTCTCTCCGAGTTCAGAGGAATATCACATAACGTGGGTGGGAAATCATTTTGGAGAAATTCTAAGTATCGTTGACCATTCAGGTTATTATCAAAAAAATATGGACCTACTAAATTCCTACTTTTATTCAGAATGTCTCTTTATGGCAAACGGTTTATTTGGCATGTACAACAATCAAAAAATCTACATATCTCCTAAACCATAAATTTTATCGAGTTAAACGAAGAGTATCTTTTTGTTAAGGAATGAATTTAAAAATTCATTTTTGCTATCTTTATATTGTACGGCTGTCCTTGTGAAAGTAATTGATTGTTAACCATTGAGCATAAACCGCCCCTGGCCTTCAGATAGTAGTGTAGAATTATTTATTCTGTCACCCACATTACATGCACTTATGTAATCATCCCTCAAAAATTCATAATGTTCGAATGTGTAATTTGAAAAATATATTCAAATATATGTTCTGATTTCGCAATTCGAAACGCCTATAACTTAGAAAAGAGAAGTCGTATAAGAAATGTTTTCCGTGTCGCAGCATTACTTTAAGTATAAACGGAAATTTCCTCGTAATGACAGCTTGACATAAACGTGAATATATTGAAAAACATTTTAAACGAAACATAAGAAACTTTCTTTATTGGTTATTCATGTAATTAGTTTTGAATCATGTTTGTATAATATCGTTTTATTGAAATTTATAAGGTGATGTTCTGATTCATTTTTCAGTCACATTTGAAAAACTGGATACAATTGATATATGTTTGTGAAAACTGCAATTTTATCATCAAATATGTGCTTTAGGAAATTCTTCCAGTGGGAGAAGCCAAACGATAATATTGAGGTTGAGCGGATTGTATAAATAAATTAGTACTACGAAAATATTTTGTATGTAACGAATTTATTCCACACGTTACAATAAATTTTATATAAATAAGAAATCACAAACCTTATTGTTAGTAATCTAAATACTAACTGCTGCTAGTAAATAAAATTTAAAACTCATTATTGACGTCCGAAATGAATATTAGACCTAGAAAAAATTACATTTAAATCAATGGAAACAAGTTAACATTTTAATTATCTGCGTTTACGTTTGCTTGAAAAAGATTTTAAACATCGGAAAACATTAAGGTTGGCAAGTTATATCGAGCAAAGAATTTAGTTAAATATTATCGCTGTGGTAGTGAGGCGGTATTGGGTGGCGGGATGGAGACGGGTGACTGGAGTGGAACCTGCAAGAGATTTATATGCGGGGAAAGGGAGCAGTTGAAACAGGAACGGTGCATGTACAGTATAATGAGAATGTGTTAACAATATTTTTCCTACATTCTTATTACTATTCAATTTGCAAATGGCAAGAAATATTCAGAATATATTAATTTTCTAAAAATTTGTGGAATTGTCTTCACTATAAATGTTAACATTCAGAATACTAAACTTGCTTTATAGTCAATTTTTAGGCACAGGCTTGTAAGTAACTAAAAAACAAATACACAAATAAAATAAAATCTAAATATACAGTATACACACGAAAACTAAAAAAAATACATGAGTATGGAAGATATTTTTATTAAAACAAAAACTATGGTTACATAATTTTTTCAAAATATTATAAACACTCGGCTAAGATAAGCTTGATATTGGTTTTATTCTAAATTCTATTGGGTAAAGATAATCAGATTCAGTTGATTCTCGAATGATTAAATTTATTGCAAACAGATGAACCAGTGGAACAAACTTGAATATTTAGCTAATTAGACGCTTATTTTGTGCTAATGAAAATATTAAGCTACCAAAACTATGGAAAAGAAAGCATTCTATATCAAATGTATGATAATCATTTAATAGATAATAAACAGCATCTTTAGATTGGGTAACATCAACCTTCATTGGTCCTGGTTCACAACTTGAGGGCCTTTGTGCCCATTGTGTACCCGTTATTGTTCTCAATTTGGGAACTTAGTTAACTACCTAATCACCCTCCACTCTATTTTTCTTTTATAGCTAATTTCGAAATATTTCCAAACTAGAGTGTAGCTTTTTATTATATTTAGTATTTTGCTACTTCTTCGTGACAATATACCGTATCGTTTCCTAACATATGACGTCGGTTTTCCATTAAGGCAGGGTACTGGTAGAGCAGATGATCGATCGTTTCTGTTACACTATTAGCAATAGTTGTCCGTCGACCCTCTCCATTTCTGGAGTCTTGTGCCAACACTACAATGTTCAGTGCTAAATCCAATAGATTTCCAGATCAAGTAATACATGAATATAAGATTTTAGTTTTTTCTCTCCATTTATTCTCAGCTAAATCGTTTCGTTTCTTTTATAATCACTTCTGTTTCACCATATTTGGCATCTGTTAACAATTCAATCGATATCCATAACTGGCTTTTCTTCTCTCGGCGTATATCTAAGCCCATCTGCTTTGAAGTTTTTCTTTTAATTCATAATATCCAGGAATAGCCTTACTCTAATGTCTCGAATCAAGTGCCTCGCGACACTTTCGATTTTGTTATATTTAAGGCACCTTGGTTATCTTCGTATATTGTGCAGTTTCTGCTTGATTCACTACTTTCCATTTACAATCTTGCAACCATATTTTTTGCATAAATTTCTGCTTGAGACATATTATTACATACAGTATATACTTCTGAATATTCAGTTACTTTGAGTACACAACCGCTGCTGATAAATAAAAAACATTTTGTTGTTGTTGTATCATCATGATTAGTAATCATAAAATTTTTCCCTCTCAACGAAAATTGTGTTTCAATTAAAAACCGAAGCAAGCTGCATACTGTGTTGTATCTGTTGGAGATGAAATAGGATCAAACAAGAACAGATAAAGCAAAAATTATTATTGGAATCAGTAATAGAGTACTAGAAATTGTGGTATCTCTGGAAACTGATAATGTTTGGTATGATAATGGTGCTAATTTGTTCTCAACACCCTACTGCTAAACGCACAAATTGTAAACTCCATAAAGGGATTCTAGTAGCAATTTGAGGACTCTTAAAATAGAGTGGGTTTTTCTTCTTACAAAAATTTTAAATATTTTTAGTGGATTGTGTCACTTTTAAAGAGACGGCACTGCCCAGGGGGCGCGGGACGATATTTAACTTAGCGGTGTGGTTCGTTGCGGCGTCTTTTAATCTACATGCACAGGGTTTTTACCCTCGTTCCTCCCTTGCGGAACTCGAGAAAAGACTGAAACGATAAAAACATCTTGTGCCGTAAGATTTACTTCTTTAGCCACATATTCAAATTATCAAGAAATTTGTTTTTCTTATTTTAAAAGTTTAATGTTTTAAAAGTTTTATGTTTTTTGTGATTGTTGGATTAATGGAACTGAGAGGACAGTGGCGTTACGAAGTCAAGTTAAACAACAATTGGTTTTGAATGAATGCTAATACTCCAAAAACTTAAATAAACATCTACATTATATATTTCAAGGTAACTTCAATATTCGATAATACTGTTCCAAACATTTGACAAAAAGTATACACTACGTTTTTAAACAACAGTGGTAGAAATCTTCCAGTTTAAATTTGAAGAGTTTTGGGAATGTGGATATAAAAAACGAGTTACAAATTAAGATACTAATGAATTAATACTTGATTCCAATGATTTTGCCAGGTGTTACGAAGTGGGGCTTATTTCTCAAAAGTTTTTGTCATCAATTTTGGATTTCTTATTTGGGATGGTTTTAGATTTTATAAGAGTGGCAGTGGAGGAGGAAAGTGTTTGTAGTGTTATTGGATACACGGTAACTAGTTAGAAGGAGTTGTATAGGGTGCTATGTAACTGAAGGCGCATTATTACAAGCATGATTATCGGTTTGGGGTAGGAATAGAGGAGGAACATTCTATTTCATAGCTATCACTGGTAGGTTGAGAATGATTACAGAATACTAATAGTGGATTTTAACGGGGATCTGCAGTGTGACCAGTATCTTACGCAGAAAGCATTCTAGTCTGAATATTAAAAAGCTTGAGTTTCATGTATGATTTGATATTATCGTCGGAAAATATGAAATATGAGTAGATTCATCCTCTGACGACCTATATTAGATAAAGGACCTAGGCGCAAGTTACTGATACTTAAGAGGTTACTGGTTAGAAAGTTAGAAATGCTGAAGGCGGATGTTATTACTTCACGATTTCTCCGATTACCTTGATTCAGTCAAAAAGGACAACATCTTGAACAGCATTACGATACCTTGGCTTCTGCTTGGAAATTATGTTGGTGTTTGAGCTTTCTTGGGTACAATTTTGGTTACTGTAGCCAAGCTAGTTCCTGCGGACTGTGATTGGTTGATGGTTGAAATCATTTGGTAATACTATTTAATATATCAAAAATTTGAAGAGTTTTGCCAGGGTTGATTTAATGATTTTGTAAACAAAAAAACGAATTAAAAAAGAGGTACGTGTTGACTCAATTATCAACAAAATCGTACCAATATGGAATGAATCACCTAAAATATCATCAATTATGATTCTATTTCAGTTCGTTAGGTTTATCAGCCGTAAGTTCTCATTTTTTTATCTGAGTATTTACTTTGTCTCATCAAAAGAATTTGAAAAATTGTTGTGAATGTTGGTGACTGTATATTCATAAACTTAATATAAATTGAATTATATAAAAAATATGAACAGTGTTGTCTATGCAATCAAAGTAGCAAGTGATTTCTAAACGCCAGTTTTCATACTATTTCAACGATTGAATTAGGTGATAATAATGTTTTCAGTGAAATGGTCAGATTCAATTCACACAATTCTCAATTACAGACCGCTCGTGGTATCACAATCCCTATCTAGTAGAATTCCCATATAAGTTTAGGAGAACAAAAAGGAAATATATCCATTTTGCATGTTTTTGCTTCCGGTCGGCGGTTTTGGCGAGTGAGTCTACAACGAAGGGTGGGCGATGCTTGGCCAGCGGTCATTCTATTAGCATCTACAATCTAGATGGCCGTTCTTGTGGAGGTCCCTTCTACATTATTATGTCCCTCTTATCTCACCGCAGTGTTAAAATCCGACAGCTACTGTTTTATACACAACTTACGGGGAGATTAGGTCGTTGGATCGAGAAATGATTGTTCAATTATCATTTTATCTTAAATCGCATTATTTTTTAAGATCTGCTAGTTTCTCAAATGAATTAATATTAACCAACTGACAAATTTTAAGATAAAAGTATTTCGCAATGAAGTAGTTTTTGCAAATAGTAGTATGAAGAATTGATTGCCACATTTTAGTGTCCCCGTTTTCAATTTTAGCTCTGTTGGAGAATATTTAGTATATCTACTTTGCTGTCTAGTAGAAAGTTCACTATTTTTAATTCAACACGAATTGTCTATCTCACTAAAGGATGGAGTGGGTATTTATATACTATTATCACAATCTAAGAAAATGCCTTCACTACCTAAACCTATGTGAAATTCGATTAGACCCAAAAGTCGTAAATGTATGGTAATATATTGGGAGGAAATTGTACAGAGCCGCACTATTATATATAAACAATAATATAATCTAACAAACTCTAGTTTTCAACTGTTACATCTCAATTTCCGTTTTTGTCAACTCCATCACACTACTGTTTAAAATAGGGTAATTCATGGTGATACGGCCGTATTTTTTCAAGGTAGAATTTTATGTAACTGTTACAAAAAAAAAATCTGTACTTCATTATTGATCCTTCATTAACCAACTTTGGTTTTACGGACTTGGGTTACGATTTACCAATCAACATTTTATTTATTAACTTTTATTAAACTAAATAAGTGACCGTCTTATCCGACCCACTCGTGTCATATGGCAATAGCAAGTAGTAGAAAATGAACATATTTCCCCTAGCTTCGATTTTCCTTGCCTTCAAACTTTTTGTTTTCCTTTTTTCACATGTGTCGCAAGTATTTTCAAAAGGAGTACAATTTTCATGCATCCATTTAAGACAGTAAATACACTGAAACCAATCTTCGATTTTTTAGGTTTGATAGTAGTTTTCACTACTCCTAACACAATCACATTTGTAGTCTTCTCCAGCTGAATCTTCACTGTCCAAATCTATTTTATATTTTTATTCAGTTGACTTGGCATTTTTAATTTTGTTTCTTCTCTATTTTATGTTATTTTTGAAACTTTTGAAGCTAGTATTTCTTCTACTTGTTTTGCACGTTTTTTTAAAATGTCGTCAATTTTTGGGACTGGACTCAATTCTTGAAGAAATTTAAAAGGAATTTCGATAATGTCTGTAACAGATTTTGACGTTCTTGATTGGAATGACTTCGACTCACGATCCAATGGTTCTGCTCTTTGACTGATTCTGACAAAAGAGTGCCAAATTGTGATTGGGTAAACCTCGACCTTGGTGATTATTAAGCCAACTAAGACATTGTTCATTAAAAAACCATTTTAAGGGCTTGAAAAAAGATCTGTCTAAAGGTTGGAGATAATGAGTAGTATGGCTTGCAAGTAAAAAAAAGTAATGTCATTTTCTTCGCTTAGTTCAAAAACTTCAACCGAACAATACAATGCATGTCCATCAACAATTAGTAGTACCTTACAAGATGGTTTTCGAGTAATAAAACGTTGTTCAAGCCAACCTGTAAAGATATTCGCAGATATGTAGGCCTTGATGATGCAAACAGGACTTTGGTACTGCAACAGACTATCACCGTCACAGTTTTCCCCTCTGCCGACGTTATTGTGGCTAAGACTTTACTTCCTTTCTTCGCTAGAAGTTCTTTAGGATGATTATTCAGTTGGAGACCAGAAAATTCATTATCCTTCAAAACGGTATCCAAAAGATTGAAATATGACACTACATCATTCCGATTCATATCAATAGTTTTTCTCTCCGATTTACGAATTTTGATAACTTGATTTCTTTCTGAAAACCCAGTCACAAAATCATATCCAGCTTTAGGCTTTTAGGTATTGAATTTAACTGAGCAAATTTGAATACGTTTGTCCGTATATGTGGTGTGTAAATGTAGACAGATCCTTCTTTCATTTTTAAAATCGAATGTGGTACCTGGGCAGAAGGTAGAATGAATACTGTTGTAGTGGAACAATTAATCCCACCATCAATTTCCTGCAACAGGCACTTTTTGTTCTGTATATATCCCATAAAGATTGCGACAAATTAAGTCTTCTTAAAAAAAAACAATAAATGCAATTGTATGGGCCTGGAGTATATAGAAGGCGATTAAAGTACACAATTGGCTAACTATACTCTAGTTATGTGCAGAAAATTTCTGTTATGTCTGACAATGATAGATACATATAATAATTTTGAAATTATCAAAATAAAAACATATGAATGCAGTTTTTGGATTCACATCATTTTTTTGTTCATTTTGTTGTCTGTATAATTTGAATTCCAGTGATTATGAAGATTCTCATATGATAGGCAATGTATCTTGTAAAAATTTCTGCTTGAATCAAAATAACATTTTTCGTAAAGTTGAAATGATCGTTTTTGAAAACTTTTTGCTATAATGAATTTATAAACTCAATGAACTTGGAAATTTTTTGCATCCAAATATGGAAAAACGCTGATTTTATACACTTTAAGTTCGTCCTTTCCCCTCGTCAGTATAAATATTTCAACCAGCTTGTCAACAGCTGGTTTGTCTTCTTCCGGAGCCAGAGAAGAGATATCTACTTGTTACAATTCCTATATTGTCTGGATTGGAAAATGGAACAATAAAATAATTCACTTGCTTCCTTAAACAATCAAATTGTATTAGGATTATTTGTTACAATTTCATAAATATTTATCTCTCTCTCTTATGTTTGCAGTTCCAGCGTTTTATCCTTATTTTTGCAATGAAAATTTAAGACCAATTCTTCATGACAAAAATTGTGAGAATCATAAAAACACACACCTCAGTTGAACTTATTGAATGGAATGCTAAATGGCAGATGAATTTATTCTATCGGTAAATATAATATTAATCTAACGTTTATAAAATTATTCATCCAACTGATTTTTTCATGTATATCGGATCGAAATTGTCTCTTAGCATCTTCTCTCTCATACGTTTATGGTATACTTTTGCATCTGGTAGATCTGTATAACCAAGTTAATTCATTATTTGTTTGTTGTATATTATTTATCCACTTTATGTCGCTTGGCCAACATTTTCATTTCATATCGTATCAGATGAGAAACAAAGAAGCTATATTTTCTCAAGCTGAGAAATGAAAACTTATTCGATAATAAATCAAACTAGAAAAACAAGATGAAACCAATTTTCTTACTTCATTTATTCTATGTGAAGAGTTCTTATGAAATGATGCGAAAGGAGCATATTCACAAAAAATGACCCAATAAAGATATCAGTTTTTCACAAACTACATTTTAATCAATGCTAATTTTGTTTGTTGAGCTCCAATTATTTCGCTTCGAAAACAACATAAATAGTGATGTATTTATGTTATTTAAGAACAAAGGTTTCAGTTAACTTTTTACAGTATACGTCAACTCACACACTTTGAGAATCATCTGTATTCAGTTTGTTCACAGAACTCCGTTTTCTATTAAGCTTTGCAATTTTCACGATGATATAACTGATTTAGAAATGTTTCATTATTAAAATAGATAATACCAAACACGATAATAACTATTTCAAACGAATATCTAAAAAAACATTCATATTTATGTAGGAATATTGCTTAATAATAAACATTTTATTACTTCAAATGCACAGAATCCAACAGGTTTTTTTATCTCCCACACATCCAGAGCACCCAACACATACAACGGCTATAAATAAATTGGAAGTGAAACAAATGTGAAGGAAATCTGGATAATCTAGCAATCTTGATAGCAGGTATTACATATTGTTGACTGTCAACGGCCGGATACGGGCACGCGTTGCTTTTTGGACCATTCGTTTGAACGTTACTGAATTTATTACGACGATATTTCAAATAAGGTTGCGCTCTATTGATTCAATCCTCACATTTTGTTTCCAATTCTACGATTAGTTTGTACGTTTATAATGAGAAAGCTGCTATTCTATAGTTATCTTCAATATTATTACTGTTTTGTGGTTTTTTTAAATAATAGTTTTTATATAGAGTACAGTAAGTAGTAATCATCAAAATACACAAAACCAATGCTTTATTACTGACTGAATCAAATCCACTCGAAGACATTGAAGGCAAATTTGAATATCAATTCCTAAGTTATGCATAATTGTATTTATTTCTTTGAATGTGATTGAATATTGGATATGCGAATTCTGTCAGCTTTCTCAACTTAAAAGGGACGAATTATATTTAATAAAAAAATTCCATACTTGAAAACTTGACCTATCGGGTAGACAACTCACCCATCCTATTATACTCGTATATGTCTTCGTCTAAAATGCTCTTTTTTTGACTTTCTATTCTAAAAACTATCCTTCTAATTTTTAACCTTAGCCTTCAAGCAACGTGGACGGATTTTGAAATTTTTTTGATAATCAAGTCTCTAATAACAGTTTGAATGCATTGGACGGATTTTTATTTGTAATGAATAAATGAGCTGAAGAAAACGCGGAGCCTTACTAATTAACCCCCACAGCAAACAGAAATTCACAATCATAGCTTGTCTTTAACTCCTTGGAACATTATTTTTTTAATCGTTTAGAAATTGGAATCTCGTTGGAGAAGTGGAGCTCAAAGAAGATCAAGTGAAAAATGAAATATTTTTGACTGTGAGCCAACTTTTTCATTAAAAAGTCACTCTTCCATCAATTCTCCCTCGTAAGCCAGAAGAAAAATGACAAAAATATTTCGTCCGAATATACGTGATATGGTTGAATTTTTTAATTTAATACATTACTTTGCGGAACCTTCATAAAGCACTATCCGGAAATATTTTCGAAACATCCGTAACGGGCCCTAAAGGCTCCAGGGCCCGAACTTCGGAGTTATAGCGCCATAAATCGCCACCAGCGTGCGCTGTCATCGACATTGTTACTTGCACCACTCGACTAACCACTGCTAACAACTCCCAAATTGCCTTTTAGATATCATTTTGAGATCTTTGCATTTCTCGATTTTGCGGTTAAAACTCTATATACAAGAGATTTTACGAGATATTAGTTTTAATTAACTGTCATTACTAAATAATCAAGATCAACTTTAATTTATGAGATTGAAAAACTAAATATTTGTTAGAGACTGAATAAATGAAATAAATGGATGAACACCAATAATATATATAATCCTAATCCTGAATAATTTCCATAAAAAGGAATAATAATTTTGCATCAAGCTCCTACTCCTTTGTATTGAGTTCTGAATACCTCTTATACGAGCTTAAAAGTCACTCATTATAAATTTGTAAGAAATTTATACAAACAAAATCAGCTTTTATGAAATTCCTTAATAAGGATAACATATTTTATTCCAAAACCAAAATTCAGTTTTTTTATAAATATAATGTGGCTAAAAATTTTCAGATACAAATCGAAATTACATTTTATATGAATGCACACTTATACCTGATATTTAAGTTTCGATAGGAGATTTTTATTTGTATAAACAGTAATGAGAATAATTTTGTTGGATAATACACAATCAACACTAAATTCTCAACTTATTCAATTTATTGAATTCATGTTATGAAAGAATGTTCAAAACTTCGATTTTACATAGTGTTTCTGACCGTTATTCTTATTTATACCGAGGTAGAAAAATTTGATTTGGCATCTTTGTATTTGAACAAAAAATATATGTAAGAAGAAATCAATTGTCGTATTTCTATCAAGTTAATCCTACTTTAAATTACAATATTACTGAATAAAATAATGTTCGAGCTCGTCCACGATATGGGCCATAAAACCGAACTAGACAGGTTATAATGAAATTCTAAAATTTGGCAACGCCTTTCATGTATATTTTTTTATAAGCAGCGGCGAGTTTTTTATGTTATTTTTTTAAAACTAACTTCAAGGAAGGTCTTATGATTTATTTTTTTTTTTTGTTTAGGTTCTAGAATTTTTAAGAAGTTTGTTTTGGATATATGAACGAGTTTGTTTAGCGTTTATAATTAAGTCATAATGAACGGATTGAATAGAAGTATTAGTAATAAGTTAATTTTCATATTAAATTAGTTGAGTCTAATGTAAGTGTTTAAATGAATTAAATAATTAACCGACATTGTTTATTAATTCACCCCACCTATAGAAATAGTATAAATATATGAATAAGAAAAACATTACACTAATATACTAAATAGATTTCCAGTAATGATCGGATCAACCTGACAACATCCCGTTCACTGATAGAAGTAATCGGGTCAAAACCTTGATTGATTCTTTATAGAATAGAACTTTTTAAATTTCTACCGGAAAGAGAACTGTGATGAAAATCTCGTTCTGGATAGATCCACAATCAGCTGATAGATGATCTACCTAATATTGGAGCTTAGTTTCAGAGAAGCCCTTAAATCGAATACCGGCAAAAGAACGATGTTTGAGTCATCAAAACAACAGTTATTGGGTTCCATTTAGAAGCCGCTAATGTACGTATTTTTAATTACTTCGTGGAATATTTATTTCAAATATATAAACTAATTAAAGCTCAAAATAATCCATATTTCTTCAAAATTTCATACATAGTTGACGCTATATATTTTGGAACCCACGAAACTACTGATACTGTTGTGTACGTTGATGTTTAAGTTTAATTGCTCTTACTCATCCTATACCACGAAAGTAAACTGCAAGCATGACTTTTTTGACAGACCTTTGGAATTTTGCCAATGCTGGTGGTTGTACTGTCTGCTGAAAAACGTTGACACACTACAAGCAACAGTTTTTTCCACAGCTGATCATGTAAAATTGATTCTGTTGCGGATTTAATGAGAGTTGCCTCACTCGCTTGATAAGTGTATCATGGCATCGTCGTCTTTCAATATCGCTACACCAGGAAAAAATAGTTGCTCATCACGAAATGAGCATTACAACCTATCACTTCTTGTTGTTCATTTGAAATCTGAAGGAAAATATATGAGTCTAGCTGTGAAAGGAGAATAAAATGAATTTTGAATGTTTAATTGCTTTGAATTGAGTATTATTTGGTAATATATAAGTATAAATAAGAGGTTTTATGTTATCTACTATATTTTTATTCTATCAATTCGCTTCATCTATTCCTGCTTCATAATACCAATAAAAGATAATAAGTTTAAAAATTAGTTGATGCTGATATAGGTATTACTATAGATGTGCAAACTTTGATGTTCTATCGATGAAGTTTTGGATTTAGGTGTGTAATATAAAATATATTTGCTCACCGTCATTGTCTTCGTTACCAAAAAGCATTGAGGAGAGTTTTTTGTTACTTTTCCTTGATCCTGCAACGAAAAGAAATAAAAATCAATTAGCTTGATGGAAATAATTTAGTGTTATCAACTCTCTTTCTGATCCTCTGACAATCAATTGATTCTTAATTAGTATCTAATTCATATAAATGTTGGAACTAGAATGCTATGTGGCAAGAAAAAAAAAACAATTTGAACATAAATCAAAGTTACATAGTTGACAGGAGGGTATGTATAAAAATTCTTCCTCATCTTGTGACTGAGATAAAGAATTGACACTATTGCATGAAATAATCAAATTTTTTATTTGATTTCATAAATCACATTTCTACGACGAAAACCAACATTGTGATTGTGATTATCAGATTTTCATTTTCTCATATTATGTTGAAAAACATAGCAAGTACTGTAACGACAAATGAAAGAATAATTAGAGAAGGAAATTTGCTGTATATAATATATATGAATGAAAATTAGTTATCAAAATATTAGTTTGGAGGAAGTTCAGGAAACAACAAAAAAACTGAAGAACCGGAAGACGCCTGGTATTGATAATATAAATAATGAACTTATTAAGTACGGAGGAACAGAGTTACAAAAAGAACTCACGCGACTATTCCAGAAGATTATAACCTCTGGCACTATACCAGATGAATGGAAATCGAGTATATCCCTACCAATACCAAAAAAAGGAGAAAAAAGAGACCCGAATAATTTTAGGAATATAACTTTGCGTTATTCGGTTCTTAAACTTTTTACTAAGGTATTGGCAAATAGAATAAGGAATAAGGTACCAACTTTCGAAGAACAACAAGGATTCAGGTCCAATAGATCAATATTCATAGTTCGTCAGTTTGTGGAAATGTCGAAAGAATTCAATGAACCCATATTTGTCTGTTTTGTTGACTTCACCAAAGCATTTAATAGAATACGCCTGGGAGAGGTGTTAGGAGTCTTGAGAAAAACAACATAGACTATAAGTACCAACTTTACCAGAATAAGAATTAAAACTAATGTAGGACTCTCGGAAAAAGTTCAAATTAATTCTGGTGTTCGGAAGGGAGATAGTCTTAGCCGAACCCTATTCAACATCACAATGGATCAAATTATCGAGGACGTCAACAAAGCAGGATACAGAATGGGTCACCGTTCCCTAAAGGTATTGTTTTATACAGACGATGGTATGACCGTAGCAGAAAATGAAGACGACTTACAACGTCTACTATATAAGATAAAAATTTCTGCCGAAAAATTTAGCGGAATGATACAGCAGGTATCAAGATTCAATTACCTGGGAGTGATTATATCTGGTGAGGAAACCTGACAGAGGAGGCACGAATACAAGCAATTAAAGCATCAAAAGTCAGCGGCTGTCTGAGAAACAAAGCGATGAGCTCACAGAGCAGGACCAGAATCTATAAAACGTGTGTGAAACCTATTCTCACATGTGCCGGGACCGAATAAGGAGTGATGACATAAGAGAGGAATTGGGCGTACAGAATGTGGCGAGATGGGTCAGGGCAAGTAAAAGATTCTGGATGGATCACGTAGACAGATGGGCAAGGTGGGCTAAAACAAAGAGACCGAACACACGCAGACCTGTAGGCAGACCACCAAAGAGGTGGTACGAGAGCTGGAGTTCAGCTTCTTAGGAAGATCCAGGAAGAGAGCTAAACGTACAGGACTGAACAGGACCTGGTCCTATTGAAAAGGAAGAAGAAGAAGAAGAAGAAGAAAATATCAATATTTAAAAAACTGATGTCTTTATCGATGAACTAATTTTTATGAGAATGAAAGTTCTTGATAGAGATTGAATGTACTTAATATCGTTTGAAACGGACCGATTATTCAAAATAAGTGAATATGCAGATAAAACATTCAGCTCATAAACAAGGATTTCAGTTTTACAATAACTAGAACAGGATACCACAGGAGAGGTCTAAGCTTTAAATTATGAAGCCCACCCTTGAAATAGACGATATCCTAACATAACACCCCCACATTTTTATGAAGACGAGTTTTTGAATACTAAAAAATCACAATATCGATAGATAGAGATACGAGAATAGAATATAGAGAAAATTTCAAGCACACAGCTATTGCAAAATAAATTTTTCGCTACTGAAGAATATATTTTCAAGGAAGGAGTTTTAAAAAGGTGGAAAAGTCCAAAGTAGGGAACCAAAACATACATGACAGCTCTGTAACAAAATCTAAGAAAAAGTCTATAATCGTATTGATTATAATATACGGTGAAGAAGTTAAGAAATAAATATAATTTACAAGTATTGAAACATTCAAAGATCACAATTTTATTCAAGGTACCAGATTACCCCTCTTAATATATTGATTATATGGAAATGAGAATCGATAACAATAAACTACGATTTCTATACTTAATCTAGTACATTAATTGAAATAATATTTTTGGCTAAAAATTTTTATACAATAACAGATAATAAATCTCAATGCTTTTGAGTATATTTTCTGAGCAATGACGGATCAGAATAATGCTATTTCTGAATAATAAAAATCATCAATAATATTATCAATGAATAGTTGAAAATACTTTCTTGTTTACTGTCTATTGACACGTCATAGTTTGCGTTACCTATTTAAGCCTATATTGATTGGAAATGAATCCATTCGATATTTTTGCTTGAAACTAATCTACGTATTATCGATATACTTAATTGAAGCATCATAGTCAGGAAGGTAATTTGCGATTATGAAAGTCATAATAAGCTGCTGATATCGATAGTTGAACATATATGAGTAATAATGGTGCGGACGTTGGTTGAAATTCTTATCAATAATATTGGCATCATACTTAGCTTGAAAGTCAGCTGCTTAGTTATGGAGGTACTATGGGTCAGCTGCTCGCTTAAACATTTAAAACAACTAGTAAAAAGAGTGCATCAAATTAAAAAAAGTGATTTTTCAAATTATTAAAACTAAGAAAACAGCATTCAATTGCATTGGCAGAAGCAGTGAATATTATAAATATTGGAGCGTTTTTTAAACACATGTTTCGATAATCACTTGAGCTCATAACACGACTTTTGTACTACCCAAGCTCCTGCCAATCAAATTATAAATTCACTGCGTGGGTGGGTCTTTTTGTCGTATACAATTAATTTCCGTTTTACTTTTCATATGAATGGCTACGAATCCAAATATGTTGAAGAATCAACCGTTCTCTATATTTTGTGGCAATAAAATATTATCAACTCATTCAGAAAAAAACTTATTTCAGTCTCACTAAATATTGATGTAAAATATTGATAATAATAAATAAACTTTCATCGTATTCATTAATACCAGTTTCTCTAGGTTACATGTGACGGAGTTAAGGTCATTTTACAACAAATGAGCTAGGTTTTCGTTAAGTTTCATGAAATTATTGAAAACTTGCTCAGCTACCAAATAAGTTATGCGAGGGAGCATTCAAAAAATGAGATAGTGGAATTTGTAAGAAAAAAACCAAAAAAATTGTCATCTTGTCACGCTTATGATTAATAAATAAACTTACCGATACCGTCAGACTTTGCACTACTATCTGATATCTATTCTGAGCAAGCGTGGAGGAGAGTTGATGTCTAAAATTTTGTTTTTGGATCATAATACCCGCCCTCATAAGAATTCGTTAATCCATTCAGATAGAAGGTATCTTTTTGATTGTAAAAATTGGGTAGTAGTGATTCTTGTTCAAAAAATGCAGCATGATATCTGTGAAAGGACAATTTTATCTAGTATATCATAAATTAAGTATCTCATTTATTTGAGCTCAGTTAGATATGTCTTTCAATGTGATAATGAATATTATTTCATAATATATTTGGAGCTTTGATACGTCTAATGAAAGAATTTGGATTTCCTACTCATCTATTCTTGTCACAATTTAGTATTTCTTAAGTTGTTGAATAATACCTGGAAGAAACTCATTCTAAGCTTCTTCAATAATATTTCCTGATAATTTTTTCAGTCGTGAAGTAAATTTTCGTTGTCTTTCATAGATAATGAATTCTTACATTGATAAATTTGGGAGATATAATCTGAAGATCATATAATCAATCCCTCAAACTACACCTGTTATTTACCTACAATAATTTTTATTTTCTATTTTCCAATTTCAAGTTTACTTCATTTTTGAATTTAAAACCAAGATATTCACCACTCCTATAACAATAGTCCAATTAATATAACAAGTTGAACAACTACTGCATTCTTCTCATTATTTCTCAAAGTATTTCAGTAGCAGACCACCAACAAATGTTAAATACGAATGAACTACTGTTGATGAGACCTCAGCATCGACCATTCTTTATACCATGACTAGCAAAAAACCAACACAATAAAATCATCAAATTCTTAAAGAAACCGCATCGGTGTAAATCCTGCTGGGGGCTTATTCCTTCACCTTTTTTCATTATAAATTATGCTTGAGAACTCCGCATGACTGTGATTAAATGTAGCTGCATCATGCCTTTTAAACAATTAAATTTCATTAATTAGTCCATTATTGCAAGGATGTTTAATATAAATATCTCCGCCTTGAAATTTTTTATTCTAGTGATAAAAATGAAATGATTGCCACGAAGATCATCACTACTTTCGCTAGTCAATTGAATGGTTTCACCTGATATCAAGTTAACACAGCGAAAAATATAACGAGCGGTACTAGGCTTATCTCTGTGGGAGACAGTGACAAATGTAACACTACAGGTCGTTTAGATAGAAGATCAGACAATCGGTGGATCAATAAAATAATAAGTAGAAACCGAGAAGTAGTGGACGCCCACCAACACGATGGTCTGACGATATTAAAAGGACGGTCCCAGTTGGATGACAGTTGCTAGAACGAAAATTGTTTGAAACCACTGATTTACTGCACTTATGACTTATTATCCAGAAAAACTCGTCTACTACGTAATTGATCTGTACGTTCTGGAAACAGCGGAACATCACAAAATATGGAGAATATTTCAAATTCTTAACTAATTCGAAGCTTGTATGAGTAACTGCAGTTGTTGATGCATTTCTCTTTCATCATAACTCGTAATTTTGTAACTGAATCGGTATAATACTTTTAAACGCAAATATTTGATTACCACGCGCTGCTCAACAAGATTTTGATACTAAGATACAACGCTCGAATCAGGGATTCTCTTTAGGCATGCTTCAATTAGTTAATTTCTGATCACTGTTTTGAATTATGCATGCATTTGAGCAAAAGAATTAACCATTTTATAATAGTATTACAATTCAATACTTTCTCTATTATCTGATGATGGTGTTACAAATATGTCACTATGTTCCATGTTCCATGCTTTACTGTCTCACATGGTGATACAATATGAAGTTATACAAACTTTGAAACCAAGAACTTACTTTTTGAAATCCAAAGTTTTTCTAGATTTTATTTATAAGTTGATCCTGCACGTCTGTTTGTTCAGGGTTGCGAGCACAAGAATAAAACTCCAGAATTTTCATGTCCACTGAAGGTTTTCATATAAAAATTGGAATATACATATTCAAAAGTTTTGTCCATTAACAAATTTTAGAAAATTGCTTAAGTACAATCAACATTATTTGTAAATTCATTTTGGTTTTGTTAGCTCTGAAATGTTACAAATAGTAGTCGCATTTTTTAGAAAATTAAAATATCAAATTATTTATAAAATCTAGCAGCACAATGGAAGAACCTCATCCTGCTTTTGTAATTGTAGGTACAGTTTTTTATATATTTTTTATTCATAAATAGTCTTCAGGTCTGTTCTTATTGGAAAGCAGTTTAGGAAACAAAGAAGAAAATAAAGGTTTCGATTTACTTCGACCTCCTATGACATCGAGAATTTGCATAATTATATCAATCAATACATCATCCACAATATGAATATTATTTTTGTTTTATTAGAATGATATCAATAAATAAGATATAGATATAAGTTTTCCAAACAAAAGAAGTAATATTATATATCAAGTACTTTGTAATGATTGTGATGGTGTTTATATAGGACAGATATCTCAGTATTCCGAAAATAGATTAAGAAGTCATCAATACGATAAAATTGTTTCCAAAAATGAGATATCAAAAAGCAAACATTCAATCATAAAAATTTAAGACTTCTAGAAACAACATCAAATACAAGAAAATTTTTAGAAATGATTCAGATAGTCAGAAACAAGAAAGCTATCGATGAAATTAAAGAGTAAAATTTATAATTCTATTTTAAAAATTCCAAAGCAACTATGAATCACTGAATAGGTCACTGTTACTTATTTTGAGTTATAACAACTGAGGATAAAATAATGAAAAAAGTCTAATGGTTAGAAAAGTTGAGATTCGATAATGATCCAACAATAATACACAACGAAAAGTTAAGGGCAGAACCTTGGTCGACTATATTGGCAGTAGATAGGAAATTAAGTAGAGCAGGTGCTCCAAAATATATCAGAAGAGAAAAAAATTAGCACTGCATGATAATACTAAGTGCAAAGTATAGTAGTACTCTCCAAAGGAATCACTACGAAGTACTGAGAAGGTTAGTGACCATTCAGAAAAATTACTGCTGTGTGTTTGGTGGAATTTATACGCAATTGTTAATTTTGAAATATAAATAATTGAATGTAGTGAACCGATATTTATTAGAAAACAGATTCCATTTTATACTGATCGCCATAAAATTTTTTAGTGACAAAAATGATGCCCAATATGTCGTTGCTAAAATACCAATAGATTTTCAAGGCAAAATGTTGATAAATAAGGTGATTATATTATTCGTTAAAAATAAGAACTTGTCAAAAACGAATTCGTCAAATTAAATTTAAAAAAGTGACATTCAGTCACAATTACATTATCAGATCCGTGTTATGATAACCACTGTCTTGTCAGAGACAAACCAATGAACTTGTAGTGAATAAATACCATGTCCAGCATTCCCACACTAGGAAACATTGAGAACTTGCTAAATGCAGGGTGATTAATTAAGAATGTCCAATCTCTGAACTTCTAGATGTAGATTCTGACCTCAAAATATGATGATTCTGCCCAACATGCCTTATGCAAATGTTGCTATTTTCCGGGGTGTTCAAAGTTTAAATTTAAATTTATATTTTCGCAATAATTTTTTATGTTTTCACAATTTCTCCTTGAAAATTGGAAATTTTACGTTTTTTGGCATAAGGAATCATAATTTGCACTCTAATTTAACATTGCTGATAGAGGGCGCTAGTTACATTTGTTTTTGTTAATTAAATCAAAGTAAACTTTTTTGGGGCTAGACTTACAACTAAAATAATAGAAAAAAATTAAAAAGCGTTAAATTCTACAAAAAAAAGTTAATCTTCTTTGATTCGTGTAACTCAATTGGTCATCGAGTTATTTGCTTCTAAAAAGTTCAATAAATTTTAATTTTTTCATAAAAAAATTTTATTATTCTTTAAATATATAGAAATAACAAATTTGTGAACAAAAATAAAAAACTTCAAAGCAAATGCTCAAAATGCCCACCATTTACTTCAATACACTTTATTGCAACATTTATCAGACGAGGAATATTTAATTATGGAAATAATTATTTCTGGAAATCCACATGCTATGAGGGAAACACATTTTCAGCACGAGTTTAAGGTTAACATTTGGTGTGGTGTAATATGTGGGTATTTAATAGGTTCTTTTGAACTGCCAACCAATTTAAATGGACCACTTTATTTAGATTTCCTTCAAGAACATTTACACGAATTACTGTAGGATATAACTCTCGCTTTAAGACGAAATATGTGGTTTTTGCACGACGGAACACCACCACATTATTCTTTACAAGTTCGTCAATACTTAACGAACAGTTTCCGCATCGATGGATTGGTCGTGGAAGTGAGTTTGCTTGGCCACCTAGAGGCCCTGATTTCAATCCTTTGGATTTTTCTATTTGATCGCAAATGAAGGCATTAGCATTAGCAATTAAAATTTATTGATCTTTTTAGAAGCAAATAACTCGATAACCGATTGAGTTAGACGAATCAAAGAAGAGTAACTTTTTTTTGTAGAATTTAACGCTTTTTAATATTTTTTTATTATTTCAGTTGTAAGTTTAGCCCAAAAAAAGTTTACTTTGATATAATTAACACAAAAAAGTGTAACTAGCGCCCTCTAATAGCAATGTTAAATTAGAGTGCAAATTATGATTCCTCATGCCAAAAAAACGTAAAATTCCCAATTTTCGAAGTGAAATTGTGAAAACATAAAAAATTATTGCGAAAATCGACATTTAAATTTAAACTTTGATCACCCCGTATCTCGGAAACTAGCAATATTTGCAGAAGGCATGTTGAGCAGATTCATCATATTTTGAGGTCTAGAATCTACAGTTCAGAAATTGGACATTCTTAATGAATCACCTTGTATACAATACAATATTTTATATATTATATATTTTATAATTTGAAAAAAAATCAAATGAACAGTATACATTTCAAATTAAAACTCATTGAGTGATATTCTCTATACACATTTAAATTAACTTTGTTGAGAAATTAAAAAAATAGTTACAAGTATCCGTTAAATTTGAAATGTAAAAAAAAGTAAGTAAAAATTCTTAGAAAGTGCTTTAAACTTAAAGATATTTTCAAAATTTTCTCCATTATTCCTTCTACATTCCATTTTCGAACAATGTGTATGTTCTGAACATAAAATAAAACAAGCTAGAATATGCATGAAGTCCAAAGTGATGGGTAATTAACTGCAAAAATTTTAAAGACGGAAATGTCAGGGAGTCAATAAAAAGCTATGGCGTATCAACCAAAAAAAGGCATCTTCCGCATGACAGTGTCTTGAAATTATCAAATGGTCTTCAGGGACACATTAAAATTAACATGGAGATAATAACGGCCATTACTATTTTTTATAGGGCTACCAGTTTTTACAAGGGAGTTTTCTAACAGGAATTCCTCAAAATAAATTCTCATGAATATGCACAGCAATACTAAAGAAGCTTTGGTTGTTTGTTTTATAATTTAAATGGAAGAAGACATTTATAGAAAATCGGGTTAATTGAGAACTTTTCGTGGAAGAAGAATCGTTGTTTCTTTTTTTTTCTGAGAATTCGGGAAAAAACTAGAGATCTTTAACTAAAATTTATTCTAATTACAATTTGGAGTATCTTGGATGTATCTGTACCGTCAATTCTAACAAGAAAATCATGGAAACAACTAATTGAACTAAAAGTACAATTATTTTGGAAACTTTTCTATTTCATTTATTGATTCTAAGAAGACAACCAGATCATATCATATGATTCTAATGGTTTCCCTACAATTCTACTTCGGGACTGTTTGATCATTTTTACCAAGCTGGATTATAATGTGTAAAACTAGACGAATTCATTATATTTTTGAAAATACTAAAAATATTGTTATTGAGAACTATCGCCCTTCATAATCATATCTAACTTTTCCACAATAGTTTAAAATATCTATTCATCACCCCCATTAAATAACGTAATAAAATTTACTTTTGAAAACCGATAGACTTCTATCCTGCTAGACCCACAATAGAATTTATAAAAGTAAATATAAGTTATCATGTTAAGCCACTGTAAACAATATAGTACTACATGAGTCCCATCTATTTATGTTAAATCAAATATCATCTCAGCATCTGTTCAGTTATGCATAGAAAATATGACTACAACCGTCTCTATCGGACCTCATCGGAGTTGATTCTCAACTAGTCAAATTAATATCAAGAAGGTAACAATTAGATTTCCTTTAATTTACCTTTATTTTGAATAAACAGCACTCAAAGTGAGTTTTAAATTGTAGAAAACAATTTATCTCGATTTCCGGCAAGTTCTATAACTTCTATATTTTCATTTTTTTTCATATGACATGAACATTTATGTGGAAAATTCGAAAAAATGTTTTTGGTTTTTTGTTTTACAAAAGACAGTTTTTTTCGCGAAACGTTGTGAAAACTCCTGTCTAATAAACACTGTTTCTATTTCATTTAAAATTTTTATTTTTTCACGTTATTTTAACATAATGTCAAAAAAGTCATTGAGACTTTCGATCGTTGAAATCTCTAATTCCTGATGGTGAAGAAAAATATGACCATGGCTATGGTTATACTTTCTATTAAAGGTCTAGAAACGAAAAAATATTCGCATCCTAAAATTTTGTTTAATCATTTTGTATAATTGTTAGGTATTCGAATTTAAAAAAAAGCTGATACTCTGACGGGAGAATTTTCGTTTGAAAATTAGGCTGCTTTTTGGATATTTTGTCAAAATGACGTGTAAAAATAAATATTTCAAATCAAATTAATTACAGTATTTATGGGACATAAAAAGAACTTTTCACTAAATTTCGTGAAAAAAATATAAAAAACCAAAAATTCGGTTTTTGAATTTTTCGCATAAATTTTGAGGTTATGAGAGAAAAGTGTATCTACAAACGTTGTAGATCTTTCTATTATCTACAACTTTACTATTCGACTTTTTTCCATATGGCGTGTACTTTTGCCTAAATTCGAGAGACTGTTTCTTACCCTTAAAAAAGCACCCCTTTTCCCTTACCAATCTCAGATCGCACGTAAACTATCTTTTCTCTTATTTTTATCATATTCTCCTCCTTTTCCAATGGGTTTCATCCTACTATTATCGACCCTGGTCTATTGATTATATTAGTATTATTCTTAGTGAGATCTTTAGAAACCTAAGTTAAGTTCTCTAGGAAATTTACTGAAATTTAGATCATATATTCTATTTGTAATGCACTCTTTCTTCTTAAGTAGAGTGTGCCTCATATGTATGTAGCTATGTAGCTCAAATGATATCGATTCACTTGAGAACTGTACCTTTACCTTTTCGTGTTACAACAATCTACCGACTAGACGTATGTACCCTTATTTCTTCTTAGTTATGTTAGAAATGCAAAGAAATACATACTCCTCGTTCCATATTATATTTTATTTTCCATTTGCTAGAAGTAATTAAATTTTCAGAATTATATAGTATAGTATGTATCAATATCACTCTCATATGCAGAACTCAGTGAATATTTTGCACAGCCCTATTTTCATACAAAATTAGTGCTTTGTAGTTCTTATTATTCTTAATTATGTCGGTCTATTTCTGCATTGGTAAAGAGAGAAAATATGATAATTGTCAAAATATTTGCATCCAAAAACGAGAAAGCTCTATTTTACATACAATCAATGCTGAATATGGAAACAATAATAAATAATATGAAGAAGAGAATATGCAACAAACGTAAATTGTTCTCTTTTTTTTGTGATTCAAAAGACAAGAACAAAGTGCACAACTAGCAGACAGTTAGTGGAAAAAACCCCGAAATGTTACCATTTTTGTGATGATTAAATCATCTCTATTGAAATTTTCACGATACGACAAAAAATATTAAGCATCCAATACCAAATAAGCTGAAAAAATAAAAGTGTTCAAAGAACACGGCAATATTTCATCTTGGCTCTTCCGACATTGCAATTAATCTATTGAATTCTAATTTTATACAAGCATTATTTGATCGATTGATGAGTAAGAATAAATTACATCAAGATAAAGATCATTCTTCCCAATTTTAAATTACTCTACAATTCTCGATTATCTTCAGTAAATAATAAACATTACGATTCACTATTGAACACAATGATGTCGTTCTTATTTGTAAATATATTACAAAATTATTTCCTCTACATACACGTAATAAAAAAGTAGTCACTATTTTTTCTAAGCTTACAATACCCATTAACTTTTCGATCTCGAAATAAATTTTTGTGAACCAACAAGCCACGTTTATTAAAAGCAACATAAATCAAAAGCTTTCGTCGATTTAAAAAATCCCATTACCTACAGAATTTCAATTAGAAGCAGTATTAAATTGAAATGTTTCCTACTCTTTTCAGAAACAGAATCAGAACTTATTAATCATAAAGCTAAACGTATAGATACAACTCTGAATAAATATCTTTTATGGAGAAAATAAAACTGAAACATCACCAGAAAATAAGCAGCAGCCAAGTTCGGTAGGTATAATTTTTCAAAAGAGTAAACGGCGTTTGTAGGGGTGTTCGTGTGAGGAAAGCCTCGCCAAAGATGACGGTGCAAAATCAGACCCTCTCTGGAGTATAATGAATTGATCCGCAAGTTGCCCTCTGCTCGCTAGTGACCACGTTTCTGTACGAACTCTCACCTCTACAATCTGTGGCGATCTCAGCGGATTATCCCCTGATTTTTCTACGATAAATCCTGGTTTTTATGTTCCTTGCACATAAAATTTTAACATATCATTCTTTGTTCAATTATTTTAACAATAACACATTTTAAAGAAACAGTAGGAAATTGATAGAATGAAAAATGTAAATTATGGTTACATCAAATGACAATTGTGATAAATTTTTTGTTATTGGTGTGCTATAAAAAGACTACCTTTGTTCTTATTGCAAGGATAAGGATGAATATTCTGGGGAAAGTTCATTAGAAGCAATACAATATAAAAATAATTTTCCCAATAAAACTTTTAATAATAAGCTTTATCAAATTACATTGATCTTGGCATTAATTGTTCCATTTTTTCTTTGTTGTTGTTACATTTTTCAACATTTATACTACATTTCTTAGAAATAAATATAAAAAAAAATCAAATCTCACAACTCAGCTCTTCTATTGTGAAAAGTTGAGGGATTCGTCGTGTAATAACAAATCGGTTAATTTTCTCAACGTCTGTAAACTAATGAGACTAATGAAACTAGAAAATTGGACCGAAATTATTGAGATTTTTCCTTGATTTTACGCTAAATACTAATTGTATTCTTAATAAGCTTCTATGTATGATAGAACTAACATAGAAGGAGTTTTGATGATGATTGAGTAAGATAGTCGTGAGTGATAAAGAGACAATAACTTGGTTATCGATACGCGTGTCAGTCAGTGTAATTATGAAATTCGGTGTTATGGTAGTATGAAAATAGTGTTTAGTAAAATTTGATAACTTTGATTTTTAAAATACCAGTTCAAATTGTATGAACTTTTAATATACCGTGTATATACAATATCTCTTTAGCTACTAAAAATTCAATCTTTTAACTTCATTCACAATTTATAGTGAAATCGCAAGACAGGCCATTTTCCGAAAATGTGAAAAAAATTTATTTCAAATATTTTGGTACTTTAATTGGAGACCAAGACAAGCTCGTGCCGTTTTAGTTGTAGAGTATCATTGGTGGAATGGATAAATGGGAAGAAAAAGCAAGCTTTTTGCAATTTCAATGGTATGATGGAAACCCACTAACAATTTTGACGACTGCTATTTTTGTCTAAAAAAGACTGAAGGTTATTACAAGAAAGGAAAGCACAAGATCGAGTATTCAAATTTTCTGTCTACTACACGACCTGTCCCCATAACGAAGATTTACCAATACTGATTGCACCTTTAGATCCGCAAAATATTGTTCAAGAGGATACTGAAAACAACGTATCATCAGGAAGCTCCGAAGAACAATGCACCGACCCTATTTTTACTCCAAGTACCAGTTCCGGCGAGCCACATTTGATTGTTCAAAATAAGAATGATTTAGCACGTCATTTTGGGTTATCAAAGCAACAGTCTGAACGTCTTGCTTCCCGTCCTAAGGAATGGAACTTGTTAGCCAAAGAGACAAAAATTACGACCTTTAGAAAAAGAAATGCTACATTTTTTGCATTCTACAGTATGGAAAATTAGTTATGTGCGTGTACGGATATTGATGGTCTAATGAAGGAACTTGATATTGAGCATAATCTCAATGAGTAGCGCCTATTTATTGACTCGACTAAATTCAGTTTGAAAGCAGTGTTATTACACAATGGAAATTTAACTCTATACGAGTTGCTCATTTTGTAAGATGTAAGAAACTTATGAAATTATTGCTTGCTTCTAGAAAAAAATCACTACAACAAGTATAAGTGGCAGTTTTTTGGAGACCGGAAGGTGATTGGAATTTTGTCCTCCCTTCACATAAAACTTGGATTGATGAAAACCTTCGTAAAGGCTATGGATAAAGAGGGTAATGGATTTAAATACCTTAGAGAAGTCTTTCCCCAGTTGAGTGATGCCAAATTAAAGGGAGGTATTTTTATTGGGCCACAAATAAGTAAATTGCTGGACGATGACAATTTTGCCAAAAAGCTCACCAAACAGGAACTTAGAGCATGGAAGGCATTTGTTAGTGTAGTGAGGGGATTTTTGGGCAACAATATGGATCCAAACTACCAACAGTTAGCTGATGACCTTCTATTTGCCTAGAAATCCCGTGATGCTCCCAAAAATTTGAGAACTGTCAGTGATGAGCAGGGCGAAGGTTCCACCAAGATATTAGAACAATGGAAATTCGGTATCAGTTTAACATTGACAGCCTGTTTCTACAGGGATATAAACATATTTTGGTGCAGAAAACTATAATTCCTCCTCGTGTGAACTCAAAATATTACAAAAATCATTAAAAATATGGTCTGGATAATTTTTCATTATCAACAGTACTGAGCGGAAGCTATTACTTTTATCACTCACTGTAAAGAATGATGTGCAACATAAATGTTTCGATTATGAATACTATAATCCGCCTGTTTCGTTTTCAGTTAAACATTCTTTTATTATATCATTTAAAAATCCAGTTAAATATCTCATCTTTCCGTTTTGTGATTATTATAGAACAGTAGTCACTAACGGTTGGTAGTTACTATCGATATCCAAGGGAAATTAATTTATCGATTACCCACTTTAGTTAAATTCCATGCAGCTAGCAATATTCAATTTTTTGTACCCTTCTATAGGCAAAAATAATTAAATTGTTGGTGATATGTTTTATATTTCCGGCTCTGGAACAAATAACCGCTATATGAGACTATATATATATATATATATATATATATATATATATATATATATATATATATATATATAAATATATGAATTGAACCGAAGTCACTCAAATACTTATGAGCATTTTCATAGTGGGATGGTGGCAAAATAAACCATCAATGTGACTATCTCTAATATATTTCCCAGTTTTCGAATACTTGTGTATTCTTCACCAGGGGCACAGTATAATGTGAAAATATCTATGAAAATATAACAATCATAAAAATTAAATGCTTCTATTCCATTTAAAAATTATTGAATTGAAATTTAAAAATCAATACCCATAAAGATACTTGATAGAAATATTAACCGTGTTGATTCTGGTTGCTATCGTTGTTAATTTGCATTGGTTAGATTGTGCATGACATCATATTATAAGCATCAATTTGAATACTGATCTATGAATTTGATGAATCTAATAATTTTTAAAAGATATATTAAAATTTTAGACACCGCAAATATCTTCTAATTAATGTATGTAATTTTTATTATTGTTATACTTTTATGGATATTTGTACACTTTGGTCATAATTTTAGTCCATCATGATGTATAAGTAATTATTCAAAAAATAGGAAATATACTGGAAAAAGTCCACTGTTAAGTTTTATTTTGCCACAATATCACAATATTGATTTTAATATACATAACCCAACGATTGATTTTTTTAACAATTTGTTTTCAATAGAAAACTCGCGATTAATTGATCTGACAAGAAAATAAATTCCCTATAGAAAGCATTTTTTGATTATTGAAAAATTTTTTTAATTTGGTTTTTCGACTTTGAATTATCATTGGCAATATTAGATAAAGCTTGAAATAGGTCGAACGATAAAATTTTCACCTGTTATTTTGAACTGATTTTCTATAAAAATTAATCTAGAATCAATATTAAAGGTACAAGAAGTAAGAAGTTGAAGACAATTCTTTAAATAGATATATACAACAATTTCAATATTCAAGTGAATACCTATACAACTAATGAACTCTCTCCTTCACTATTGGAGTTAGTTAAATGAGTAAAAATAAGTTTCATCATCAATAAATTATAGATTTCGTGAAAATATAACTTCATTTCAATATTTAAGTTTTAAATTTTCCAATCAAATAAAAAAGAGAGTCTAAAGCTAAAGAAACTTTGAAAGTAATGAGAAAATGTTATGAAACTTTTCTGATAGCACATTAAATTTAAATTTTCACGCATTCAATATTTGATAGTTACAAATATCTAAATTCAGAACGTAGAAAGTTTACTTTTTATTTATAAAAGTATGTTATTATTGTTATTGCACTTGAATTTTCAAAGTTGAATCGTATAAATAATCCAAATGTATCATAATAATAATAATTTCGTAAATTCAAACTTAGAATATGAAGCATGGAAACATAAAAGCCAAATTTCTGGGTTGGATTCTCTATAATGGAAATCTTTTTTTTTTTCAACTAATTATAAAAGCTATAGTTCTTGTTATATACATAATTTTGAATGGTAAGTCAAAAAGTTTATAAATACTAGAATCAACAAACACTCGTTGTCGATATTATTGCAATAAGAGTTAATACATGTCTAAACTATAAATAAACAATTCCCATGATATTTCAGACCAACTTGATCTTTTTAAAAACTATGATATTACAGTACATGTATTTGGAGTCAATTTGATGATAGACATGACAGATATAAATGGAATGTACATATTAAATGACATTTCGATATTCTGGTTAATATTAACATATGTCTGTTGTAGGGTTCTACCTAGGGAAAATTGAAATATTGAATTTTTTCTAGCTTTACTGTTCCAAAATAATGATTAATATTTTTTTTTTTTTTTTTTCGGCAACCAGATGCCAGTATAGTTTGCGGTCGCATTGTTGGATAATTTAAAGCTGTCTGCTCTTTCATAATACAGCAATGAAAATAACTTACACATTCAATTCTTTGTAATTAATTAATGAAAATATGTGCTCTCGTCTCTATATTGTGAACAACTCATTTTGATAGTGTTTTGGAGGACGTAAGTAAGAATTAATAAAAAACCTTTTATTTTTTATTTCATTAATATTGTCAGACTAAAAATTATTTATAAAATTGAGTAATAATAACTGATATCAATTTTAATCAATTAATATAATAATGAGAATTATTTGAAAAATTTGAATGTTTTTTAGTTCTTTCTCACTTTGCAGTAGGAGTCTTTATTTTCCATAATTTCTTGAAGTATTGATATAGTGCTCCATACCTCTTTCTGGCAGCAGTTATAGACAAGACAAATATTTTCTGATTCTCATATATTCATTTAACCATCATACAGATCAATAATTTAAATTTTCCTTAATGTTTGATAATAAAATGTCAGCTTGACGTTGTTGATAAAATAACCATGTTTATATATTGAAACCGGTCAAAACCATCCATAATTCCAGGAAAAGTAGAAGAACCATAAAAATACTGACATACTTTGTTAGTTCATTGGTACTCAAACCCAAAGGTTTATTTGTCAGTTTGTTGTGCATATAAATTCGATTCATATACCAAATTTTCTAGAAATTTGTTAGTAAAAAAGAATTGGAAACGTTCGGACGGTGTAGTTTTTTCTAAAATTTTAATCTGTCGTTTCCATGTATATTTTTGTTGTGTTGTGTTGGATTCAAGCTCAATATTTTTTTTAATCACAATCATTTTTTTCTACCTTTTATCTGTTTTGCATAATTTTTTCTTGCTTTTATTTTCTGCTCTTCATCTTGTTCTATCATGTAATCCTATTCTACCAACGGATTTCTAGTTCTTAAGTATGTAGCTGGTACTTTTCTACACTGTCATAAGAAAATTCAGAAACATTAATTATTTCCCTCAAATGCTGGTAGGAATATTCCAATTCTTTTTGTGTTGATCTTTTCTTAGCTATATCTATAGGAAGGCAAAAAAATCTAATGCACTTAATATATTTCACTTCAATAATATGTAGTTTGATATATTTTTTCATCTTTTGTTTGTTTTCTTGGATTTCTGGACAGTCACACTTCCTATATTTAGAGAGATTCCTATGATTATTAAATTACATAGTAAAAAGCTATAGATCGTTAAGAAATCCTTCACAAATTTTTTCATCGATGTATATGTAAGTATAATGTTTTCTTTATTTATAACTTTGACCTGGATCTGTTGAAGTGTTTAATTTCATAGTTCAAGTGTTTATTGCGAAGAATGAGAATGAATGATTAATTTATTTAAAACTTGGCATTGTAAATGTTTGGTATTAAAAGCTTATGGAAAACCAAAAACCGCTGCTGCTTGATATGACTCCAGTGGGTTCTCTTTTGTCTTCCATGTCAAATTATCTATCTGAATAATTTTTTTTCAAATAATGGACATAAAAGTATTCGCTATAGTTCTTCAAGTCGATTCTCGAAAATACGGTTCAATTACCTCCGATGTATGAATTACTTCTTGAAATTAGTGCAATATTCTGAAAGAGCCTTATATTTAAGACATTGACAGCCTCTACTTCTGGTGAATAGAATAATAACAATTGGTACCAAAAATTGAAATAGTGGATTAATATGAAATTGAGCAAACTCAATTCAATATAATATATTCTGTCTATACCTACTAGTATCTTTTCCATATACACTTTATATTACTTCTTCACCTCTAACATTGGTGGGAAATTTTCATATCGCTAATCCTCTTAAAAAAATGTTACTTGAATAGTTTCCAGATATGCCGCAATTTTTCTTTTGTGACATTTTTTGCTTTAATATGATAAAATGGAGCCAAAAAATGATTTATATGACACTGATGTCCTCACAAAAAGAATTTGGGATTAACTAATTGCTTTGTAAAGGTTTGTCGAGTCGATAAAGTTAAACTCTTTGAAGAAAGAGTCCTTGATATATGTTTTAAAAAATTGCTTTTCTTGGAGTTCGCATATTGACAACTACTTGTTTATAAACATTAGCTGGTTGATTATAACGGACATCATATTTCTTAAAATAAACTTAATGTGGAATCAGTAGTTGATTCAAAATCTGCTTCTACTTGAATCGAACAATTATTTCGATTTTTTGTACCGAATATTATCATTAAATTAACAAATATGATTAATTGTAAATTTTGCCTGTAGTTTAGGTCGAAGGTAAAATATAACTCGTTCGAAATGAAGCTGAACGATGTTTCAGATCGTAGCAGAGATGTTTCAGTACGCGGAGATGATAGTATTATTAATAGTTGGTGTCTGCTTTTGGGCTATGTGCAAGTCATTCTACGTCACTCCTCTCCCGTTTGTTTTTCGTGATCGATACCACCGCCAACATCTCATGTCATCGCAAAATCCTCTTTATCACTCGGCAGTGCCGTATTATGGATTAAAATTCAAGTCCTTATTGATATGTTACAAGAACTTTAAAAAAAAATTGTCTAAGCTATAAGATTTTACGAAAATCATATTTTCTCTCAAGTGTCTCTTGAAAGTTGAAAATACTTTTGCTATTATATTTTAGTGAATTAAATGTTGCACCATAGTACAATTCACAATAGTTTCAAATATATTTCTTCAAGAAGTTTCTTCTTTTGGTGGAATATTTTCTCGATTTCCACCCAATGTTTCACCACAAATATTGTAATAACAAAACAACATACGAACGTGTGTTATTAAATTTTTCAACTCCTCTCTTCGGTATGTATACATTCCACCTCCAAATTATTATTACTGCATAAGTAGAAAAATAAAAAATGCCATCAGCAGGACTTAAACGTGAGACCTCCCGCATGTGAGCCTCGTACTCTAACCACTAAATTACGGAGACCTTAATAATACGTTTTTTACGCATTGCTGCTTGTAATATGTTTCTTCGCGCACCAGTGTGTAAAGTAAAGTTTTGTGCACTTGGAAGTGAGTCTAAAGTACGTATTTTACGCACAGCAGTAGAAAAAAACCTTTTTGTTACGAATTCCATTTCAGTAAACTTATTGATTTGGAAGATTCGAATATAAAATGAATCTCCAATAACCTCAAAGTAATATAAATGACAAATGGCTGCTTAACCCGTATCCCCTTTCCTCTCATAAATATATATTAAATTTATTGCATCTAAATGTTCTTGATTTTATCTTTCTTTTGAAAACTATCAAAAAAACTAAATTTGAAACAGAAGAGACCTAAAATCAAGAACATTTAGATGCATTAATATATCAAAAGGTCTAAGAAAATTAAGAAATTAATTAAATTTAATTAGTCCTTTTTCAATCCACAATTTTATATTATTTTCTAGATTGAGAAATCACCATCTTACTTGACCAGTATGATATGTCAATTGCTCCACGTTTCTAAAAAGGTTGGAATTTCTGTTTATAAACATTCCAATATTGATCTCTAAACCCTTGATAGTAAATAATGAAGAATTGTAGAACTGAACTCTACAGTAAGATTTATCCACATGTATTAGTATGGGTGTTTAATTATCTAGAAACTTCAATCCTCATCTGTGTTGTTGTGTTGAAACTATTGTGTTATAAAGTGTTTCCAAAAAGTTCATCGCTGTGAATAATCAAAAATGTTCACGGGAGCAATGACCTAGCTAGTTTTTTGTTAATGATTTTCACAATTTATAAAAATGATTAATATTCGTTTAGTCTGATACAAGATGAGTCACAATATATATAAAATTTTTCAGTTCTTATTTCTCAATGTTTCCCATTTATTTCTTATAGCTGAATTTATAATTTTGAAGATATTCCAAATGTATTTAGAAGAATTGAATCCATCAGTCTTATATATTTTATTTATTTGCAAATAAAATTTTGAATAGATATGAGCCTCGAATAAAGAAATTGCTTATACAAATTTTTTCTATTCAATTATGTCACAAAAATTCATAATTGATATAAACAGGTGGATGAATGAAAACTTTTGTGAATTGGCACAAAAATTGATAATTCAAAGAAGTTACTTCCATTTTGCCCAATTCGGAAATAGAAGACTGTATCCCAAAAATGGATTTGTTAATGATTTGAATTTTCACTATTATGGGACAAAAAATGATTACGACATAGTTACAAATAGCCAAACTAGCTGGAGTGGTAATTTAGGTAATCATCTATTTTTCAAGGAAACATTAAATGAAGAGGTTTATTTAGAATTTTCGAAGAATCAATCACTTATTTTATTTGAGAATATGTCACATCCCTGACTAGGCTCCTATTCATTGCAACGAACTTATCCATTATAACTTATAACTAAGTGACCATATAGATGGATGGAAAATAAAGGACCATTGGCGAGCTATATCGCCAGAATTAAGTAAAGTCGACATTTTCTGGTAGTATATTGAAGATTTAGTGCAACCAAAGAGTTGAAAGATAAACAATATTATGGATATTCTACACCATATACGTGAAAGCAAATCACTTTAGTGAAATTTTTCTGATATTTTTTATCATCATTCAAATCTTTAAAATCTTCAAATCAACTTTAATATGATGTTTCTGTCGTAGCAACAACAACTGTTAACATTATTTCTAAAGTAACAAAAAGTATAGAGCATAGCTAGTGATCGTATTATTTTTGTAAGGATGTACCGATTAAACTGTAGGCACTATAATTTTCTATCAATAATACTTTATTTTATTTGTAAAGAAAATATCGTTCGTATTGTTTAAAAGTAATGGTTCAGTTTATTGAGAAAACTAAATGGATTTCGACTGACTTCAAACGCGACAGAACATTCATAATTGTTTGTTGCATGGTAAAATTAAATCATTAATCACGTAGTATCCTTCGACTATCTCGAACACAAAATTACTATCTTCTACGACGGGGCTTATAGGAACGTCAAATCGAATAAATTTTGAAAAATTAAAACAAATTAATTATGGACGCTTCGGTTATATTATTAGATTTTTAATGCGTTTCTAGACGCCTTTAGATAAGTTTTTTTTATTAATGTTTTTAGATGTTTTGGTGATTCTACCTTCAACGATCCCTCCTCACCGACAAACATGTCAATCAGTGGCGTACTGTCGACGAACCGTTTTTTCGTCGTTATGAAAAATGTTATCGATAAAACTGAAGATAATACAAAGAAGAATATGGAAAATATGCTCCAATTTCATGGTCATTCTGATGAATCAAGCCAATTTAGATTGATCACACTATTTATTCTACCTGAAAAGTGGAAATAATTTATCAAGCTCCTGCACAAAATCAATTAAACATTATAAAAGATCACCCAACTATCAACTTTACTACTAGAAATCTCGACTAACTTATGTTGAGTAGTAGTTTTTTGTTAGTTTTTATAACTGTATGACATTTAACTGATCCAAAAAAATAGGTACTTCGTCCACATAATTTTTCATTATTTGAAGTTGATATATGATCATGCATAGTGGATTATCAACGACTGTTTTGCAAAGATGAATCTCCAATGAGACTAAGATCTTTAAATGGTCGTTATAGACTTAACGCAGATCAAGTGAAAAACCTTTTGCTGTGTAACTAAAGCAGCTAGTGGTTCCAAAATGTTCTGATTGGAGATATATTTTGAAGCACCTACGAAACTGTGGTCTATGAATGCAGAATTCTATCTGGAAAACATGCAAAGCCACACATTGCAAGAGCTGTTATGAAATCAGCATGCAGGCCACCACATGGTACCATGAACCATGACTTGAATCCAATACAGTACCTTTGGCATGCCTTAAACAGAATAGTTCGGTAGCTTGTACCTTCCCCAAAGAGTTAGAACATGTTGCTCTTTTAGGTGCTTCACCGTTGGCCCAGGTTACGAAAAGCCTTTCAAAGCTGAGATTTTGATTATTTCTACTAGAATTAGTGAAACCCAAGTCAAATATGCAAATCAATCATATTACCATTATAAGTAGGCTGGAATTCTGGAAATTGAATTTCAATGAAGAATAGCTATTATTATATTTAATTAACTATTTTACTTTGTTGAATACCATAGTAGATGGTGTAATTTATGCCACTCTCTTCGCAGAAAATACCTGCTTGACCTTAAAAAACATATATTCGAAAAAATTTTGTAGTATTTTCACATATTTGAATATTATTATAATAGTTAATTTTGAGAGGCTAGTGGTTAATAATGTGTAGTTGGTGGCAGAGATATAACTGTGTTTTTTGCTACCTTACGAATTATTTATATTTTTTTAGATCAAGTATAAAACTATGGAATATATCATTTTCTTTTAATAAAGAATCAACAATTACTTTAAAAAAATAAATCCTCCACCAAATATGGGAATAAAAATTTAATTTTCTGTTATTCTAAAAGCTCATGAATTAAAATCGACGAGAAAGGAAAAAATCGTGGAAGCTAAGAATTAAAAAAAAAATGGAGTTCGTATTTATTACTTAATTTAATGTTCGAAACTTTGCAACAAACATTTGCTAAAGAATTGATACTTTTAGAATAGATAGAGTAGGTTCGTTCGATCCAAATTCGCCACTGGTAGGTACTAGACGTTACTGAAGTTATTTTTTGTATGAAATGGAATTATATTGGTTTGTAAAGTTCAGTAGATTTCTATAATTATAATGATTTCGTACCTAAACGAAAAATTTTGGATAATTCTCAGAAATTTGATTAAGAATAAATGTTTTGTGATGCAATATTGTCTAATCACCTATATATCACACTACCTATAAATTGTATAACCATTAAAACTACCAACAGACATTGACGAAGAAGTTATCGCTTTTAGTGGTATCAACGTACCTCTTGACTCAAGTTTAATGACGATCATAGCATATTGTCATCGATGAGACAGTTGCAAATTTGATTCACAGAAGATCCATACATTTCTAACAAAACTCAAGTTATATTTTTCTCGTAATATCAATCAATCATTCAAAAATAATTTTGTGGAACGTAAAGTTTATTTTCACTTTATATAAAACATCAAGTCATTTTAAAAATATCAATCAGCATTAATTTTTCTGATTAACATTGATGTTACTACTTTAAATAATTATCACAATAATAGTGTACCATTACTATAAAAATGGAAAAGTGTTGATTGATATAACTAGCAGTTGACATCATTAGTTGTAAAACTGGCAATTTAACTTTTAATTGAAATTAATTGTTTCACATTATTGTAATGTGATTATAATTCTACTAACATAAATTTTAATATATAATTAAATTTTCTGATGACGACTATGTCACTTTTGTGCAAACAACGCAACAAAATATTGTTAAAAATGTACTGACATATGAATAGTGCCAATTATAAAGATCAAGAAAATCGTAGAAGACTTAGAAACATATCTAATCGTGGTAATATCTAATCTAATATTTTATTAATCAAAAGAATAAAAGTTCGGGAAATTGTGAGAACTTGGTAAATAAGATAATCATAATATTGGAATATCTTACTACCACCACAAAAATACAGGGTGTTCCGGGACTTGACGCTAAAACTTTAGGAGTGAGTAAATGACGTGAAAAAAATGTTCTCATATGACTTCTCGTTTCTGAGTTATAGACTTTGAAGTTTTGAAATCAGAAATTATATTTAAGTATTTGAATTTTTGATGTATGATTACGTATGTCCATGTATTGTGACGAAAAAAATAATTCTACACTACTACCTGTAGGCCAGGGGGGGTTCATGCCCAATCCGTAACAGGGACAACCTGTACAATTTAAATATAGCAAAAATAGATTTTTCATTTGATTTTCTAACAAAAAGATACTCTTTGTTCAGCTGGATAAAATGTATGATTTAGGATATATCTATGTAGATTTTTAAATCGTTGTACAGGGAAAGGAAATCGTTCGTCTCAAAGAGCCATTCTGAAGAAAATTATCATACAATGTAATTATTTTTCATAAATACCTTCAGCAAGTGCATACTATCGAACATGGTTTCACTTACATATAGAAAAAATTGAAATGTAGAAAAATTTAGTTGGTTAGCTCACAACTTATTAAATAAAAACAAAAAAAAAACGAAAAACAGAATGAATGTTCGAAGTGATACCTTGCATTTCTATAGAGTTCCGGAGTTTACGAAGGATATTTCCTTGAACTTTGAAGAGCATTCCAAGTCTCTGCTTTAAAGCGTCACAATGGAAGATCATTCTATCAATCGTTTCGTTCTTGTGTTTACCAGTGTTACATAAACCAGGGTCTCAAGATATCTCCCAAAAAATGAAATTATTGTATTCAATTCTGGGGAACGTGTTGGCCATGCAAATGAACTGCCCCGACAAATCCACCTATTAGGAAAAATTATATCAAGATAATTTTTTACATCATTTAGGTAGTGGGAACCACATGCATAGTGCTCATGTTTTTTTTGTTTTTAATTGATAAGTTGTAGGCTAACCAAAAGATTTTCTACATTTCAATATCAGTTGAATTAGAAATGTATGATTGTGTTTTAATACCTCCTGTAAGGATTTTCAATAAATAATTGCAATTTATAATATTTTTTTTCAGAATGCCTCTCTGTAACAAACGATTTCTTTGGCATGTACAACAATTTAGAAATCTACATATCTCCTAAACCATAAATTTGATCGAGTGAAGCAAAGAGTAACATTTCGTTATAAAATCGATTGAAAAATTCATTTTTGCTATCGTTAGATTGTACAGTTTGTTCCGTTAAAAATTACGGATTGCTAACCATAGACATCAGTCGCCGATGGCCTTCATATAGTAGTGAAGAATTGTTCATTCCGTCAAAAACACGACATGGACATACGTAATCATCCACTAATTTTGAAAATATACTTAAATATAAGTTCTGATTTCGCAACTTCAAATGATATAAATCATGTTTTTTCATGCCATAAAATTTTCACTTCATCTGCTAACTCCCAAATTTTTTGCATCAAATCCCGATACACCTTGTATATTGAAAGCACCTACAGAATCAATTTGGATGAAAGCCACTCACTTTCAGTCATTTGAAATATTATAAGTCTCATATACTGAACATACTGTATACTATGGTATTTAATTCGAAGTTATTTATAAGGAAATTGGGGGAAAGAGAAGCGCAGAAAGAGAGACAACGAACTTCCAGTGATTGATGATTGAAACGTACCATGCAAGAAACAATTATGATCGTTCTGCGACAGCCGACAGTGGTCGGGCTGTTTGGTTTCAGTGGATGAGATCGAGGGCAGCAGTGCGGGTAGGGCTGCTGCAGGATTTGTCTGTCCCTCGATGTTGCCCTGTGCTTGCGTTCGTTAATTAATCCAGACCCACCATAAATCAATCTGTAGCCGCAAGGTGACGCGTCATCATATCGACATCATTGACCTGGCCCTTCGCAATGTTTTCGATTCCAGGCACATGTTTCACGTTTTTTATTTTATAATTTTTAAAAATTTCAACAATCTGCAGATATATTTATTGTTTATAATCATTTAACCAGGTTAATAAAACTTAGAAATGATTATTTCAGCAAGTAAAAAGTACTTTGCGTTTCACATTTATACGCAATACAAAAAACATCGCAATAACGAGACAGATATAAGTGGCATACACTGGCGAGCAAAAAATTGAGGTCACTTCAGAAATTGCCAATAATTTTAGCGTTAATATTGATAAGGATTAGTAGGCGTTAAAGCAAATTTTTTCCGAGACTTAACAGCTGTCATTCGATGTATTAGAGTACGATTTTGATGAAAAATGTGCCCTTCCTCTGATTGAGCATTCACATTTCCCCTGCCTGTTTTCCAGTTACTGTTGATTATTTGTGTAAAACCTAACGATTGCAAAGTGTAGTGATTTTACAGGCCCATAATGCCTTTAGATCCGATTGTTGCGCTGTTACAAGATGGTCGGGGGCAACGTGAAACTGCAAGAATTGTTGGTGCTAGTCTTTCTGGTGTGCCAAGGGTGTACCAGCGCTTTCTGGGGACTGGCCTGATCACTAGAAGACCAGGCTCTGGGTGAAAAAGAGTTACCACTCAACGAGATGACCGTTTTTTGGTGTTCACAAGTTTGCGGATTAGGACAGCTACTGCGGTTTCACTGCGAAATCAGCTGGAAGAAGTGAAAAATGTCAACGTTAGTGAATGGACCGTTAGAAGAAGACTTCATGCTGCTGGACTGTCATGCAGAAGAATGGCTACAGGTTCCCCATTGCAACGCCAGCATTAGACTGCAAGATTGACATTTGGCAGAGATCACGTTCGTTGGAATGATGATGACTGGAGCTGGGTATTTTCTCAGATGAGTCGCATTTTGTCTCGCTGGATCAGATGGACGTCGACGAGTGTGAAGAAGACCTGGGGAAAGATATGCTGAAGTTTACATTGACGAGCGTCTTCCATTTGGCGGTGGGTCAGTTATAATTTGTGCGGAAATAACTGCACAAGCTTGTACAGAGTTGGTCTTCATAGAAAATGGCTCCCTAACCTCTCACAGGTACATTACGAAGGTGCTAGAAGACCATGTTATGCCTTTCATGGTGACTATGGGAGAGCTTGGCATTTTTATGCATGATAAAGCGAGACCACATACAGCCAGAATTGTCAGGGAGTATCGGATGAGGGAGAAATTAGGCGGTTTGACTGGCCAGCCCGCAGCCCAGACATGAATCCTATAGAACGGAACGAGTTGGGACGACTGATTCGCAGAGACACACTACCACACTACACTGCCCAGGAGATGAGAAGATTGATCAACCAGAATGTTATCCGCAACTTAATTCAAAGTATGCCAAATTCAAGCAGTCATCAATGCAAGTTCCATATCTTCCCTAATAACAAAGTGTTGAATTTCGCCCAAAATGTAAATTTGTTTCTTCTCAAAATAAATCATTGAATCCAAGAAAAAAATTTTCTTTAGTATAGAGTATCACATTCAGCTTACTAAAACACATGCCATGATGTACAGTTTGCGAATACTATCTGAAAATGTAAAATTTCAAAGAACATAAAAATTCAAGGTGCTCGCCAGTGTATTATGATGGTTATAAGATGTTGGGTACAGAACATAGGGTTGTATTTTTTTTATTTTCATTAGATTTTACAATTACAACAATCAAATAAATATTTACCATTCAGAATTTACATTGAATAAACTATTATAGCAGATTTTAAAAATTTCTGCCACCTGCTCTTATGCATAACTTGCATCTTCTTAAAAACTGTGTCTTTAAACGTCCTAAACTTAAATTAGTAATTTCGCGAGCTGCTTCATTGATTCGTTGCCGCAATTCATCGACCGATCGAATTTATCTTTTATCTTTTAAACATCCCCAGTAGAAAAAGTCCAGTGGGTTTAGGTCTGGGGAGCGTGGGGGCCACAAAATTGGTCCTAGCCGGCCAATCTTCTTGGGTATGTGTCATCCAGATAAGCTCTAACTGCGCGGGCATAGTGAGCAGGGCACCCATCATTCTGCAGCCACATTCTTCTTCTTGTCTCAAGAGACACATCTTCCAATAGAATGGGTAGATCATTTTGTGAAAATTCTAAATACATTGCTGCATTAAGGGTAGCAGGGAGTTCGAATGGGCCAATTATTTGCCCATTGGGGATCCCGGTCCATAAATTTATTTTAAATTGGTGCTGCGAACGGTCTTGTCTTACTTCATGCGGATTTTCTAATTGCCAACTGTGAATATTATGTAGATTAAGATACCCATCTCTTTTACAGGCCGACTCGTCGCTCCATAAGACGTAGTTGAAAAAATTTGGGTCTTTCTCATGCTTCTCCAGTATTGTACGACAAAACGATACACGTTTTGTATAATCACTGCTTAACAGCGTTTGAACCCTTTGAATATGGTACGGGTGGTATTCATACCTCTTCAAAATTCGTTACGCTTGCGATTTAGAAACGCCAGTACGTCGTTCGATTACCCTTAATGAAGTAGATGGGTCCTCCGATACTTGTTCTAGTACAATCTCATCCTCTTGAGTACTACGTGGTCTTCCTTGAGAACTTCTTTGGCCAGGGATTCTGCCTTCTCGGCAGGCATTGACAGTGCGAAGAATAATCTCATGGGATGCTCGCCTGCGGTTAGGGTATCTTTCCGAGTACAATCTCGCTGCCAATCTTGCGTTATAACTCACGTTAGCACGTGAATAAACGCTTCTTGTCTCACCATAAATTAACAACATGTCTGTGTACTCACTAGAGGTGAAAAGCACAGGTTGTTCATTTGCCATCTTAAAAGCAGTCCAAATCACAAAGTAAATCGAGTCCACTAAGAGCGCTAAGTCGTCGTTATGAAACTGTATCCAATAAACTAATTCCAAACAGTAGCAAAACGGAATCCAAGTTAATGCGAAGTTATCGTAAAAATGCAAACCGAAACTTCAAGACGAAGGGATTAAAGAACACGTGTGTAGCACTAAACACAAGGAGCAGTACTAAATTTACCCTGCGCCCCTGCGGTGCAGTGCGCAGGTATTACCTCTGATCCTCCTCGTAACGTCGTTACCGACCGAACAATGAGTGTGAGCGAGATAGTCAATAAATGTTTAAGGTCATTCAGTTTCTCAGTGATATGGAGACAAAAGAAGGCTGCACATTCAATTAAAACTATTATTTTTTAGTTTCTTAATTTCGAAGAATTACGACTTCAATGACAAAACGTGGTATTATTCAATTTTTAGTAAAAAAAAACTATAAATGTTGTACCATTTTGGAAGCAGCATTAAGCAGGCTAGTTTTTAAGAACATTTTCTGACTCAGTCGGGTACATTTTTTTTTCACAGTCGCTAACCAAACTTTAGTTAAGGTTTTCGCTTTGAAACAAAAGGTAAGATTGAGTTGTTTTTTTTGTTAATGTCGTGCTACTTTTTATTAAAATGAATACTGGGTTGTCTCAACCAACTATTAGTGGTAGCCCAGAAAAAAAAAGAATTATAAATTAGAGGTTTTTTATGCCCATAACAGACAAAAATAGGGCAAAAAGTAGAGATTTTCTGAAAAAATCTAAAAGTGTTAATATCTCGAAAACTAAAAAACTTTTACTGAGGTCATGTTGCTTTTATTTGATAGATCTAAAGCTGATCTACCTCCCGTGTCAGCCTGGCGTGCAATTTCTGGGACACCCTGATATGTATCTTCACAATTTATGTTATTATCGAGGTAGTCTACACGTCCACCCAGAAGATAGAGATGTATTTGTATGTAACTTTAGACAAGGTCAAGATTTCAGTATATTCCAGCTTTCCTCGGGCTTAGATCAGAAATTTAATAGCTGGAACAGATATAAATCCTTAGTAAAATTGCCTTATAGAACTAGGCCCAATCCTCAATTTTCCAATATAATTCGAATCTCAACTTACAATATATCAACTATTTTCTCAATGTTTTTTAAAGTATACTGATAAACAACATCAAGTTACAAAAGATTTAATAATGGACGCAATCAATACAGAGTAAAAATATATACTTGTGATTATTGGTGACCATCTCATATTCCAATTGAAAGTACCAGTTATCACACACAAACGCATTCTTATAATCACAATTGATATTGCGAAAGATTCTGAAAATTTCGATAACCTCATACTATATATTTGTCCTGTATTGAGAGTTAAATTGAATGAATTATTTGAAAGTACTTTGTCTTCCAAGCATACAAACATTTCACACTATTTTTAGTAGAAAATTTTTCCTAAAAAATATACTCTCACTTTAGTGTTTGATGTAATGGAATCCTTAAAAAGGATTAACTACTCTATTAGATAATAAATTATCCGGCAATCCTGTTTGGCAAACGCAATAAAATTGATAGGACAGTAGATACAACTCTATGTTTATCATTACTTCGGAATGTTTGAACGAGCCCTTCTTGCAAGTTCTCCTTAATCTTTTGTGAATAATTGATAGTTAGGTCTGACAAATGTTGTACCGTTTACAAGTAACAACTTCTAAGAAATTAGGATCGATGAGTAAGTTAACAAATTATGTGGGTCAGGAAATTGATCAAGAACGTAGAGGGCGTCAACGATTCGTGATATCTGTTTGAAATTTATTAGACTATCTGCTCATTTTTAAATCTAGCTTCATTCAATGGTTCGCGAGAATCTATAGTTAATTCAATGTAATATTCACTTTAAAAATAGTCAGCTATGCAAACTGCCAGTTTAAAATATCTTCGAATTATTTCTTTCTCTCCAATCAAATTTTTGATGAATATTTCCCTTGTGATTTATTTGTCATATTGGTGCCACCGTATAGTGCAATGAAATATGTCTGTATAAATTTCTTTGCAAACTCATCCATAGTAAAGAGAGTTGTTTTATCTGTTTAGAATTATCAACTATTATTAAAATCAGACGATTCCCCTTAACACATAGAAATTAAAATAAACAATAGAGCCCTAAGCGAACAATTTAGGAATTTCGACTTTATTCGGCGAATAAAGCAAAGCCTACAGTAGAAAAATAGTAGTGTAGCTTCTCGCAAGGAAAATCCAGAATGCGATCGTACCATTAGGTAGATAGTGGGAAAACAAACGAATACTAAATTGATAAAAATTTCTAGAAAGAGTTTGATCCAATCAAAAGATGACTAGGGCTCTGAAAGACCAAAGGATGGGAGGGAAGTTGCTTAATTGAAATAACCATGAATGAATCAAAAGGAGGTTTTTTGTCCAGTAAAAAATAATTATTTGTAGAATTAAATATTAACAAATTATTCAGACATGGTGACTAACGATAAAGTCCTAATTATAAATTCAGTCGTCAATAAATATAAAGAAAACAATGATCATGAGGCACGGCAAAGGACAATAGAGGGAGATTATAACACATCATGAAAACACCGAGATTTTAAAAAGAAAACCAATAAACGTGCAAAGAAGAAGAGTCAATAATTATTCATTCGAGTAGTATTAAACTCATTTGATCCAAGAATTATGAAATTAAAGAAAAACTTAAAGATATAGTTGTAGAATAAATGATTAGAATATTTGGTAGAGTACTCAAAAATATAGTGCAGCCGGATCCAGAAGCTAGAAGAAAAGAAAGACGCAGAAAGAGAGGTTAAATGAATTACAAGAAGACCTGACTTATCAATTGCTTTTTGTTTAACTTCTAACCATACGTAACTTTGTGAGATATATCATGCATTTTTTTTCTTTGTATAAATTAATGAGACGCCTTCGTTTGCGATAATATTCAGTAACGCTTTTTTGTTTTCAATTTGTATCATGAAAAACAATTAAAGAAGTTACTATCACTAAAGTCCTGACGAATCACTCAAGTAAATAAGTTCACAGTTTTGACAACAGCATCAAACTAAAATATGATCAAGATCTTATTCAAGAGTTGATATTTTAAATTTCTGAGACTAAGGAATATGTATGCTGACATTTCCAATATCATGGTGTAAGTGTTGTTTAACAGAGAAACTTGAATAGTTGTAGGGTATAATTGAATATTTCTCTTAGAACGATGGAAAAGAATATTGGTTTCATAACTAAATATGGATACGAAGAAGATTTTTCCTGACAAACATGATAATTGCTATTATTTCTAAGATAAGAACTTCAACGTTGTGGGCGCATTATTATTCAATCAAGGAAACGTTGTAAGATATGAAAAATAATTTACCGTATAAAATAGTTTTTCTCATAAAGAAGGATCGATCTTACAAAAGTAGGTATGCAATAATTAGAAAAATAATTACCAACTCTGATATTGTTCCAAATTGTTCCACGGTGTGTCGTTCTTTGAGAAAGAAAACGACTCCTTTTCGGCTAATGCCACGACGGGTATTGAATTAAATCTCTTATGTCAAAAAGCATCTACTGCAGATACTGACTTGCACCAACCAACGAGTGGGTGTTGAAATGCTATGATAGGATGTATATATCGAAGCCGGTGAGAGGATCACGCCTTACTCCTTGTAATTGCGAGCCCGATAAGTCGATTTCCAAAAACGTTACTTAGAGAGGTAATTCAGAATTTAGGGATGTCTCAGATAGGGAAGTTTTTGTCGAAGATTTTATTAGCATTCACAAATACGAGGAAAAATTTTGCGTACTTGATAAATCTTCTTTTAAGCATAACTATAAAGTATTTCTCTTTGTCTACATTCTGCTACGTTTTTGTTGTCGTTGATTTCACTGTCACAATTACATTGTCTTCGGGGTCTTCTAATATATGTTATATTTCCATACATGTACGAATCTAAGCTCATTCTATCTACGTGATCATTCCATGCTGATAGTTCTTTCTCCATCCTCAATATTCCAATTCTTACTTTTATAAACTCAATCCTAAAATATTTACGGTGTACATTTTTTGTTTTGTACATTTTATCACCGCTCTCATTCTGCCAGCTTGTTACGATGGGATAATGGAAACTTATTCATGGTTAAGAAATTTTTCAAGCAGAGTGACTTAAGAAGATAGTGCTTAACTAAATAGATATTGATAGATAGATAGATACTGCACATGGAAGTTTTCTTGGAGTTGTCCTCTTATAAAACTAACGTCAAATGACAATTAAGCGAGCAATATTGAAATGGATATGAAATGCGCCTTGTGGTGATAATACTGATAATCATTTAATCAGGTTTCCGCTCCGTAACATTAACTAAAACAAATATGACTCACTGTATCTACTCCAATAACAAGGAGCATATGAGGAACAATATGTTCTCTTGTAATACATTATTCAGCATATTCAGTTTGAATTATTATAACTCAATGGTGATTTTTTAGTCTAGTGCTACTACGAGTATGATTATCCAATTTTCAGCCTTGGCCGAAGGATGCAGAAAAGTTTAAGTCAATAATAAGTGTATAATTAGTGTATAATTGTGAATCGTAAATAAAATAGTATAAAGAAGTATAAAAATCTTCTCAATTTGGAATATTGAAAAGAATTGATCATTGTTATACCGTCAAAAATAAATAATAAATTATTAATCAAAATAAACAAATAATGGAATTGTACTTTAGATTCAAGCAGTGAGAATAAATGAAATTATATAAAGAAATAATGATTGATCTATTTTAATCGCCCAATTACATTCCAAATCCTGTATTGAATACTACAACACTTTTGAATTCGAAATGCACAGAAAGTAAGCCCACGGACAATAAATTTAAAGCAAATTTTGTAGAGACATGGAAGTGGATTTCCTTTCGTCTGATATAACATTCATGAGAGAGAACCTTCAGGTAGATATCAGCGAAGCTGTTGAAAAAAGATGGCACAACGCCTAGATACAAGACAGCCAATGAGTTGTTGAACCTGGAATTACGTGGGAGTTATCTCTAATTTGAGACGGATTTACTGTACTGAGAATCCTTTAAATTGGATTGTGACAGGATAGAACGTGAGATAAAATAATCTGTTTCGTTTCTATAAAAATACTTTGCTGGTGGCTCGTTATTTTTTTCAATAAAGATGATTTTATGAGTAATTATCATAACTAATTGATACCAAGCAGATTTAATTGAAGCGTGTGATAACCAATTTATCTAGACAACAGTAGAGTTGTATGAGATTAATTAAAGACGTTAAAAAGGTCATGGGAAAAAAATTATCGATCTTTTTGATAATTTTTGTAATACTTCATCCATTCAATACTAAGAAACAAAATCTTGGAGTTGATAGAAAGTTGTCGTTATTGCTATTATGTGTATGGGTACTGAGATAATTTATAAAAACTAGTTATTTTTTCACTAAATACTAAGCCACATAACTATGATTACTCCAATTGCTTTTTCCTTTTAAATCGGCTGCTGCTATCCAAATCATCTCAATTTTCCTTCATATATTATATCTTCAATTCCAAAATTTATCTTTTCTTATTCAGTTTTCCACTTTCTTTAAAAATTTGCTTTCCATATTTGTACGGGCTATTAGATGATGATTTGATGTCCGTGTTTGGCAGCTGTACAACATAGTGGGCCTCTTTCACAAATTTCTATTCTTATCGTTTTTGTTACTTCTTCTTCTTTTCCTAAGCATAGTACTTTCATTGTATAAAATAATTGACCAATTTTACCAACCTAGTTCTCTATTCTTTTTATTTATTTCCGTATTCAATATTTTCAAATCGTGTCGTAGATTTTCTTTCGATTACACTAATATACTAAATTAAATATGATACCAATTAAGTTCTATACGTCGATTCCATCATGCATTCCCCTATATTAAAATGTTTCATCTGATATTTTGCTCTTGTTTTGTTTTATCTATTACTATTAACAACAGTAGTGGACATTGTACAATCTATTCTATTTTAATCATTTTAAATATATGTACCTTCCTTATTTCGTCGATGCTTTCTACCAAATCTATAAAGCATAAATGATCTTCTTTTATTAATTTCTCTCAAAATTGTCTAATGTTAATTATAAAGTCGTTTGAACTTCATCCATTATTCTCCACATTATTAGTCCCCTAAAGTGATTTCGACTTTGCTTCTTATTTTTTCTCTCTATTATTCAATCCAGTATTTTTTGCTGGTACAATTGTTAGTGTTATGTTTCGGTAGTGTAATTAATTTTTTTGTCTTTAAAATTCCAGGTATTAGTAGTAAATATAGTTCCTAGGTTCCAAAACAGGTTTTTCCTAATGCTATAACTCCTTTATTACTTCTGAGGCAGTTATTGTGCTCATGGTTAAAACGAGAACTCTACTAAATACTTTTATAGATTACATGGTATTTAAAAGTCTTAGAAGTTGACAAAATAAAATTGTTTGTTATGAAAGTATTACGCATTTTGTCAGACAACATGAAAAATTTTATACTCCTGACATAAAACCTTACTATACCAATTTTTGAAGATCCTTTTATTGTTAAATATAGATAAAAAGAAAATTATATTTTCAATCGGTCAACTGAAAAATTATATATCGTTCACAAAGACAAAGAGTTTTGTTATAGTAGTAGTAAATCAAGTGTTCCGTTCCAGAAAAATCTAAATTAATAGGCAATCCTCATCATATTCCTATTATACCTATTAAAAACTGAAAATATTATTATGAAATATCTCAAAATCTCTTTCTTTCTTGGTAAATATAATCTTATAATCAATAAATTTAACCATAAGCACATCTCAAAGCGCCGTTGTATTTTTTGGCTTAAAAACTATTCTGAAGGATTTCATTTTCAAAATGTGTCAAAAATATTCTAGCTATCAAAAAAATTCAGCTTTGTGGACTAAGTGTGTAAAATAATATTAAAACATTATAATTATTTCAAGGAGAATGATATATATTATGCTATATGATTATGGCGAAATAGGCATTAAGTTGTAAAGCATTTAGGCTAACTTTTCTGTAACAAAAGCCGACGAAAGAAATGATTAAAAAAACTATTTTCCTCAAAATCCGAATGTTTCCTCGTAAAATCGGTATCAAAAAATGTCAGCCAATCATCGTTCTTCCTTTTCTGAATAATCGGTGTGAATATTAAAACTTTGGAATTCCAGAATTATATATTTATGCATACCAATATACCTAAGTTGGATCCATTGGGACATATAGACGGAAAAATTAGCTTGGGCAGCATTAAGCAATCGCCATACCCAACTTGCAAATAGCATTTCATATGTAACCTTCCTTAAAAAATATTGCATACCCGTTCGGTTGGAAAAAATACTTAGTATACTTAGTAGCTATGAGATGAAAGAGATAATATTTTCATAACTTTGCCTTGGTTTCTTTTAATTGTTGTTTCACGTTAACAAAAGTATTGTCAACATATTTTTTGAATTCGTAGAAGCAATAGAGGAATACTTAGTAACAAATAAACTTACGAAATGAATATCATCAATTCTATGTTATATATGAAGTTACCAATGTTTTCCTATGAAAAAAATTATATTGGAAAACAATCAATATAATATTCTGTGAGTAAAAGCTAACAGAAAAAATTGATTAGTTTTGTATATCTATTATTGTCGTATTTTAAAAAATCGCTTTTTCAAATGAATTCACTTACTGATTTATGATTTATTAATATTTATTTATATTTTTATGAGGTAATATTTCAACGTTAGTTTCTCCCCAATATTTTGTGTATGTGAACAAAGTAATATAGTCAATTTGAATGCCATTAGTTGATTGAAATTGATTTTCACGTGCATGTCTAAATGGATTAGATAAAAATTTCCTAATGTTTATAAACTTTCGGTCACTACTGTCTACTTCGGTTTTTATCTATGGATCACATTGCAAAAATAGTTTCCAATAGATATCAATAAGTCGTACATAATATAGGAAAACAAGATTAAAATTAGATTATCAGCCCAGTACGTCCACAGTAGAAATAGAGGTAATTATAAACTAGGAGTTTGGTGAACATTAAGTTAAGCTCACAATTTTGTTAAATGCCAATTGTGATTGGAATTATTGATATTAGATAAAAAAAAACATCCTCTATTCGTATTACAGATTTATTCGATTCAGTCTTTCATCCGAAAAACCTCTTTAGAGGTGTGGGAAGGTAATATTTTATTCAGATAATTTATGGAATATCTTATACTCAATTCTTTTCTCTTAAAATCTTTCATTTTAGTTGCTAGATAATTAACTATATCTTCTTTTACTCACGACTGGGATACATAATTGATAGGTATGAAAAATGGGGAACCATTGAGGAACTAGAACCGATAAATAAACCAATAAAGTTTACAAATGGTGTGCTATCAAGACGTTTAGCAGGAGGGCAATTGACGAGGCATTAACGACGTGCTTACAATGTTGGCGGAAGATGAAGTGGCCAGGCGGGCAGTGGCTCACCAGAATGATCTGTAAATGGAGTGTCGGATGTCGAGCAAGGCTATAATTCATTCCGTCGTGGCGCGTTGTACGTCGTGACGCCTACCAGTGGCGTCTACTTAACTATATATCAATATCTATTCAGGCAAATAACAAAACTGAAATTTTAAAATTAACTTTATTATCAATTATATACAATATTCAAATGCTAAATACTTTTTCAATACCGTGTTATAAACAAATCATTTTATGCAGCATAGTTTAGACTTTTTAACACGCTTATATTAGCTTCACTTATATGTAGGTTTTTTGTTGGTAACTCTGCTTTGGAATAAGAGCAAACGGCTTATTTAATAAAAATTTCGTACGACAGAAGCTTCGAACCTTCTATATCTGACTTAGAAATTAAGCAATGCAACAAAATTAAGAACTACAACGTATTGTCTCGATACAAGCTTCGATGAGATATAAGCAACGAAGCATATATACGAGGGTGATATCAATTAAAAAACTTTGAAAAAAAAATTTGGTTTAAAAACTAGAAAACGCGCTTACAAAGCACATCAAACTAATAATAATTTTTTTTTCAATAAGCCTCAAACAATAATTAATGAAAAAATACTAGCGTGGGGCGCTTTGTTTCATATTTCTCGTTCATGGAGCGTCTGAATATTTCATTCATGATTGTTTTAAGCTTATTAAAAAGTATGTGATGTGCTTCAAAACACAGTTTTCTAGTTTTTCCAAATTATATTTATTATTATTCGGAAATTCTGTTTACGTTATGAAAGTAGGTAGAGAAAAAATGCTAAGGGAGGGTACAGTTAGAAAAAATAACCCAAAAAAACTTATTCACAATATATTTTTTGTGAATTATTAATTAGAAAAGTACAATGTGAGTGGCTGATAAGTAGATACTGGATACATAATTTTATTACGTATCTTCACAAATTTTCAAAATTTCTAAATCTTTTGATACATGGGTCGTAACCGATGCAAGCAAACAGGTAAGTTCCTACTTTCCTAAACACACTTTTGTAGAGATGAACAAATTATATTATAAGCATGTCGGCGGAAAACGCTTTATTGTCTTGCCTGGCTGGACCTCGATTGTCAATTTACAGGTTCAACTATAATAAGTTTATTGTACTTAGAACTTACATGAAGTTATCATCGTAGTCTGTCTTAAAATACATCTCATTCAATTTATGTTTTATGTTTGATGAAACTTTAGATTTATGAATTAATACTATTAATGTGTGTTTATTATTGAGAAGCTTGTTTAAATTGAAATGGGAGGTATCACAATCATGAATATTAAACTAACTTAATACAAAAAAAAAACCATATTATGTATTATGGCATTAGTTCGTGGAACATATGTGATATTAGTTTATAGTGATTAATTAAAATTGACATGGAAAAGACAATGAATTTATAACACACAACAATTTTCTTTTTAAAATATCGCTGAGACAAAACATTAAACTACATGTTCAAAATATAAATGAGAATATTCCATAATCTCTTTATTTTCTAATATTTGTTTCCTTTGAAAAAATATAAGTGACGCTTTGGTACGACCGGTGTCCCAAGCTCGACTGTATTCCCTCTGTATCGTCGTCGGCGTCGATGTTAACGGGCCCTCCTGCTACGGCGTAAGGGCTCTCCCACTGGGCACCGCTAAAGCACAGTCTCGGTGTGGTGTTTAGCATTGTTGTGTGTGACGGAAAGGTCTGTTCAGGACCGTAATTCTTTTTAAGAGTTGCTACGAATTATTTAGTGGTATTCAAAGTAATGAATATTGTAATGAAACATTGGTTTATTAATCTTTATTATGAAACGAACTCATGATTTGAAACTAAATTTTTAAATTCCCAAACCAATATTGCAAGTGCATTTCATCTCTAGCATTTCGAAGAGAGATAGTGAAAACCTGCAAAATTTGAAGAATATTATATATTCTTTAACCCAGTTCTTATTTAGTTCTTTACTTTCAAAAATTAGATGATGAGAAAAATTAATAATTGGGAATTGAAATAATGTACTAACAATTATCTATTGCACTTACGAGTAAAATAAGGTTAACTTTGTATTGAACACAAGTAAAATATACAGTCCACTTCTTCAAGGGCCCTAGTAAAATAAGATTCTCTTAAGATTGTTCCTTCCAGATAAGTGAGTTCAAGAGTGTTATGAGGATTGCTTCACAATGAAAATGACAACAAATATCTATGATCCAGACTAGGTTTATCGTTTAAATGTATTCCATTAAGATATGTATATTAGATTCGGTGCTTTCGAACCAATTTTCTAAGCACTTTACTAACTCTGACTTAGATAACTCCAAAATATGTGTGCTTGTAGAAGGATTTGTCTTTTGCCTTAAAATTAAAACAATATTCCATGCGCATCCTGAAATACTAAAGCCATAACATTTCCACCTGACTATTGTGCCTTTAGACGATTCGGACGCAGTTCACTTGCTGATGTCCACTCAGATGATCACCGTTTTGATTCCAGACTGCAGTGATGGATCCATATTTCATCCATTGTCACATACCGCTGTAAAAAATGTGATTTAATTTCTGTAAACATTGCCAAACACTGCACTGAATGATTAAGACTCATCAACTCTAAGTAAACGTGACACCCCTTTTGAAAAAAGGTTTCTTGTGGTCAAACGTTCTGAAATCTTAAGGCCTCAGTTCAATCAATTCCAATTTAAGATTAGATATAACCAATTTCTATGTTTTCTGGAGTAACCATACGAATTGGACGACCAGAACGTTCACCATCATCGGTATCAGTACGACCACGTTTAAATTCAGCAAACCGATAACAAATAGTTCTTTTTTCGATTGAGTAACATCTGAATGACACTTTTGAAATCATTGCTGAGCTTGTAAAGTTTTTTTTTTTAATCAAGAAGCAATGCTAAATTAACACTTGAATGACTTTCACTTTTTTCTGACTAATCGAAATGTCATAAAGTTTTACACATAGTCTTTTGACAGTTGTACTTCATAAATGTTATATGGATTTGACAATATCGGCGCAATATTTGTGTCAGATGGAATAAAATGTGGCTTTATTGCTATAGGATGTATCGAACCCATCGATATAATTTTGTAGTGAATATTCAAGTTAAACATTGATAGAAAAAAGTATGCAGGTGTTGCTCATCTCTAGAAAAGAAGTTTATACAGAAAATTCAGTAATAGTCAGAAATAGTCAGTGTTGCCCATGATCAAAACATCAATATTAACTCTCTTATGAACTATAGTGACAGACAATTGTATTTAATCATAATAAATATGTTTTATACGACAATATCAGTAAGACCTACTTCTATGATAACCAAATTTATAACAGAATGAAAAATCAACAAATAGATTGCTTTGGTTTCTAAATATTCTCATTTAATTAGCAGTTTATAAATTAATTATATTTTTGTGTCATAATTTTATGACATAAATCTACACTACCTTTACAAAAGAGAAAATATTTTTGATCACATAGCCTAAACAACGGTAGTCGTGGCCGTATTGGTATACGGGAATAGTAATTTCTGAGACCTACGGTCAGAAGGTGGATGTCTTGGTGTACGTTATATGACACCTCGATCATTATATTAAATACGATGGAAAATCTAACTGTTAAACTGGTAATATCTTAATAAGAAGATTATAATTTTAATTAGTAGGAATCGTAACTTATGAATTTTTTATATTGATTTGTTAAGAATTTGACATATCGATATTGCCTTTCCACAATTTTTATTTAACGTTCACGATAATATCTATTTCAAAGTTGAAACACAATCATTGGGAAGGAGATAAATAAAAGTCATCAATACATAATCGTAAATACGCTACTGGTTATATTCAAATACACAAACGACATAAAGACGCGCAGTGGACCTGTGGATTCACATTTATTAATCCAAATCAGTAGCATTCTCGTTCTACGACAGATCATTATGTCAGACAATGTTAATTGAATGGATATTGCCCCCCGCTATGAATGTTTCATCATTAGTGTTATTGTATGACAGCTACATTAAGTAGCTTTTGTGTGAATCGCAAATCACTGTAATCTTTCTAAACGGTGTATTTACAAGGTACCTGAATAACGCAATAAAAAAATTAGAGAAAGTTACGTTTCAGCAAATTCAAGCCAAAAATAGAAGTTTACAAGTTAGTTTTGACTTTACACAGGAAAATTATGAATGATTACTTCATTATATACGATCAATGTTAGGTATAAACAATTTTATATGGAAATGACTATTGTGTAGGTTTTCTTTTAATGATACTCCATTTCATATACCAATATCACTCGTTTACTGTTTAATTTTTTTTTATCAAAAATTATATAAAAAATTAGAACAAGATCCGGTGTTCTCAATAGAACTGAAAGTCCAAAAGACCTACAGACTAAAAACTAGATGTAATATCAGCAAGCAAAAATTTAGCAATAGGAAAGGCTTTTAAACTAGACTGGGAAATCGTAAATCAAGCAGAAGCACAGCAATCTACATAGATAACCAGATAGCCTTTAAAACAAAGCATCGAAAATAACAGAATCGAAAGTGAAATGAGATGCTGCGAGGTAGATTCCTGGATTCGTGACCGGAATGAAAGCTTAACGAGGAATGAGGATGAAAAAGCTATAGTTACAGCTACTATCGAAAGAATTGTTAAAAGTATTGACACTAGGATCAGAGTTAAACATCTGGATATATGGCCAAATAAAAGTGATTGCACTATATCCAGAGCAATTTGGCCAAATATCATAGAAGAAAAAACGAAACTCAAGAGATCATTGGAGTGATCACTGGAAATTATACTATTCGCACAAAACTCCAGAAATAGACAGTGACAACGGAAAACTGTTGCAAATCGAAGGGTTGATTTAGCATCTGCCATGCCTTTGCTTTGACGACAGAGTAGATTATGTCGAAGAAATAGTAGGGTAAGGAGTATAACTAGTAAAAACTCCATTCCAAGTGGTAAATGCTCAAAAAGTTATGAATAGAAGAGAAAAAGATGGTAAGATAATTGGTGGATAACTAATAGTCCGAATTGTTCAAAATAATTGGTTTCCATTTGAACCACAACCAAGCTAGAGAAGGAAAGTTTAAGTTAACGAATAGTGGACATCACTCAATTAATGGAAAAATAATAAAAATTGTTTGTCTGCATTCGTTAAACATTTCTAGTTAATTTATACTTTGTTACAAACTGAAACTGTCTCGGACTACTTAATGAGAAAATGGAAGAGAGAATTAGATCAGCATTTTGATCTATTACGTTTATGCTGAGAAATATTACTCAATCATTTGAACTTAAAATTAAGCTTCATTGTTAGTGGTGATTACTTTGAACGTTTACTTCAATATTCATTATGATTGACAAAAAGATACTTTACTGAAGATTCTACTTGTATAAAATACGGTTTTTCCATTTCAACTAAGGAAGGAAATGAAAGATTGTAGCTTCCTTTCAACCTGTATACCTAAGTCTTATTCAATGAAATAGGGATTGCGAAGCCTTGTTGAATAAAATAATGTTTTGTCTTTAACGTATAGTAAGCTACATAGCGTTGGTTTAAACATGACGTGACCTCAGAGGATTGTATAATATAAGAAACTGTTATACCTATGCAAAGCTTTAAAAAATATGAAAGAATATACAAGATTTCTCCTATGAAAGTTATGCATTACTCGGTATAGTTATGTATATACCGAACTTTGTTTAAGAATTTGTACACTCTGTATAGGTCTAGATAAAATATACTATTACACACGTTTTCAATGGTTATCAATCGCTCGATAATGTTCTGATATATATGAAAGAAATGAGGTAATCGATTCTGTTATTGTAAATATTTATATGAAATCTTGCAGCACGTCAAATATATATTAGACATTTTACAACCTATAGACAGAAAGTACTCCGAATACTTTTTAGTTGGTGGAGATATCATCAACACAGATTAAAAGAATGTAATGGTAGCTAGAAGAATAGCAAATATGGATATATTTGTCAAAGTAGCAATAAAAAGGTTTTCTCATCCTTAAACATCTAGGAAATTGTATAACTGAAGATATTGAACCAGATCCAAAGATACGTAGCAGATTTGACTTTACCAGTGTAGCATTCAGAATTAAAGGAGCTCTACATTTCAGTGTTCCTTGAATATTTGAGAGCATTGTGAATCGCCTCCCGTATTTAAAATTCCTCCACAAAATATTTTCTAGCAGCTTAAATGCACAAATATAAAGAAAATCATGAAGCTAATTGAATGTTAAATTTTTGAATAAGAGTCTTTAAACTAAAAGTGTGACATTGAGTTTTAGCTTAGATTGTATCGAGTGTTCTCTATCCAAATCTTCTCTCTCTTGCTTAGTAACAGGAATCTAAGAATAAAATAATCATTTTTGATCGTATAATTCCTCTCTCTATTGATTTAGAAGCTACAACCATTCAAAATTCCTAATAAATTCAACAATAGGTACAAAAACTTAATTTTTACCTCACATTTGTATAAGATAAGCTGTCTGATTCGCGTTATTTCTTAATGGTTGGCAACCCACACGTACCCAAAGTATTACTGTGTACAATAAAAGTGCTGTTGTACATTAAGATACAATAAAATGAGAACGAGAAAGAACTTCGAACACCATAATTATGGCCGCTATGTTGAGAACATTGAAATGATGTCAATAATAAGTGTTCGTGATGTTTCCGTCAGTTGCGTTTGTATCATATTTCAGAACGACATCAAAATATTATTGCTTTGCAACATGCAATGTTTCAGTAGGCGTTGACATACTAGCACGATACTGTGATGGGTTTCCTTTAGCTTTACAATAATTAATTTTTTAGAAATTCCCTATATTGAAGTTTATTCAAGATTAAACACTCTCATTTATTAGTTTTCCATTATCTTGACTTATCATGTCCACAAACTAAAACATAGCGAACGGACTTTGCCTACTATTGTGGAATATAAATGTAATAAAAAATTAATTTAAAAAACATTTTTTAGAACCACACAAAAAATGGTAGAAACCTTGGGACAATTGCTTGAATAGTATATTGTGAACATAGAACTACACAAATGTAGAATAAAGTTTGTCATACAGAAAAAAATTGCTTTAAGTAAAGTTAAAATCAATTATTATGGACCCTAACGTACAATATTAATGAAGTTATTAATTAATTGATTAAGTCATACCCTTCGAAAGTCAATGATCACTCAATATGTCGTGTGACTAACTAAGAAAAATACATTTTTTGGCAAAAATCGATTTTATTCATCAATGTAATCTCATTCAGAAGCAATACAATCATTCCGACGCTTTTTTAACTTCTCGATACTGATACTGAAGAGATGACCTTCCCAGCTGACTGTTGTTCCTTTGGACGCTTGGACGTGGTACATCGGCTGCAGTCCACTGAGATGATGATCGTTTTGATTTCGGAGTGAAGTGATGGATCCATATTTCATCCATTGTCACAAAATGTGATATTACTTGTAAACATGGCCAAACACTGCACTGGATCATCAATTCTGAGTAAATGCGGCACCTACTTAGAAAAAAGCATTGTCATGGTCCAATGTTCATGCATAATTGTGAACACACTGCCTTTTGATATCTTTATGGCCTTAGCTATCTTTCGCAATTCCAATTTATGATTAGATATAACCAATTTGTGAACTTTTTTATGTTTTCTGGAATAAACACTTAAATTTGTTGACCCGAAAGTTCACCATCATCGGAGACTGTACGACCACGTTTAAATTTAGCAAACTAATAACAAATGGTTCTTTTCGATTGAGCAGAATCAGGATAATATTATTGAGGCCATTTCTGAGCTCGTATAGTATTTTTTGTCTATTAAGAAGCAATGATAAATCAACACACGAAATTATTTTATATCTATTGTTTTGAAAGTAACAAAAGTAGCTTCACTTAAATGGCTGTCACTTTTTTGACAATGGAAATGTCAAGTTTTACATATAGTCTTGTGACAGTTGGTACTTCATAAACGTTATATGGATTTGACAATAGCAGAGCCATCTGTGTGTCATTCACACGACTTTTTGTGCGATGTAATTAGCACAATAAAGTGTGGGCGTTTGGTGCATAGGGAATTAGTGGGGTAAAATTTTAAACTCACACACTTCAAGCTGTGACTTTACGCATCTTTTCACAGATTACAAGCATTTTTCAATAATGTTAACATTGTACTTCAGTTTCCATGGCAACGAATTTTGACAATTATGAATTTAGTAATTTTCAGCTAATAATTATAAAAAAAGTCATAATTTTCGTATGACCAAATTATTTTTACATTACTTAAGAGTCGGGCGCTGATGCACTACTGACCTATCAAAGCTTTTTTTCATTCGAAACCGCATTTGGCTAAAGACAAATTATTCACTCAACATATATTTCAATATTAAGTTTTTGTGTTCTAATGATGATGATTTCTGTGTCATTATCTTTTTAAAAAATGACCAAATATCACCCATATTATAACCTTTGAAACTAAACGGTTAAAGTACTCGTAACCCTCTTGCAAGGTTTGTACCAAATCCACCCAACAAGAATCAATATATCCAAGAAAATTGTTACTTTTAAAAAGGTTGAAACAATGTGTACAGAAATTAGTGGAGGTCAATCATCATAGAATTTATATTATTCTTCTTGTTTTACATTTTAACTCGATATAATTCAAATATGCAATCAATTTTCATTTGACAAACTTATAACGCTATAAATTTATTGTTTTAACTTATGACTTCTTTGTTATTATTCGTTGATTATATGTAAAACAGTGAATAAGTTCCAATATATCATCTCCACACGTGAAGTTACAGTTTACAGGACCATTATTGAACTTTCCACATTGCTCTAAGCAGCCCACACCAAGCAGATTCTCAAATGCTATAGAGTAATAAAGTGACACGCGCAAAACCGAGGAAGTAGCATCAAAGTAATATTAAAATATCATTATCACTTTTTTCTGAGTTCAAGACTAGTTTAGAGTCTTTTTGTAAAGACGTTTATATTAATACGGTAGTCAAAGATGTAAGCGGAGAATAATATAAATGAAAGTTTTTGATAAATCTAAATTGTATACTTTGAGTAGATTGATTGTTTTTATTTTGGATTATCTTAGGCAAAAAATTAAATATTCTGACGTTCCTTTTTAATATTATTATTATTAATATTCATTTACAGTATTGATTCTACATAATAGGACAAAGAATGCTGAGAACTAAGTGAAGCAAAAAATGATTCTGTTACAAAATAAGTGTGTTACAGAAAATTGTTGAGCTCATGTTAAGTACGCTCATGAAATTGTCCAAATGATGGATACAGCTCATATCGTAACCAAAACCAACTAAATTACGTTCTATAGTTGATATTCTCTTGAAATGTAGCTTTGATTTATATATTCAAATATTTGCTATAAGTTTTCACTTTATTGCAAAACTTTGTATTGTTTCACTGACTTGATATTTACTTTTAGAGTCCACCAATAATTTAACTGCACACATTTTGACCGAAGTACCTTGGAATTGACATATAACCAGTTATTAAAACATAGAAGACAAGGTAAAGGGACAAGTAGTTAGAGTAAGTAAGATCGCGGGATGTGCTTAGAATGTAGTATCAAGAAACAAACACCTAAGACAAGTAACGAAGGCACGAATTTACAAAGCAACGATCAGACCTATAATGATCTAAACATCAGAAACAAGATAAGAAATATCAGAAACGAAATAACTCTTGAAGACCCCAAAAATTAAATTTTTCAGGCGAATTTCGGAAAAATCACTATTAGACTGAGAAAGAAACGGAAATGCCAGACGATTATGTGACGTATTAACGAATGGATATCACAGCGTAGAAAATGAAAACAGCATATAAGTCGCTTGATAGACGATAGACTGGTAAAAATAATCTCCAATTGGAACACGAAGTAGAAGTCGACCACAAAAGAGGTGGAGTAACATTCTAGAGCCAGGATAAGGAATGATATTATGGAAGAAAGAAGAAGAAGGAGGTAAAGTTTGTGGCTTGCAGTAGAATAGCATCTTTTGGAAGCTGCGAAAAAGAGATATATTTTGGAAAATTTATAAAAATATATTTATATTCCCTCATGCATCGGAAGTTATTGATACATAACAAGGAGCGGTAAAGATAATCAAACATTTATATCCAAGATCGACGAAAGGTTCAGAAAATTATAAAAATTAGATAATGTATGTCATCGTAGTTGTTTATTTATAATTACTTCATTGCATCTATTGATTATCATAAGGGTTTTTCTATCTGCATACTATATATCATGAGTTTTGGAGGGCAAATCCTGCAATATGTAATAATGTAATAAAAGAATTTGCCTTCTTCGATCCCAGATAATGATTTGCTATTACTAAAGTTATGTTCGGTCGAAGAACTCATTACTCTTATATCTTTCTTTGTTCATGGTGATAATCATATATTCTATTTATCATGGGTTACCTCTACATGAATTTCCTCCCAAACTATTTCGCTCCCTGACAATGTGATTTCTATTACACCACAGAAAATTGTTGAAGTAGTGCATCTACGAAATTTATTGTGACATTTGCATTTAGATGAGTGTCCTAGCTGCAGCATAACTTTTTAATGCATCCCAAACTTGATCGGATTAAGATCGATTTTGAATATTTTATACCGCAATTTGTTCATCTGGATTAATTGTAGCAAAGAACTCACAATTTCGCGACTTGAGCCACTAAAAACTTTGATCTTCTGGTTACTGCGGAAAGTCATGCTTACTAACTATCATTTTCTAATTATTTTTCCACTGCTCCCTAAAATTACTTGACTACTAATAAAGAGGGATGAAAATCCCGAAATTAGTGCCCAAATTCTATTTGCGATTAGATATTAGTGGAATATATACTGTGATATAAAAGCCAAATGATACAGATGTATTTCGCAAAGCAAATTCTACCTCACTATAAAAATAAAAATATTTTAAAAATGAATGGACTATACAAGTTGATAGACCTAGTGTATAAAAACAAATGCCAGAATGATCAAAAAAGTAAATACAAAAATATGCGTTAAGAACAGACCTATCTCCATACTAAACACGGTCTACAAGATTTTCACTTCGATCGTTGTTAATACAAGATTAAAAATGTGTATGGAAACTCATCTTGCAGAATTTCAATATGGATTTAGGCCCGGGAGTTCAACAATGCTATGCATATTTCAAATCAAATTATAGAAAAATTTTACAATATAAATATCCACATTCTATTTATAGACTTCAAACAACCTTTGGATAGTCTGAAAAAAAAACATACTACTGTATGTCAAAATGGCAGGTCCCAAAAAACATTAATAGAACTCACCAGAATGATGACGACTAAATGTAAATCACATGCAATTGAGAATGACGTAAAAACTAAATAATTCTATATAAACCGAGGAGTCAGGCATTATGACGCACTATCAACAACTCTATTTAATATAGCACTAGACAGAGTAATAAAGGACTGCAAGCTGACAGGTACAATTACTACTAAAGACGTCCAAATATTGCCATACGCAGATGATCTGATTATAGTATCGAAGAAGTGTGAAGAGCGTAAAGGAAACATTTTTGAGTATTGGACATAAAATAAAAGAGGACTAGAATGGTGATATGGAGTTGAAAAGAGAACAAAACGATTATAAACAGAAGATTATAGCGATAGGGAAATATATATTCGAGGGGGTTAACAATTTTAAATACTCGGGAGTAACACTGAACGAAAAGAGGAAATCACTCAAAGGATCCACGGAGGACACCAATCTTACCATAAATTCTAATCTATGCAAAAAAATAAGTAAATATACTAAAATGTAAATATACAGAACAGAATGAAGCCAACAGTAACCTAAAGGGTAGCAACTATGAATTTAACAAACGCTGATGAGGGAAAACTTAACACCTTTTAAAGAAAAATGAGACTAAGATTATCTGGACCGGAAAAGTTGGATGATGAACAATTTCTTATGAATAATGAAATTAGGGAAACCTTAAATGAAAAAACTATCACCAGAGTAAGATGGCTAGGACACAATAAAAATAGTAAAGTTAAAAGAATAATAGAAAGGAAACGGTCAAAAGGAAGACCAAAAATCCAATGTGATAGTCAAGTAATAAATTATCTGAACAAAATAGAAGTCCGTCGAAAGTGGAGTAATGGCCAGGACGATTGACCAGGACCAAGTAGAAATATTCAACTTACTGTGATAGAGATTAAGGAAAATCCCTATAAAACAACTCGAGAACTTGCCGCCGACAATGTTGTAAGTGAATCATATATTTTGACAGTTTTGCATAGAAAAAAATACCACCCTTACAAAGTTCAGTTGGTTCAGGAGTTAAATGAAGATAATCCTAATGGGAGGAAAGAATTCTGTGAGTTGATGATGTACAGAATGAACACAGATTGACATTGGCAGATAGTTTTTTCTGACGAAGTTACTTTTCATTTAAACGGAACGGTTAACAAACTGATTTGTAGATATTGGAGTAGAGAAAATCCTCACTGGATATATGAGGCTCACACTCAATATCATAAAAAAGTGAATGATTGAGCTGTTATCATTAACAATAAAATGATTGGCCCTTATTTTTTTGAGGCCACAGTTAATGGTGAGATTTATCTAGATTTTTTGATTAACTTCTTAGTGCATACATTACAAAGACTTTGATGTTAATCATCCAAATGAGATTGATCGATATATTTACTAGCAACGCATTTTGTATGTACACTAAGAAATTATGAGAACGAGGCTTTTCCCCGATTTGACCCTTCTCGATAACTGCTTATGGGGTTAATTAAAATCTAAAGTATATTTATTCTAAATATTTGAAACTTTTTTTTAATCAAATAGCAGTACACGAAACACAATCAATCAATTTTGAAAACGAAAATTTTTTTTCTTTGTTTTATTCGATACTTGCTTGTGTTTTTTTTACTGGATTTCTTCTTCGAATCTTGTTTGTGGAACGAAGTTTTTACCCAAAGAAATACCCAGAAGTAACTTCTGATTGTAAAATTCAACTACGACGGCTTCCAAGATATCAGATCCCGACGATTCCAGTAAATTAGAAATTTTAAATTAGACTCGACAATCCTGTTGACATTCATATGTTATTATAAACTTTACGTTTATCTTTTGTATATGTTGATCATTGTAATTAACATTTAGAAAACTGAACTTAAAATTGGTTAATATCATGAACCACATAAGCTTTATTTATATTTGCATAATTATCTCACATAATGTAGAAAATAAAATAAAATCTGTAAATACTGCTTATAAATATGTACATATACATTGGAGCTTATTTTCGACATATACCGGGTGGTAGGATTTTAGATTTATTCAAAGCAAATGGAGAAAAATAGCGTAATAATACAAAATATCCAAAGAACTTTAGTTTTAAAAAAATGAAAAGAACGTGGACTGACTCACCACATGAAACGGGTCAAAAAGCTTTTGATTGGGCGGTTACTATTACTATAGGAATGAGCAACCGATTATTTATAACAAAATATGTTATGTTTCTAAAAATAAATAAATGTATTGATCTCTTGAAATCTCTTTTTCCTCTGTTTCTTCTGATCATCAGAAGTTTGATGGTAAATATTCAACGTCATAAATTTGCATAGTTTTTTTTTAAATTGAAGCAGCTTCAGTTTAAATAAAATTTGTTCAAAAATAGAGCAATCATATTTTAAAAAATTGATTCATCAGGTAACGATGACAAGTCACCAATAGTTTACCGCCCTACTAAAAATTAATATATCAAATCACTTACCCTGTTGGTTGTTCTTCCTTGTAGTCTTCTTTTCTTTCATCCACGGATATTCGGGTACGTTAACACCAGGCGATCCCATTCCATGAGGTACATCCATAGGATATCCACTCGACGGAGGCGTTTGTTGAGGGCTAATTGGTGGTCCATGAGGTAGTTCATTAGAAAGGTGTGGTAAGGCAGTCATGAATTCAGCCATCGATGGCTGACTATTAATGAATCCGGTTTCATTACAACCTATAAATAATTTGAAATCTAGTACTTCATGTTTGGCAAGTGGTAAACAACAAAATTTTATCAATTACTTTACTTTAGGTTATTGATGAGGTGCTTCTTATTTATATTTTTTGAAATGAAAAAAATATCGATTTGACTGGAAATAATCTCTCGCACTAATAGCTATAAAAAGGATTGTTCTTTTTAAATTGTACTAAATATTTATACAAACATTTCATAGAGATGCGATTATATTTACTTTCATGAGGTAAACGCGCAGGTGGTCTATACATTAATAAATACGTATTGATTATATAACATATGAATTATACTTTTCATATAACATTTCCGCTTTTGTACAATTCAATTGTGACAACAGACTAAATAATTCATATGTCTATATAACATTTGGACCGTCTTGTGATCAAATATTTCATAAGAAATTAATAGTTTCCAATTACTCAATTTTCCTCTTGGCAAATAAGTGATTTTTTTATATGCGAATCGAATTAAGGTTTCAAAAAAGAAGTCAATGAGAACAGAATAATATCTGAAATATGATTAAAATCTAGGGAGAAAATAGAGAATACATATATCATAATCGTCAGATACAGGTTCGAATTCGGTTAATGAATAAGGTATAAGATAAGTGGAAGAAAAAGGAATTTCGAAAATATAATTTTTGAATTCCTCGATTGATATTGTAAATCACGATTTTTTGAGTGAAGTTTGAAAAAAGTAAATCAGAATTACGCAATAAATTAAAAGAAGAAAGATGTCCACCAAAATTGTGAAAATCGAAAAATTGGAGTATCGAGCCATCATCAAGTACCTGTATTTAGAAGGATTAAGAGGTAAGCAGATTTACGAAGATATTCTCAATACCCTTGGTGATCAACGTCCTTCGTATGCGACCGTGAAAAATTGGACTGCAAGCTTCAAAAGCGGTGAATTTTCCATTGAAGATGAGGACCGATCGGGAAGGCCAGTTTCTGTGTCAGTCCCCGAAAATATCGATGCAGTTCACTCTGGTTCTCCAAGACCTAAGAAGTTTCGTGTCCAAAAATCTGCTGTAAAAGTTTTTGCTTCAGTTTTTTGGGATTGCCATGGAGTAATCATGATAAATTTTTTTGATAAAGGTAGAATAATAACTGGAAATTACTATTCGACATTACTAACCACTCTACGGGAAAAAATTTAAGAGAAAAGATGCGGAAAGCTATCCAAAGGTGTTTTGTTTTTGCAGGACAACGCCCCTGCACACAAATCTCATATTGCCATGAAAAAAATTCGTGATTTAGGGTTTGAATGACTAGAACACCCCCCTTATTCACCAGATTTGGCTCGTTTCGACTATTATCCCTTTCCTCAACTGAAAAAAAATTTAAAAGGTCGTAAATTTTCTTCCAACTAGGAGATAATAAAAGCTGTGGAGGTCTGGTTTGTAGAGCTAGAAGAAACATTTTTTTTGGTCTACAAACCAGACCAGGTCTAGAGACGTTGCAGGTTCTCTATAATAAATGTATCCAATTGAGAGGAGATTATGTTGACTAATAAAATATATTGACCTTGAAATTTTATTTGGTTCTATAGTAGGCTAAGAATTTTTCAATATATCCTCGTATAAGTCTCAAATTGAAAGTTCTCATTCGTCACCAATTAACAGTAAAATGTAATTGAACAACGTCATAACAGAAGAGGAAGAAATAAAGTAGTCAAAAAGGCAATACGAAAGATCAAAATCAACAAAGTGAGTAGAGCAGATAAGATAGATCCTCAAATAGATCGTCAAATATTTTGGAGGAAATCTCATGACACGGATACAGGAGATGATGAAGGAAGCAGAGAGGTCAGAAACAATACCACAGGAATGGGAGGTGAATTTCGAAAGCTATACAGCAATATGCGTGAGTTCAGTTGTCCACAAGATATTGACTATGATAATAGAAGAAAGACAAAGGGAAGAAGTAGCCAAAAAACTAGAAGAAGAACAATCATCATTCAGAAAAGTAAGAGAAACTATAGTTATTTTCATACTAAGGAATATAATTAAGAGACAATATGAAAAAGGACAAACAATGCACTTAACCTTCATAGACTTGAGAGCAGTATTTGACCCAATCCAAACAACGTGGGGAAGATTTATTCAAGCTAGAAATATAAAAAAAAAAAACAGAAAAAGGGTATATGGAAGAGTAAACTGATTTGACAAAGATGAGAAGGTTTTATGATGAAAAAAGGGTGAAACAAGAGAAAAATGGGAAAAAGAAGTGAAATGTTATGTCTTGATACATATACACAAATTGTATACATTATTTAAAGAAAAATCAGTAATCTAGACTTTATATAAAAATAATGTATATGAGATAAGAAAGGTTTTGAAAATATCGATTATTAGCAAAATTAGTTTTTGGGACAAATTGCTTCAAATTGTTCATTGAATTAGTATGCACATAATTGAAATGTTACGAATGACGGATATTGATATTTAGAGAAATTGCACTAACGTAAATGGTGAGAGAGACAAAGTAGGGAAAACAGACATGCAAAAAAAGACAAGTACTTATTGATAAATATCAAGATAATGTACTTATAAATAGGTGTGGTTATAAATTTTTTGATACAAGAAAAGTACTACGAAAACTTAAAAGCTAGGAACCAGCTTCATTATCTCATCCTCCCTCGTGAAACTCGACACGTTAATATTTATTTAGTTTAAACAATAACCAGGAATCATAAATTGCCAAATCAGCAAAGATGTTGGATGGTCAATAACTGATAAATTATTTTCACGTGAAAATTCAATTGTTCGCTATGCAGTCGGTGACGCATTTACTCGTGAGCTGCAGGTTTTGTGGTGTATCAATTTACTCTAACTATGAAACTTAACTGTTTTAACGAATCTTTTAGACATAATAGATCTTTGTTTATTCGCGGTGTTGGTGTTTGTGAGTCTTCGTGAATTCATATGTGGATCTTTTAGTAGATAAGAACATCATGAAGTGGTAAGTAAGGGATATCCACCATTATTTAATACTACAAACGTTACCCGTGAGATTCTTAGTCACTATGCCTCTTTGAAATCGAGAATTATTATCTCAATCGCTTCATAGGTGTACCTTGGATTTCCACCACTCTCTCTAAGTTTGAAATAGTAACTGAATAACAGGGCCTATCATCACGTAGCTCATTACCAAGCGATGTCCCTCTTTTAAATTTCTTGTACCACTGTTTATTCCTTGAATGTTGCGACTCAGCCGCAGTCAGAGTTTATTACTTAAAGATGGTGCTATTTAAGAATACAGAATACTTTCGACTTTCGACCCAACCTTCATAGGTTTCTACTCAAAATCGCCCAGAGCTTTTCAATATTCTGGTATAGTGATAAGATCCAGCCAAAATATTATTTCCTTATTGAGATGATATGTATTAATAAAATCAACCAAGGTTGGAATGCACGTTCCTGTATAAATATGTGCATCCAATGTCTGCTTCCGATATGGCAGAGCAAAACTTTCTTCAAATTTCGTTTTCAATTTTTATTTCACGTCATTGAGACAATAAAAAATTCATCATTAGGTACCTTTAATTTCTAAAAGTGATGAAGTGAAATATTTTCGCCATCCATGATCACACTCTGTGAAGTGACGTCTTCTTAATGCCCGTCAGCATATCGGAATTCTACACCATTGGACATTTTGGACATTCCTTCCTTATCCGATGTTAAGCTTCCTTTATCTTTAGTTATCGACTAGTAGTCATGTGGAAAACCCAAAATCAGTGAGCCAACCTTCACGTTGGTTTTCTTGATTTGTCTTTTGCACATCTATTTTACTGGGCATTAGTCAAAGCTTTAGGCTGCGCCACATTTTGGAAGATCTATATACAGTATTCCTTGTTCACATTCACTTATTGTTTCATAAGTTGTTAAAAGTACATATTCTGCTTTAAATATATATTCACAATGTCCAACAAACGTCCAACTAAACTGTATAAGAGTATACTTTAGTTTTTTGGAATTAAATTGATAGTAAAACATCTTTTCCGAAAATATACTTTAGTATAGGCAGATCTTAGATGGAAAAAGTGAACATATTGAAGGGCCACTGGAATGATCAAAAGTGAAGTTTTAGAAAGTTATTGAGCATATAATCAATAACGTTAATATTTCTATCAAGGGTCAATTTGAATTTTCTATTTGAAATCGTTGAATTTAGATTATTTTAAAAATTCCTTATAATCATCAATTCTATGATTTTGAATATTTATTCAAGCATTAATAATATCAAAAATCATCGGAAATCTTAATTAATTATTTCCCAGACGATGAATACATAAGTATTCGAAAGCTCGGAAAATATGATAAAGTTAGGCCATTTTGGTGTTTCCTTGCTACGTTCCCAATAAGAAACCGCTCATAATATAGCTTTCTTTACAATTCATATATATATATATATATATATATATATATATATATATATATATATATATATCTGTTAACACTCAAGACTTTGATTACGCAAAATGCAGTCATGGACCTGAATGATATTCTGCAAACAATTTAACTTTCCAAAATTCCAAATATAGGTATGATGATTTAGCTCACAGCGCACTATTCTACTTATTATACTTGTTTATAATTTACTAATGACCAATCACCTGTCTCGTCTCCAGTTGTACCACATAATATCGTTATTAAGGGTTAAATTTTCACCTGTTTCTTAAAGAAGACTGAAAAATACTGAAGCAATAATGATAAAGTACAAGGTGATTATTTTTATAATTGCTAATACTTGATTAGGCTTTGAATTTTGAAAGTAATAGAAAAGAATCGAAAATATGCAAACTTGTTTCTCGTGGTATAAATCAGTTAGTGAGTAGTGGTTATTGTAAATTATTTTGTAAAACCCTGTATATTTATCTGAAGATCATTTAATCCAGTACCTAACAGTACATCACAAATAATAAGTTTTCTATTCAAAAGAATATTCGAGCCTAAATTATTATTTTTATTTAATAGTATCAGTTTGGAATATCGAGTAAATATGCCATTGATCAGATTTTGTTGCATACACTGCTTAATCTGAGATAGATTAATTGAAACTCTTGATAAATCAACAGAAAAGTCTTAGCATTGCAAAACCCTACTATAGACAGCTTACTAATACTAAACAAACACGCAAACACTGTTTGACGTGCGTTTCGATAACAAAATTATCATCTTCGTTATAGATACGCGCGTTGGACATTGTAATTGTGTTCACTATGCGGTAGGAATTAGTGTCTGTTTTCTTCCCTCCCAATGGTCTTGATACAGTATTCAATATACCAAATCAAGGGTTGATATACCCATTCGATTATTCATTGTTGACCGGTCACGAATAAACTCGTGACGCAATTTTTTATCGCATAGCTTATAAGCGAGAGAAACCATTTGTTGAAAAAAAATATTTGATAATTAAAAAAGTTTCAAAAAACGATAACGGAACGTAATGAAGAATCTTTGAATGGATTACACGCGGATAATTCATTTGATAGTCCATATAATTGTGAATCAAATTGTGATAGCTATGAAAATGTTACTAATCAGAAGATAGTGACTCTTATGCTAGACTAACAAAATCAAAAAAGGAATATATTGGTATCTGCTACTACTACTTGTAAGAAGAGTGGAACTAACATGAAATCGCACCAAACTTACAGAATTATTTGAATATTTCTTGTGCAACTATTGAACCCAACTCGCCAATCAATGAGGTGACGGGTGAATTTTTTGATAGTGTTTTTTTAATTTATTCGTTACACAGATCAAATTGTACCATTCTCAAATGATCGAGGCTGGTTCATCAAATTTCTGCTAAAACCGATGTATGTTTGTGTTTGAGAAATTGAGGGATGTTGGAAATAAGAGACGCGGTCGATACTGGATGCAATGCAATAAGGAATCAAAAGTTATGCAACCCAATTTAGTCATTGATGGAAATATTGATCACGTCAATGCTAACAAAGTTCTGAGTTTTTATTTTGTTTTATTAGAAGATTATCAAGAAATTAACCAAAAAGCAGTTTATGCTGAAAAAACTTATGATCTTCTAAATATTTACAAGGTGTTTCAGAGTTAAGTTAATTACTTTGTAGATTCCTTTTTTTTAACAATATTTTGACTTTGAATAATAAGAAGAGTGGCGTGAACACATTGTCCGATTGTGAAATTTTCTGGTTACAATCATGAGACATGAGATAATTAATTAAATTCAATCGTCTACCCATACATATTAATTTTCGGGGTAAGAAATAACAAGTAATATTTATTCCTAATAATTTAAGAGAATCATTAACTAAATTACACAATCGGTGCCCTTCTGCCACCACTTTTTATTTGTTTTTATATTTATAGTCTATGACTTAAATTACGGTCAAATACTATATAAGAAATATGTATAAATATATAACAATAATAAAATTTTACTAACAATAATTAATTAAGATTTTCTGTGGTTTTGAATTATTAATTCTTGTAAAAATTTTTAAATTCATAGGATTCACAATTTAATGTTATCCATAAATAATAATAAATAAATTAATATTGAACATCATTCACTACAACTTATTCTTATCCAACCTATAAAAATTCAACGTCATTCATAATATAACCAACTAAAAATTAATAAAAATTACTATAGTAGCCAGAATCAATATTTCAATTGATCAATATTTCTATTAACGTTAATTTGAATATTGAATTTTGAATATAAAAATTTTTACAAGGATTAATACAATTCAAAACCACCGAAAATCTCAATAAGAAACCGCTCATAATATAGTTGGTGAAAACTTAGTCAACAATAAACATTTTCAAGAAGTTCTAGCCTCCGAAGAATTACGGCTTTCGCTATATACATTAATAAATAATGAAGCATAGCAGTAGTTTGACCCTTGTCAATTGGTATTATTTTATGGTTATCAAGAGAGAAATGCGTAATGTGAATAGTTAGTGGTCGTTCAAATAGAAAAAAACTATATTTAGTTTATTGGACTTGATTTTTGGATACTTGTATGCATTAATATTTAATTGTCAATATTTTTTAACTTTCCACCACAAAACTTTTACCTCATTATAAACATGTATTTGTTTATAAATAAAGAAAATTTTAATTGATAAATGTGAAAAAGTTTCGAAAGGTTTTTGTAATAATGTTAAATTGTTAACCTTCGAGAGGCTGTGCTGCAGCCGGCACTGCGGACAACCAAAACGTCCCGCTTCCGCCGGCCGCAGCACCTTCTGGTGTGTTGGACCGCGTCTTCACAGCAACAAAGTCCTCTTCGTCTAAGTGACCCGTCGGCATTCGGCCGAAATCCTTAATTTTCATAGACCACCGCAAGTTCTTGTACCACTCAACATCACAATGCACTGTCAATAAGTTTTCCACCACTACTTAAACAGTTTTTCGCGGAAAACGTGGAAAATCGTGTTAAAGGCTTCTTCACCGATCGCGGGAAATGTTAAGCGACTTTCCGCGAGAAATAGTCAACGATTGTTACGTGTATGTCCGTAGTTACTGTTAGCGATGGTTGTTTTTGTTTCTTTGGGGATGAGGAGGATGATGGCAAGTCACGTGGCCGGAGAAACAACCAATAGCACATCGGCGCGAGCAACTTTGTGGGCAGGCTTCGGTCATAAGAGGCGGGATTTAAATGCTAGCGTGACGACCTGTCTCACAATTATCAGGTAAAAATTTTATAAAAAAAATGCCTGATTCCGTATGAATACATTCCAATTTCCAAATCACCGGTTGAAAGTCCAGAGGGTTTTAGATTATGATAATTCACCATTATGTATGCTAATTTCAGTTTCCTTTGCTTAATTTTTTTAGGCACGAATTAGATTCCTGTCATGATCATCATTGTTGTTTTCGAGTCTATATTTCGATATTCTTCAGGCTCATAATAACCTGCACTAAAGAATATTATGTTTTGTATAAGTTAAGCCATATCTCAGATAGAAATATCCAATAAAAAAATTATCACGATGAAGATTTTTTTTAAACAGAGTAATAGTGATATAACATAATATTCAAAGTTTATCCACTTATTTATGCTTTTCATAACAGAATGAAGTTTCATGTAAGCCAGACAGAACTGGAATTTCATATTGAACTCATTAATTTAAATTCATCCAAGCCTTCAAAAAATTGATGATATACGTTCAAATACTAAATTATAACAAACAAAATGTGAAATTAGTTAGCCAATGACTTACGTATACATTCATGATTTAGTATCCATTGAAGTACCTTATCAAGGATTACAACTAACTATTATTGGGTCCAACAAGAATAGTAACAGAGTAACATTTCCAAGATGCCGTTTTTCTCTTTGAAAACGGTTTTATAATGTTCTTCTATATTAATCGGGTAAGTTCAATGTAGTACGTAGCCAACGCTCCACTTTTGTAATTTTAGATGAAAGACATGAATATCGTGATAACAATAGATAATTAACAGGTCAGTAACTATCTACCGTATTATAGTGAGGATAACTTTGTTTTTTGAATCGAATGTTTTTATATGTCGATAGTGTAATGGACTAGTTTGATGGTTTTTTCGATCAAATAAGTGAGGTCTGATACCGACTGATAGGCTTTGATAACATTTATTAAAAGTGTTAACTCAATTCCTTAGGAAAAAATATTTTTTATGAATGAAATTAGCCTATTTACCATAGCATTCGACACATAGAATGGGAAAAAGCTGAACAAAGGTGTGCCAAACTGCATAGAATCCAATTCAGAAAAAGATGAGACAGTATATGATAGTTTCCTAATTTGGTTCTCAGGAAAGTAAACAGTAACAGTATTTCGTGTAGTCAGTGTAGAACCGAAGTAAGCAAGCAATTGGTATTTACCGTGTTCTTTCTTTTCTAACACTAGTTTTATAATGCCGTATTTTTAAATGAGTTCCCTGAGCGATAGATACTGATGAAAATTCATGTTCATTATATATCACTACAGCCTTTGGACTTGACTTTAAGGAATCAATAAAGATTATCCATTCCTCTGACCTATATTCATAACTCAGTTTTAACATTAAGCCCTCAATGACATTACAGTACACTAGGTCGTTATTTATAGAAAACATACCAACATATGAACTGTAACGTTTGCGGTAACTTCAATTCCCATCCCAGCACATCCCACAGTTTCGCTGCTTGAGGTCTGCCAGGAGTTGTGAATTCTGTTTCAATTTTTTCGTTTTCAGAACTACTTGTACTCTTTCCAGTGCCATCAACTAGATAAGGCATAGGAACTCCTTTTTTGTTATGGAACATACCTCCGCTTACTTTACCAAATGCTTCAATTTTCCCGAAATACGTTTGATATTGGTCAAACAAAAATAACAGTTGCTTATGTGATCGGTAGATTCGCACTATATCATTGCTTTAACAACAGACATTGCTAATCATTGAGCATTAAGGCAATCGATGAAATTTATGTGATATGAGATACAGCAGGTGTATGGTATTCAATATTTATACTGACTGAGAATATCCAGTTTGAAATATTCACGATAGCACTTCTTAATTGTGTAATAGTCTTTTTTGGCTTTTAGTTGTATATTCACCGCAAATATAACACAATAACGCGTAATAATTAACACATTTGCGTGACATTTCACACTATTCAGCTGTCAACTAGCTTCTAAAAACTCGTTCTAGAATTTAATGGAGAAGTGACAATAAAAACTCATTGATTTGAATTTAGAAAGTGACTTGATTAATAAAATAATCCAAATATATGACAATCATCAATTTTAACAATTTCATTTATTTGAAAGATTTGAAAAATAGAAAAATTGGCAGGATTTTTTAAGAAAGTGGAAAAGAAATTGATCATGAACAGTCTGTCGAATGAGTATAAATAGGATCAGAATTTGTTATATTATATACCAGACGAAAATCAAATATCATAGGTAACTTTTCAAAAAACAAACAACAAAATGTACAGAGCATAAGTCAAAATAGTATATGAAGTATTAGAATTGAATAACTCTAATGGAAGTGCTTTTAAAATATTCCAATGCGTTATGCACCTAAATTTTTTTTATACAGTAGCCTTTAATATTTTGAAAAAATTTCAGGATCAAAATATTGATATTATCAAAACTTTTCTTGTTTTATAGTTGATTGGATTACAGTTATAAAAAATGAAAGTTAATGAATAAAAGTTATTATGAATTATTTAATTATTGGCTCCGTTACCTACTGATTGATAAATACAGCTACTAACTACCAAGTTATTTAATCTGCTCGGCTTTCAATAACGTTTCCAAAACTATAACAAATCTTTGAAATTGGTATCATCGGTAAGTGAAGGATGTTATGTTAAGAAACCAAACTACGTAAAAGCCGGTTGTTCCAATTTTCGAGATGTTATATGGAAAAAACTGTTAACAGCAAGACAAGCTCCACTGTCATTAATTCTAGTCCTAATTTACCTAACTACCTAGAAAGGTATAAAATACAAAAATCCAGTTTTCATCATTTAAGACAAACTTATTTAAGAATTTGAAAAAAGTCGATTATTATTGTTGAAAATATCTCTCAGGTAACTTCTTATTGGGCATGAACTGATCGGTATTTATTTATGAAGAAAATAGAGAAAAGATCGTTGGATTTGTTATAGTTAGATAAGGGAAATTTAATACGGGTTTGGCTTTTTTGCAATGGCCTCAGCAGGTTTTGTGTATGTGTACGATGTATCTCAGGTGAAACATGAAAATTTAATGAAAAAAGCAATGCTGAAACAGAGAGTAAATATAAGGAAATTGGTAAGTAGAAAAGCCGGTACAGCTAGGCTGCATTATACCCATCCATTTTCTTTTAAACGTTAATATTTTACAAGTATCTTCAAAAATATGGGTGTGCGCTTAAAACAAATCAATTAATTCAAATCCTAACAGCCAACTTACCTGGAAAGGTATGAAAAATTACTCATTGTATACTACAGTACTGATTCGTTCATTTAAGTCCATTTTATTTTCATGAATATTTTCCCGGTTTGAAAATTTACGCTCGCTTTTGAACACATAATACTATAATACCAAAATAACATTCTTGCGCACCTTTATGAGAAATGAGAAAAAAATTACAATATCTATCATTAGATAAATTCGCGAGAGTTCTGTTTCCGTTTTTCCTTTTATTATTTGAACCTGACAATTTGTCATAAACTATCAAGGCTGCAGTGATACCGCGTATAATTCTAAACTAAGTTTAAATACAGAGGGTGCCCGACAACGGGACAGCAATTTTGTGATGCGCGTTTCGGGAATTGCTTGGAGGGGTGTAAGTTTATGTTATCATTCGATTCTTATTTCGTTTGCCTCTCTTGTGAATTCTAGAATTTCATTTCAACTATTTAACAAACTGAAAGTAACTGTACGTATTTTTCCCTCTTATTTTTGTGAATAAATCACCCTTGTTTCCAAGATAAAAGTTATGTGTTGACTCAAAATTATATTCACTATTTTCCTAATTATAATGATTGCTCAGCAATGACTTGAAAACTGATATCCGGACTCTGCTCCATCGAAAAGAACCATTTATTATTAGTTTGCTGAATTTAAAAGTGGTCGTATATAAATTATACATGATCATAAATTAAAATTGCGTGAGATAGCCCAAGCCGTTAAGATATCAGAAGGCAGCATGTTTACAATTATGCATGAACATTTGACCATAAGAAAGCTATTTTCAATGTAGGTGCCGCGTTTACTTACAGTACATCAAAAACAAAAAGTGTTGATGATTCCGAGCAGTGTTTGGCCATGTTTACATGTAATAAATCCGTTTTTTGCATAGATTTGTGACAATGGATGAAACATGGATCCATCACTACACTCCGGAAGCAAAACGATTATCATCTGAGTGGATTGCAGCCGGTAAACCACGTCCGAAGCGACCAAAGGCACAATAGTCAGCTGTAAAGATTATGGCTACAGTATTTTGGGATGCGCGTGGAATATTGTTCATCGACTATGTCTAAAAAAAAACAATTAATAGCTTTTACTACTTAAAGTTGTCGGATCGCTTGAATGCAAACATCAAGGAAAAACGGCATCATATGTCGAAGAAAAAATGACCAATACAATACAAGTCGATAGCAACGATGGTTGAACTGAACGAATTACACTTCGAATTGCTTTTTCATCCACCGTATCGTCCAGATCTGGCCCTAGTGACTACTGGCTATTCGCTGATCTCAAAAAATGCTGGCCGGTATGAAATTCAGCTCAAATGAAGAAGCAATTGCTGAAACTAGAGCCTATTCTGAGGCGAAATACAAATCCTTCTACAAGCACGACATCGAGAAGTTAGAGAAGCGTTGGAATGATTGTATTTCTCTTGAAGGAGATTACTTTGATGGATAAAATCGATTAATGACCGAAATTATGTTTTTCTAAGTTAGTCACAAGTCTTTTTGATTGGTGTGAAGTGTCATCCTGCTTAATTTTATGTCAACAATCTCTTCAAGTTCTTTTAAATCTTTTACATTCATATAATCACTAAAATCTCCAACATAATTTTGATAAAACAATGTCAAAAGTGAATTTCTAGATTAGTTGAAACAGTTCATAAAAAAAGATATCAAATATTTGGGACAAATTAGAAAATTGGAACAGATCAATCGATATTAGTGATATGAACAAACCAGGGGTGCCTTCAACGGTATGACATCTGAGGATATCAGCAAATCATTGAGTTTACAATAATAACTGTAAAATTGATTTTATGTTCTGCAATATAGAGTAGCGGTTAGTATAGATACATAGTGAGTGACGACTAATTTCGTAGAATGAGCTGTCTCTCTTAGGTTATGATATGACACATCCAAAGGTTGATACGACTTGATTAAGTGTGAATAAAGTAATAGTGACCAACAAGATTGCTAAAATTGGAACTGGTATGGCACGCTTATAAAAAGCGTCTTCATTTTTCTAAGCGCTTTTCTTTAAGATTAATAAAAGAGGAACAGAAAAGTAATGTCCTTTCATTGAATTCGGCGAAACAGGGGTCACATTCCAAAAATGCGCCGTTGTTTGTTGTACTGTACGCAACATTTCAGAGTGTTGAAACCTGGAGAAACTGTTAATGCAGCAATGCCATCTAGAGATATTTTTGTTCAAAATTAAATCATTCTGATCTATCCGTCATTTTTTGTATTCTTTGAAAAAAGGATATATAGTTTGATTTTGGTATGTAGTTGTCAAAATTCAGAAATGGATATCACATTATTAAGAGAACAGAGTAGATTGTCTGTACAAGTAGATTATCCATAGATAGAATGACCATTTGTTCTTTAATTGACTAGCAAAGCTAATAATCAATTTTTAATTACAATTCAATAGATTTCATTATAAATCAAAAAATGAATTAGACGAATACCATATGTTGAGAGAATATTGAATCATATTTTACGTCATAATACCTTCTACTTTCAACGAAAGTCTATTATTCAAACGAACCCATTTTATTTCTTTTCGACAATATGTCAAATCCTTTCTGAATCTTTTATGTATTAAGCACTAAAAGATACGGCTTAAAATGACCAAAGACCATGTGTCTTAAGATGCCGACCACAATGTCCAAGTTCAGTATGTAAACTGCCGTATTCTCGGTTAGAAAGGACCGAAGGGTTGACTCATTTCCTGACCAACTCTTGATTAATGATTCGTAATAACTACGCTGGAGAATGTTTCGTATTAGTTTTCGGATTGTGTTTTTGACGGATATTATTTTTATACAGATGTGTCTGGGTTGTGTTGAGGCTTTTGGTCTTTGTCAATCATATTCGTCTGAAATGCGTATTAACGATCTAAGGATCGGATGGTATCTTTAACTATTTATCATCAGAACAAAGAATCCAAGAAAGAGCAGTAGCAAGGTTACTACAATATTTTCAATATCTCATAATGGATTGTTCGCAACTGAATTTGTATAAGTCATATTTTTAAATACTTTGATTTATACTGAAGAATATTGAAAGGAATGAAGAGCTGTAGTGTTTACAAAGAAACACTAATTTATTTTATGTATTCTGTGATTCAAATAATCAGATTTTATTCATAAAATCTCCAGAGATATAAATTTCATTGACAGTTTCAATTATATATTATGAAATAAACTAATACTGAATTAGAATATACAGCTGATTAAATGAAATACCGTAGCGTTCCAAAATGAATATAGAAATTTTTTTGTTCATTAATACAACTTACATTTAAGGCTAATACACTACTTAGAACAGAAAGTAGAACAGATAGCCTTTGGACCGGACAGATTATCCAGCGATGTTGTATAAATCTATAGTAGGAAATTAATGGAAAGAGCAAATAAAAAAGTGGAAAAATTGTCCACACAATAGGAATATGAACATTAGTAGAGAAGATGGAAATACATAGAGAACGGATACAATGGATAAGAAACATAATCAACGGATGAAGAAATAGCCAATTTACAAAAATTGGCTACATAACGAGTGTAACAATACTAGGACGTAAAAAATATGGATATAAATGTGACAATGCAAATAGAAAAGAAGACAATAAGGAGACAAAAATAAACATGGTAGGAAAAAAAGTGAAATCGTTAGATCAATAATTATAAAGGAACCAACAATAGAACAAATAAAAAATCCCATTTGATATGCATCTATTTAGAATGAAGACAGAGGGATTTGGGAGAAAAATGATGAAGATTGTAAATTCTTCTGAAAAATGTTAAGGAATATCCAGAGGAACATGAAAAGACCAAGTAAATTAACTAGGAAATGCCAAAAAACAGAAAACGGTGGAAGAAAGTGGTTTAACGACGATATCAGCCTTTCTACGACACATGGAAAGTTAGTATTTTTTTATATACAAAATTAAGATTTTTATGTAATTGACTACCATAAATTCCTCATCTCAAAGCTTTTACTCAGATTTCCAATATATCGACAAATATTGCGGTAATTTGTGCAAATCCAGCGATGTATAGGTTAACATCAGATTAGGTTATTCATTCATATTCAAAGATTATTTTTTAATTGCTTGATTTCTCAGAAATATTCAGAATTTATTAAAATTGGGTCATTAGGTCCTCCAACTATTTAGTAATACTATTGTTTTGGAAACCTTAGCACTTTCCGATATTTCAAACAAAAAATTTTATTATAATTTATTATTACGTTTCATATAATCAAAAAAATAATTATTCTTCTAGATCTCCTGCTTTTTCTTTGAGGAGGCTGCTTTTTATACTTTTCATAATTCAAAAATAATAACTTGTTTAGAGTTTATAACTCATTAACACCACTTTCAAACCACACAATCCTTGATAACAAAAATAATATATTTCGACAATTTCAAATTAGAACGGATTAAAACTGAAGAGCTAATAGAAAAGTTTTGTTCCAAAATGTTATTTGTAAGCAACTACTACAAAAAAGGAAAAAAATAGCAATTTATTGTGACAACCAACCTACTTTAAACACAGCTGTTCCTCTGCTAGCTATTACAGCTTTTCCAAGAATTTTAATATTATAAATCAATTTTCTCTGTATAATTGCAGAGACAAGATCTTCGTTTTTATCTGACCTTAAGATGAACATTGAAAGTGAAAATAATAATGATCAAGATTATGTACAAACTATCATTTTTATAATGAGTTTCTTCACCTATATCTCAGCTATTGAGACACTTTCATAAAACTTTAGTCAATTTAAAAGTAGTTAATTTTGTCAACATCGCTCTGATACCAATTTACGCCTGTAGTATGTACACTTTCATTGTTTTATAAAAAAGTGTTAAAAGTAGTATGACAAATTACTTAAGATCATTAAGGTTGGTACAGCTGAAAATATTTTTGATACATTTACGTATAGCCGATGTTAATGTTTTTTAAAAACACAAATGAGTTTTATATAGTGGATCATTCAAAGTAAATCAACACAGAATTACGTTAATGGTTTCGGACCAGGATACATAATTCGTTTAAAAGGGTTTCTAAATTAGCAGTTGATGATAGTAACTCTAACATTAGTAACATTAGTGGTATTCAGTCATTCTTCGTCAAGCTTCCCGATGTGTTGTGTTATTCTCATGTAGCTTGTAGTGAGTTTTGTGTAACGTGTATGTCTTCAGTTGGTTCAAAAACAGCATGATACTTTTTGGTAAGTCGATAATATATAATATTGAAGTAACGGAACAATGGTTTCGGAACAGTTTTCATATCAAAATTAATTGATAAATAATAGATGTTTCTCATTGCTGTATAGATACATGTTGATGGAATAACCTGTTAAATAGTAACACGTAATTTAGAAAATTGCGTATACGAGTACACTATAATTACTAGGTTCAAAAGTGTCAAGATTAATGTTACCAAACAGACAGCTAAATAATATGATCAGTAAATTAGGAGTAAAGATGATCAACATATTCACATTTTCATTTTTCAAGAGATAATTTATGTTGATATAACCACATCTTTCTATCATAGCGTCGTTTTTACTAGTTACTATTACTACTACAACATATTTTTATAATAAAAAGGTAACGAAACAACCAAGAACTTGATAATAGCCATGTATTTAGTTATTGGTGTGAGATACTGCGCAACTATTCTGAATCCAAGCTTCTACAATACAATAGTCCGTCATCTTCTGAAATACTCTCAAAAACTTGATATACTGTTTATTCGGTCTCATTTTCCTACATGAATCACCAACCATGGTAATATTCATTTAGGCTAAAAAATAACTAGAAATCAGTTTCACGTTGTTCATTATGCGTTACTGCATTATCGTCATTAAATATCACCCCACAACTCATAAATTGCAGGTAAGTAGTTTGTGTTGAACCAGTTTGTTCAACTATTCGTTGATTTTGAAGCTCAATTGCTTCCACAAACCGTCTACCTCTACTTTTTCGCTATTGTTAGTTCGTTGAATATTTGTGAATTCACATACGGCTTCCTGACAGATCAGCATATTATATAATAGTCTACCAGAATCTGCCTCTTTATCACGCGATATTTGTCCTTTTTCAGCGAAAAATAGTTGCTCGTGAAGACGTTATTCAGACAGATCTAAAAATCTCTTGTCAAATTCATATGTCTATAGGAAATCATATATTCCACCAATGACTCTATGATAACAGCAACTCATCTGAAATCAAGGCTTACTACTTGAGGATTGTAGCATTTGAAAATGCAGTGTTGCCAGAATTTGCGTTGGTATGAATTCAAGCTCATATTATTCACTTACATTATTCGTCTTTGTTAGCATTCCTTTCGTATATTCTTGATAAAGTCAAAATTTAAACTCTACCTACCAGGAAAAAAGGGCACATTCATATCTCACGACTATCAGAATGCCATTACTGGTTATTCAAATATTTTGTCACTTAACTCCCACAATATTATGAAAAAGATATTTGATCAAATTGAAGCTGGTTTTTTTTTTCAAAATCGTTACAATGCGATGTATCGAATTGTGTATGATTTCGAGTTTTCAGTCTATGTAACATCAAATTGATAATAGTTAATTTTGTTCGTGATTATGATGAATATTGACTGAAAACATTCCAAATAGAAAATTTCTATATATCGTGACCGATACGTATTCTATTATCTGTAAGTTCCAAATTTAGTTGCAATTTTATGAAAACCTATGACTTTTTCTTCCTATAATAGCGTATTTCCTACTTTTTCATGTATGTTCTTGATAGTTAAATTTTCTCATAATACTTAGAACTATCATTCAGTCCAATTTTTTGTCATTTATTTTTATTCATTTTTTGGAAGATTAAATAAATTCCAGAACAACAAAAATGATAACCCAGTTGCCTTAATTAATATTTATATGTAGATTACTTTAAAAACGTGATATTCTTCTCACTATACATTTGTATAGTTTAAAAATAATTGCTTTTGTTTTTATAAAATTGCTCATGAGAAACTAAAACCCGTTGTTTTAGTTTATGCCTTCAAGAACTATGGGAATCATAGTTTAAAATATATGTATTATATTACTGCAGCTGCTTTTATTATAACAGTGTATACATACTTTGTAGAAAACTACGATATAATTTGATAATATTGTGAGATAGAAACAAAGTATAGATCAAAGTTTCTAATTAAAAAAGAAAATGTTATAGTTGCGTAATAAAATAAATGATTCAGGAATTTCAAATAAGTACTAAGTCTATTAACACATTAATTATTTATTGAAAATACTTACAGGAGATATAAAAACACAATCAAACATTTGTAATTAAACTGCATACTGTCAAACATCGTGTTACTTACATACGAAAAAAATTGAAGAGCATTCCAAGATTCTATCTTATAGCGTCACACTGGACGTTTATTCTATTGATTATTTCGTTCTTTGTGTTTACCGGTGTTGCATATAACAAGCTTTTAAAATATCCCAAAAAACCAATCCATCTATTAGGAAAAATATCGTTTTAATTATTAATCTCTTTCAAGTTTTTTCTTATGCCAGTAATATGATCTTCCATAGTATGCAGTACAAGTGTTTATTTATTTATTCATTAGATCTTCAAAAATTTTTTCATTGTATTTCAATAAATATTTTTAATACATATTACAAATTATTATAATTTTCCTCAGAATGTCTCTTCATGGTAAACGGTTTCCTTAGAATCTAAAAATCTACATATCTCCTAAACCGTAAATGTTCGATGTAAATGTATAATCTAGAAAATATACTTAAATATAAGTTGTGATTTTGCAGCTTTAAACACCTATAAATTTTTTCGTATACCATCTTTATTTTCAAGTCATCTACTCATATATGCTTCCAAATGTTCTTAATATTCGGTTCCTTCAAGAACACTTAGAAGCATATACCTCTATATAGTATAAGAACTAGGGTCACGAGTGTCCATCAACCCCATGCTCTATAAAAATAATTTTAATCAAGAAGAACTGAACGTTTGGATGTAGGATCTGAAGCTCTTGAAATAATTTGTTGAAATACTTGCATCCAACCGACTTTAACTAGTTACTAACATATGATTTTTCATTAAATACATAATTTTGAATTTACAAAAAGCCATGGATAATTATATAGATCAATGGGTGGCGTGTATTTGACATGTTCAATTTTTCATAAGTTTGATCGACTGCCTAGCTTATGTTTACTTTGATTGTCGTCAAGATTTCAGACTTATTTGCATTGCAACTTAAAGAAACGTCTTATTAAGGAAAATCATACAATACAAGTGACTAGTTCACATCATCACCATGTTTCAATGTGACATGAGTTGTACTGCACTCAGCAAATAGACATTGTATCACGTTAATCTTCGAAGAGATAACGATCTTCTGCCCATGGAAAATAGCCTGGTATTCTTAACAATATAAAATGAATTGATTTGACACAATACATTGGAAACAATTGACGCTTTCTATACTTCATATCTTTTATATAATGGTTACAAAGATGGTTTAATTCATTCTTTCCATTTTAGTACCATTTAGTAGAAACACGTAACAATTGCTCTAGTTTTGAGAAAAAAAAATAATTGATATTTTGAAGATCGGAGTATCATTTTTCCTCATAAAAATGATGACAAGTCCAATATTTTAGATTTTAGATCCTCTTTCCATTATCTTCCAAAGGATAAAGTAACACCATTTATATTTGATTTAGCAGTGGTTTCCATGCTTGCTCATCCTGTGCAATCTTTTTAGGTTTTGTTTGGTCTACCCATCTAGTCGAAGATCTTCCTCTTGGGCGTTTGTCTTCTTCTTTCCCTTCTGATTTATTCTGATTAGCAGCCTTGTATGGTGTGTCAAAATGAACGCAAAATTTTAATTAATAGAAAACACAGTTTTTAGACTGATTGTAATTTTTTTGTTGAATCAGAAAGTTTATGGAATAGGGTTATTTATGGCTTTGCAAATATATACGCACTTGTTGGTCGAAATTTTCTGACTATTCTGCATAAATGTAGCTGAATTCCGTTGATGCAACGTTGAATATCCTTCTTTGTTGGACGGATTGTTGTGGCTTGATGACGGAGATTTATGATTTTGAATGATCCCATGAAAATAAATCTAATGGTGCTTACATCACATCATCACATGATCTATGGGACCAATACTAATCACCGAAACGGGAGAATACGCGACCTGGAAATGTCTCATGCAGTAATTGAGTGTTTCTTCGGCTGTATGTTGTGTGACACTGTCTTGATGGAAAGAAATATTGGCCACATCAATATATTCTAATTATGGCCAAAAGTACCACTTTGTTATCAAGTGCGATATCGGCCACCAGTAATAGTACCTGCTTTACAAGCAAAAAAGTATAGTCGTATCATGCGTCCAGCCCAAAATTTACACCAAACAGTGACACGTTGTGGAAATATCTATTTTTCTTCAATCACATGTGACTTCGCAAAATCTCAAAGCAGCAATTTTGGCGATTAACAAACCTATCAAGAAGAAAATGTTCTTCATCGATTTTCGAGCAAATTACATCGATTTGCTGATGCTCAAGAATCAATTTAACAAATTTTCCTCATTGTGCAGTGTTATTTGGCTTCATTAGTTGTGTTTCAATTTTGTAATCATGAAGACATGAATCTTTAGACATTATACGTTGTAGAGATATTCTTGAAATTCATAGTTCTTGTCCATGACGCTGAATTGAGGTTCCTAGATTGTCATCGACACTCTCACGCACCACTTCGATATTAACATTTGGACGACCTTATTTTGGACAACCGAAGTGTTTGGAATCTCCAACGTATCTTGTCTTCCGAGATTTCCAAATCAATCTCTTCACAGTTGACGAAGTTAAAACACTATTGCAACCATAGTTTGTATGAAATTTTCAATTGCACCCGCCAACCTTTTCTTATTTTTGAAATATTGTTCAATAATGAAGACACGCTGTTCTGTAGTGAGTGTAATGTTCTATTTTCACTAACCTTAAACTTTCAGTGTCGATTTTTTTTATAGAGTCAACACTTCAAGAATAGCGGCAAATTTAAATCTTTTTAGTTTTGGGACACTCTTTATATAGTGTTACAAGAATCAAAGGAGATCGATAATGTCGTCAAAAGATGGCGATTCTAATATAAAACTGATATTTGGTAAGAAAACGGAAGCGATGAAAAAAATTAATTGTATCAATAACATTGGCTTCACTTGATTTTTTCGGCTGTTAAATGTTATTGAATGAATTCACTATTACATCAAATATCAATTTTGTCCCTCTGTGATTAATTGCATTGACTGACTCGGAAATTTTTTTTTTCATATTAAGAAACTGAAAGAGATAAAATGGAAAAATGGAAATGATTTTTTTAAATTCCCCTTCAAGCATTTGAAAATGTTTACTGAGAAACTTGAACTAATTAGTATTCAAGAATAATAGATGCTGATGATGAGGATGTTCAAAACGTATATTGTGAACATATAGATACAGAAATGTAGAGGACATTTGGTCATACAGGAGCTTTTTACTCTAAGAATCAGCTAAGAAATACGCTTGTGAGTAAAGTTGAAATTCATTGTTATAAATACTAAACTCCAATGTGATGATGTTGAAATTATTTATATGGGTGGAAAAATAATTAGTGGTAGAAAAATTGTTCCACTGTAAGGTGGGTGATGTATACAGTGAGTTAGAGACACTCCGATAAAATTAAAAATAAAACAACAATAATCTTTGTTAATTTTCATTTTGTTACATTGTACGTTAGTATTTCAGCTTAGCCTAGATAATTATTGGAAAATAACTGTTGTGTTATTACCAACCTTTACAACTGTACTAAGATTTGCGTCAACAGTTTTATGTTCTATTTTTGGTATATTTTGCATAAAGTATGGTGTTTATGAAATTGTTTGAGACTGAAAAGTCACAAGATTTTTTCAAATAGACCACTCTTTTGACATCTTTGCTGGGATTCTAATTGCCACAGGATTGTAAGCCATGTTCATGAACCATTGAGCTATCGAAACTATTTTATAATTAAAAGCTCATTTGGTAATGGATCATATGAATGACTTATTATATAAAACATCATTATGGAATCTGCTGAATCCATTTATCTTAATTATAATTTCTATTATAAAATGACAAAAATGTAGAATACAATATTTTGTTTCATATAAAAATTAAAATATTCAATGTGATAACATTAACTACTTCATCAATTTGTCTATTGAATTTATGTAAACAGATTGATTAAAAGTTAGTAAATTTTGTAGTCCATTTTAATTTTTTGTACGGGAAAGTAATAGAACCAAAAAAATTCTAAATATTATCACAAAATCTAAATTACATAGCCCGAGTATATTTTTTGTTTCAATAAGTAGGTACCTATTTGCCAAAAAGATTAGAAATTTTGTTTTATTTTAATTCCAAGGATCTCGGACAATTAACAAAGAAACATCGATTTTTAAGTTGCTTTAATTCATTTATAGACAAAAATGTATGTAAAAGTGTTGATGATACACTCAAATTAGTTAGTAGAACGCTTGGTTTTGGGAAATATACGATTTCCTGAGTTATTGAAGAAGAGAAATGTGGCGAGCTTCACACAGCAATAAAACCAAACTACCCTGAAACGAATCGAAGTATACTGTAGAAAATTGTGAAAGGAATAGATTTTAGCTGATAAAAGCATTCCAGAAAGCTTATTTCAATAGACAAGAGCGATTTTGTACTATGAAGAAGGAATTACCTTAGTTCAAATGAAGTGAGAAACCAAAGACCAGATGAAATATGGATCAACGGGGGAAATATTTAAACCAAATATTTGCCAAGATGGCAAGTTTTACATGTCGTAGACAGACTTTTTCAATAACTGATCCACTGAATTAAATCAACCACCAGGAAAGAGAGCAGACTGATAACAGTACACATGGGCAGTTTAAACGTTTTTGTTGAAAGTGGTTCATTGACTTTTGAATATACTCGTACCGGTGACTAGCTTGAGGCCATGAATGGTCTTTAAATAATGGTTCGAATAAATGATAGATCTTCTTACACAGAACTATATAGTAGTAGTGGATAATGCAAGTTACAACTTGAAACCATGTGGTTAAAATAATGTCTAGTAAATTGGCTAAATTCTAGTTCTTTCCTGATTCTGTGAGAAATGAACTTTTCATAAAGATAAAGTGATTATAGAAAAAAATTGTAGAAACTGGACAATATTATTGGAAAAATAATCGCCCATTGTAAATATTGATGGCAACAGTTAATTCAGATTTGCCTTTTGGAAAGAGGAAAAACGTATAGAGTTCTAGAAGTTATAAGCAGGTTAATAAGGTACACCCAATATCTTCATTATATTTAAGCAATTGTTATTTCTTACTACTCGAGGTATAACTTCAAAAAATGTTTCTGTCTACTAAAGGAAATATAGATTACCAATGCTTTATTATTTTAATACACTGTTGAAAAAGAACGTTTTTTTGCCAATAAAGTTATGGCAGCAGTTCTTTTGCGTTACAGTTTATTTAGAAAAGGTTGAAACGATGATTAGCGACCATTTTGCTGTTTTAATGATACGTTTCAATGCCCAACTAGAAAGGCGCGTATTTTTGTATAACAATTTTGGATGGCTTTAAAAATGATATTTAATGGATGCACTTTTTTTGCTGTCAAAATGATGAAATTATAATATTAAATAACAATTTATATTTATATCAATTTATAGCTCTTAGTTAATTTATTTCTAAATATTTTGATACAAATATTAACGTGTGAACACAAATGAACGATATGAAATTTTTCTCATAATCGATCAGCTAAATTGGTTCCATACGTCATGTATTAAATAGTCCTCACAATATCCCAATGAACCTTTTGCTTGCTTAAGTTTTTTAAAGTAGTGAATGGAATATACAAAAATGCATTCAATCTTCGTGAAAAAAGTGATGACAAATGTATGATGAATTGCCTTTTTTGCCGTTATGAAGTCGACATGTTTGTTCAAGGATACGAGAATGCAGTAGTAGGTCTAGTTTTGTCTATATAACGGTTTCAAAATGAATATGGACTAACTTTTATTTTAAACGATCATCAAATTCTGCGATTATTGTGCTACGTTTTGTTCGATATAAATCTAACAAATCAGATTGATATAAAAATGTACAATTTAATAATATAACAAGATAATGTAGATTAGATAGAATTAAAAATAATTACACCTCATAATGTACAATCTTTTGACTCAATTGTACCTAAGAATCTAATAGTTTTTGATTGTTGCTGGTTGTAAGACTCTAAAGAAGTATATTGGTGCAGTATAGAATTCTACTATTGAACAATATAGTCTCTTCAAAATAAAACCAAAACGTTTCCGAAATATGTTGTACCAAATCGCCGCTTTCAAGCTTAAGATTAATGTAAATTTTTTACCATTGTAAGTAACTGATTTTTATTAAATTTGTGGTGGCAGTTTATGAGGGTGTTTCGATAAGAGCGCAATATTTAAATTGCGGGCCATATTTGACAGTCATAATGTCACATAATTATGATGTGTCAGATGGAATTTATTGAAAGTTAGGAGTTAGTGAATATTATGCAACATTAAATTGTAGAACAATGCGTCCTGATTGCCAGAAATTATTATAAAAATGATGAAAATTTAATTGCCAGTATTCGTAAAGTGTGTCCATTAATCGGTCGAAATAATGTGCCTACTCCATTGTAAAATATGATCAAAAAATTCTGATTCGGTTAATGATGTGAAAAACACAATATGAGTTTGTAGAGGTCGTTCAAAAACAAAACATCACGGCAGTTCGCGAAAGAATGACAAATAGACCAGAGAAGTCAATTCACCATCGGGCACCAGAATTGGATATTCCAACAGGCACTCTTCGGTGAATTTTCACTAAAGATTTACAGAATTCAACTGACTCAATAACTTCTGGCAGAAGACCATAAACAGCAAAGAGATTTTACCATTGGGATCCTTGAGCAACCTTCTGATTTTACTAACAAAATCATATTTACCTCGATAGCTTCGTTAATAGGCAAAACTATCGCATTTGGGGCTTAGAAAATCCACGAATTATTCATCAGATAGCAATTCATCCACAATTGGTCGCTGGTATGCATTATGGTTTGGAAGAATAATTGGACCGTTTTTCTTAGAAAACGAAGAAGGTAATGCAGTAACGGTGCATGACTAACGTTATCGTGTTTTGATAACACAGTTTCTTGTGCCTGGAAACTATTGATCTTGAAGAAAGGTGGTTTCAGCAGGACTGTGCCACATGTCATGCGGCCCGTGAAATATTGATGATCTTGTACGATTTTGTTCCTGGTCGTTTTATTTCTCGATTCAGTGTCCAGAATTGGTCTCCAAGCACTTGCAATACAACGCTTTTAAACTTCTGGCTGAAGGGTTATCTAAATTCCGAGGTTTATGATGATAAGCCTAAAACCATCGAAGCATTTAAAACCGAAATAAGCCGCTATATCAATACCACCACACGTATTCAATAACGTTACTGGAAATATCGTCCAATGGATGCGCATAACCAGCAAAGTCGTGGTGGCAATTTACAAGATATTTTCTTTCATACGTAATTCCCAAATGTATATTCTCTAAATTAATAGATATTCCAATATTGAGCAACAGAAAACCATGTTTCATTGAAAATTAAGAAACCAGGAAGAGCTGATATTTTTTCATGTAGAATTCTACATGTATTAATGTACATAAACCAAATACAAGATCATGTATCCAAACAAACAAACGTTGGTCATAAAGGCGGTGAAAAGTTTAGTGTTCTGCAGAACTAGTTTGGTTTCATAACTTGTAGAGCATATCTTTCTTGATAATATGTCAATATGTGCGAGCTAGTTCAGAGAATTTTCAATACCTAACAATACATCCGAATCAACAGTTATTGAGAATGAGTACAGTTCTTAATATTATCAAGATCATTAAATAACATAACTGAGTTGCTCCACGTGATGCTCTTGTCGTCAACAAATAAGGTTTTTCCTACATATTTTCCCAATCGGCAATACCACTTATGCAAAATGGGAAAGAACAAAGACGCCGAGAACCAGAATTGAATCTTAAGAGATACCATTACTGATTGGTAGATCCCTTTGTTTATTTTCTTTGGATCTCAGAACGTTCGCTTACAATGAGTCGAGAGATATAAATTTTTATAGAAAACGTGTATTCAACAACATAGGTGAGTTTGGATTTGTAGTGACAACTTGATCTAGATTCGATGCGATCGGACGCGTAAGGCCTAATGTGTTACCCTATATTTTCAATAATTTGGAAACCTAGTTAACTACTTAACCACCCTCCTATGTTATTTACTTTTTCAGCTCATTACTGAGTATTCACAACCAAGAATGAGACAATCCCAGGGCCCCGGTAGAGCAAAAGCACGTTTGTTTTCTCTTCTCTATTACAATCTTAACAATAGTTGTAAGTAGGCAATTTCTATAATCTTGTAGTAGTGCAATGTACAGTGATCAATCAAATGGTATTCTCGATATCTCTTTTGTTTCCAATCTATTTGTCATTGGCCAACTCGCTTTGGTTATCTTTGAAGCATTTCTTATTAAATATATATCCTATTATATTAGTTCCTATGTCAATAGATCTTTTATCAATTCTTTCGGTAGTAGCACTGTGGTTGTATTTTTGACATCGTCTTCCGTCGTCCCAGTTATTGAAGCCATATCCGCTTTTGGTTGACCTTAAATTTCGTAATCTTGGAGACATGGTAGATACTTATTTGTGTATTAGAAATCTAGGATAGTGCCTAGCGATGGCTCATTTTTAATTTTGTTGTTTTTGATGATTTGTTTTCAAGGCTTCGTAGCTACCTGTGTAGTTCGTTGTATTGGAATTACACAGAACATAGTAACGTTAACAAATCTTCATCTCAAACCTTGCGACACAAAACGAGAAACTAAATTGCTTTATATTTTTTTATATAGATTTTATATATTTAAAAAAGCGGAAAGTCCTTTTTGATACAATCTGAACGTATTTTCCTAGGTAAACATTGAAAAAGTGGTATTTTCAAACAAGAAAATAAAATATAAAATAAAAAGGAGGAAAAGCACCGTCGTCACCACAAAATTATGTAGTGATTTATTCTTCTCGGCTGCAGTTTCCAAAATAAAAGTCATCTAAATCGCTTTTTATTTCTCGTAGCGCAAAACTCCCTTAATTCTTAATTGCTTACTGAAGCAGTAGTTAATTTAATTTATATTTGGTTAAGCAATAAAATCGGGTGGTAGTAGGTAGTAAGTTAAGGGCGCTACCCCGAATGGAGTTTTAGGGGGTCAGAGGGAGAAATGCATGATCTATGAGATGGTCAAAGCTTGTGGAAAGGGTGGTAAGGACGAGTAGTGCTCTAAGACATTAATATTCCTGTATTAGTCCTTGCTGTAGTTACGCTGCCCGATGGAGGATGCATGTGCTGGACAACACTTAAAGTTCAGAAACGACTCGTTAAAAAGGATATTAAAATTATCCGAGAAAATATAAATATAATTTATTCGAAATAAGGAAATAACAACAATAGATTTAGCGTATATGTTTTGTCACCAGAATTTATATAGAAAGAGAAAATTTGTATGGAAGTTTTCAATTTTGTACTGATTTTTCTGTAGGATTATATCGAATCAGTTTTTAACTTCATTTTTTTAGAAAATAAATCCATTCACCAAGTCATTTTAAACACTGAGCTTTTGATGACCATAAAACATTCATATGTAACTGTTCATGTAAAATTAAGCATATATATTTCATTATCCATTTCTGGAATAGTTACAATAGGTGACTTTTCCGAACGTTTACCATCATCCGTGTTGATACTTCTCTCAAAAAAATACATTTATTTGGGTAATTGATATAAAATTTTTACAGATAATAAATTAATAATAAATAATAAATTAATCCTTAATAAATCAAAAAACCTAGAATTCATCGATAACTGTTAACAGCCTCGTACGTATATAATGGAAACCTGATATTTTCTTTCCAAAGTAAATTATTTCTTTGCATTTCTGTTGATTTTGAAAACAAAAGCGCGTTTCAAAATAACTCATTTGAATATTCCCATGTTTCTTCTTTTCTTTTCAATGATCTTGGTAAATTTTTTTTTATCATATATTGTATGCCATGAATCATCAATATTGATTCTCTGTTTTTTTTTCTATATTTATCTACTTTCATCAATTACCACTCCATGAATCATTGCTATTTTTCTATATATTGTCCCAATTCCTATGGGTTTAGAAATGGATACAATCCTATTGCTGGAATGCCATTTTACTTTTTCTCTAATTCCAATGTAAATTTTCGAATTTTCTTCTTTCTAATCTGATCATTTAAACTAACTTACTATTAGTAGTGAATTTGTGAAATTATCTTATTCTTATTGTTTTTTCGCATATATGATCATTGTACAGCTTTTCTCCAGTTTTATTTAGATTTTCGTTTCATTTTATCAATTTCCAAGTATCTGTGCTTGCTTTATTTCACACTTATCCTCCATTCTGTTATTAATATTTATTTTTACCATTCTATCTTATAAACTTCCAGTTTGGATTTTAGTAAAAAATTAGGAAGAGCTGTCAATATCAAAAATTTCCTTATAAATAAATTATATAAATCGACAGTGACATGAAATTTGATCTCCTGTTGATGATACTCAGTGCCAGTAGCTGATTTTATAAATATTATGTTTGGTTATGTGCGAAACAATACAAAGCCCAAGATAACCTTTATCTTGTCCTTCAATGCGCGGTACTGTTCTCTTTTCTTATGGTCATATGTGGTTTTGCACATTTAGACCTTCAAGAGTTGTTGCTAATCTTATACCATCTAATTTATTTTCTCTTCATATGTTTGAACTATTTTTACTGTCAAAACTAATTTTTTGTTAGGTTAGGTTACGTGTGTTATTTACTTTTGATGTATTCATAGGTTAAACGTTACTTGAAAATCCACCTGCTTTTATCGAGTCTTTCTGGTTTCCTTTGTTTTTGTTTTTCAATGATCCTTTAAGGGAAATATCACACTTTAGATATTTCAAATAATCTGCAATATATTTTGATCACCTTCCAAGTCTGATTCATGTGCACTTACCTATTCTAGTATAACAATTGAGAAATGCATTGTCGCAAGAAGCTTGCATCAGTTGGTTTCGCTGTTAGATACTCGGTCTTGGTTTCGTTAATCTTCAGCTGCAGCTTAGCTTCTTTGCATTTATTAGGAGTAATTATTAGTTTCTACACACGGAACTGTGGGTGATTTACTATATAATAAAAGTTTCTAAACGCCTGTAGTTTTCAATGATGGTATTGCAGTATCAGAAAGTGATCCATTAGTGTCCATACTCTTTTCTCTACATTTGTTCATCAAAACCCTTCATACCTGTCACGCTCTCCCCATTACCCAAATTACGTTGTCATTTCCGCTTTATGTATATTTTTTCATCAGTTTTTTCATATTTCTACAAAGTTCGCGAAGCAATAATTTACAATATTCTATGAATAACTTAAAGTCTATAATTTGGAAACATAGCGAGGAGAAAGAGGTTTAGCTTATCCGTTATTTTTATATACAAACCATATCATGTTTTTATTGATGAATTTCATATAAACATTATACTTATGTCACACAATTAACTAAAAAAGTTCAATGATAATATTAGTTTTAGTGCATCAGCCAACAGACGAATTCCTAACAATTTAAAACGCATTACTGACAGGAAATGTACCTTCTTCACCTGAAGGGCAACAACGTATAAATTGTGGCGTACAAAAAATATTAGAGACAAGTTATTACTGAATATTATGTCGTATCAATAACATGTTTTCGTTATAATAGTCTAAAATACGTAAATAACTCTAATTTGAATGCAAAAGTTGGGACAAAATGATAAATATATTAATGATATTGTTTCATTAAACTTTGTACTACTCTTAATATTTAAAATTATTTGTCTTGAAAATCTCTGTCGCAGGAAGTATACATTTAGTTCAACCTCTTTTTCCCTCTCAATAAGTACTTTATGAATACTTTCTCAAATTTAGTCCTCAATCTAACTGAAGAATATTATATAATTATTGATGTAACTAGGAATCTCTTCTTAAGGAACAATAACTTTTGTTCCAGAGTTATTAGAAACGCATATACACAGAACACAACTAAACTTGTTGACAAAGTAATTTTCAATTTGCTTAAGGCCACTAAATGCAAAACATAATTAAATCTCCATTAGTTTAAGAAATCACAATTGCAAGTTTGTTGATTTGATATAATTTTTATTTCATACTAGATGTAATTCTAGATTAAAGAAACTTTTGGTTCATAATTCAATCAAATATCTATGTCTTCCATTCGATGAGTTCTTGACGAACTCGAGGAAGTGGCTGTCGCCTCCACGAACAACTATGTGAAACTTGTATGGGTTCTTGGACATTCTGGTTTTACGGTAATAGGAATGGCCGGTGGTTAATTTTTAAGTACTGTAACGAATACTTTATCGGTCTCGTTAATCACCAAGCTGTACAATTCGCCAGAAACAACTGGCATGCGACATTCCAAAACAATTTTCAGGTGGCAATCCAACGTACTGGGAGAGCGCCTCATCAAACTCGAAAAAAATCAACTGCGATTCCTCATACAGTTGATTACTGGTTAAAGATTTATGGAAAATCCTCTCATCATATAAAAATCTCAATATCTAAGATGCAAATGTGGGGAGAAAATTCCACGTATTGTTCAAATGTGCTCTTCTCCAGAGCGACATCCTAGAAAGGAGCGATGGAGAAGTCATCGAACTCATGGCGACAGATATTTGAGAGTTTTTCGGTTAACACACGAAATAGGTCTCCATAGTCTGAGCTCCAACCCATGAATTGTTCTTCATTGAGACTAGGCACTATAACTGAACTCAATATGTATATATGTGTATATAAAAATACAACCAATCTTGGTTGTATTTTTATAATAGAAAATCTTGAAATCTATTTAGAAGATATTCTTTGAAAATTTTGATTATATAAAATTAGAGGTAGGGCTTATTTGAAGCACATCTGCTTTGATTGTTTGAATGGCAGGTGTTGATGATATTTTTTCTATTAAGATTAACATTTCAAGACAATGTAGAAAATATATTCTTAAAATAATTTAAATTAATATTAATATGATGTCAAGATACTGTTATTAAATCTAACTTTATGTGTTATTTACGATTTTTCCTTTGCTCCATTATGCTCAACCAATTTGCATAACACATATAGGAAAAAATATAAAAACACGTTCCTATTTAATTAAAAGTCAGAGAAAACATTAGCAGTTGCTTTGGTGGTCGTGACTTCGTATTCTACCAGGTACTTCCACTTATAAATGTTCCCACATGTTGCACAATAGTTTTGCAATTATCTCAGACCGGGTCGTAGATATACGACCCGACTTCCCCATGTGTCCGGGAGGACGTTAGGGAATTCGTGCATATAACAACGTGCAGGGTTTTTATAAAAAAATTTAACTAATTATTTCAGATATAATTGTTTCCTCAATTGTTGACGTCTGCAACCAATTCTCAATATTTATTAATATAAGCAAATTATATATTAACATACGAGAATATAATCAACGAAGTAAAAAATGTATCTTCCATCAAAGATTTTAAGGGAATAATTCTAAAGCACAATTTCTGGTTATTATGATCATTCATATTCTTTGTAATAAGAAAACATTAGGTAAATAATACAAATCGAATCTTAGACATAGAAACCTAAACACATTGTGGGACCAATTTTTAATTGGCATTCAGATTCCTACAAGGATTACCACTTAAGCTTTGAAGTAAATAAATAAAAACAATTGTTTTTAATTGGATAAGACTTTATTCTTCATCAAAATATTCTCCATTAAGATAAATACACTTTTGCATGCGTTTGAACCAATTGTCGAAGCATCTTTTCCATTCCGATTGAAGTGCCTCCAAAACATGTGATTTGGGTGTATAAAAACGTTGACCTCGTAATGTATTTTTCATATGAAATAAGAATAAATCATGTAAGGTGGATAGCCAATTAATTCGATGTTTTGACTGTTCAAAAACGTTTTTGTATGAACTGATATGTGGGAGCCATTGTCGTGGTGGTGTCCCTGATTTTGCCGAACACTTCTATCAAAACCATGCTGATGTACCATTGAGAATTAACCGTTCTACATTCCTCTAATGAAACGGTGGCGGTAAAACAGGCGACCATTCGTTTCGAAGTGCTTCGTGCGCGAACAACTATTGTTGGATTTGGTTCATCTTGAAATATCCATACAGTGGATGTTGTTTAATATACATAGATCCATGATTCGTCGCCTGTCACGGTCTTATAGACTTTTTTCTTTGCATTTCTTTGCACCAATCGACACGAGCGTTTTATGAGCGATTTTCAAATTATGCGGTATGTAAGGAAACAAGGAAGCCTCAATCTAACGGTATGTCACATAACGATGTTGCAATATCTGCTTACGCACAACATCGACGTTTTCTAGTACATAATTTGAATTTCATTCTGTAGCGAAGTGCGACAACGACTGAATTCGGGAAACCATTGAAACACGATGGCTGGATTTGGTGTTTCATTACCAAATGTCACAGCGAGTTGATCGGCACAGTGTTGTTGGTTTAATCTACGTCGAAAGTCACTGAAAATCATCGCAAGAAAATGTTTGCGATTCATTTCCATTTTTGCCCAAGATAAATGTTACAAGTATCTATAAACAATTCGAATACACATTCTGAATTAGAGGTTCCCAAATCGAATCTAACTAATGAGCATTTCCATGACGTTTCTGTTATTTTGCGTTTCGACAGTGAGAGGGGAGATTATGCAAATTTGCAGATTATGTATCAGTATGTGATTTTTCCATTTTTTATGGAAAAATCAGATAAGTTGTATGAGACTACTGACCAATTCCCATTATCACGTTCTCAAATCTATATAAAGTATGGCAACTAACGCGGGAATAAAAACTTACAAAGCCCACAAAAAATATTATTTTATCAAACCTAATCAAAAAGGACAAATGTGTTGCAGACAAAACATAAATCCCACTTGGTTTCAGAACTAAAGTTTCATATATTTTACAAAATTTGTCACAAACGGCACCCACTACACCATATTATTTCAATATACATGCGAACCTAAAGTGATGTCATCAATCTAAAGGCCGTCGTACAAGCTTTGCGTTGCTGTGGGAGAGAGAGAGGACTATGTAGCGAAGAGACTTCTTATAACATCCCAAATAGATTTGATAAATTTAAATAATATGCTCCATCATAAAAGCACAAATTCCATTTTTTTTTTGACTTTTTCTTCTATATTGTTTGCAGTTCAGTTTCATATAAACATGAGAATATCTCAGGCGATTTTAGATACGAAGGAACAATTTATTTTATAAAGTGTATGACTTGATAATACCGTACATGTTATGTATGATATTATTTATAAATTGTTATAATTTTTGAAAATAATTATCGTTACAATATATGCAGCAATTCTACCTCATAATATTTTATTCAGATAGGCAAAGTTGGGATAATTGGAGCCAAAAAAATTAATTATACATTTGAGTTGATAATACATAGTACAATTTTGGAAGGGGGATATTGTGTAAAAGGTGAATTAACGGAGAGTTAAAGACTAGTGGAAGATAGTATAGAATGGTTAAATCACAACTAAATTTTGGACATAGTTTGTTTGTTAATACAAAACTGATTAGTGACCTTGTCTCAAATATATGGTTGAGAAACGCAAAATTTGATTTTACAATTAATTGGGCTTCTGTTACATATCAAAATCGCAGCAACATATATATCTATAATACATATAACCTATAATCTAACAAACAAAAAATAACTTTTTCTCTATGCTCAACTGAATACTTTTTAGAAACTATGATCGTGTCACGTTCATTGTTGATCGGTAACTGATCGAGTTAATCGGTCGTCATATTCTTTCTAACGTAGAGAGCGAGTCAGTAAACGAGATCAGCTGACGGGTGGTTTTTTGAACTCTAAAAATTATTCAATAGTATAATTGAAATATTCTGTTGAGAACATCTTCATCCCACCTAAGGAAAATTTTAGATAGTGTTTTCTTCAAAAATTACGTGGAACTATACTGAAAGATTTATCATAAAACAATAAAAACTGCCAAAGATATTTATTTTAATAGAAGACTCATCAATCTCGTAATGTTTCTAAAGAAACATGGTCCATTGTAAATGATCTAAGGCTTCATCATCGAGCATAATCCCAACTTTATCTGATAATCTCAACAATTACTTTGTGATTATAGGCAAAAATTTATAACTTCTTAGAATCCGCTTTTATATCTTCCTGATGCTAAAGCTAACTTACACAGTTTCTACTTTATCCTCGTAGTTTTAGCAGAGCTTCGCAGTACAATTAATGACATCAAAAATTAATACTCATCTGGAACTGTTGGACTTATATCAAAAATGTTTTCGAGTCTACCCGGTTGCACGTTAAATCACCTTACCACTTTAGTTAACGTTTCATTTAAAAATGGCACTTTTTCCAATTACCTTAAGACCTCTGCATGAAGAAGGAGATAGAAATCAAGCATCAAATTATCACCCAATTGCACTCCTTCCCACGTTATTTGAGATCTTAGAAAGATTGTTCATGAAGAGGCTTTCATCATTTCTGTTTAAATATAACGTACTTACATTCCATCCATTTTGATTTTTAAATAACAAATGCACAAATGATGCTATATTCTCCCTCTTAAATAATGTCTAGTCCAACTCCAATAACCATCACTCCATTGCAACAACTTGTTGTGATTGTGTTAATCATAATATTTTGATTAACAAATTGCAGTATTACGGTTTCAGGATAACACCTCCCGCAACTTCTACTCTAATAATAATATTTAATGCCGGGCATGCTGCTTACTGGTTTAATCTTCCTTCTGTATATTGTAATTTTATGGTATCTCTCTTTTTATTTAGTTAGTTTTCGTTTTTACCAGATTTTGTATACAAATTGTACCAATTTTTTGAAAATGAGGCATTTCTCTCTCTTTCTCTTTTCTGGTTTTTTGGTTCTCATACGCATTTCAGCATAAAAATAGCCAAATGAATGATATTTGTTCAATTACAATTATCCACCAAAAATTGAACGTGATGTTCGAAAACTGTGATCAAAATCTGGTTCTGAGTTAGGATCCTGAATCAGCAGCAGACTGGTGATTTATCTGTTCTCAGATCATAGTTTCCGAAAAGTCATTAAGTTCTAAAGACACATGCATTAAGATTCATCGAAAAAGTATATAATTGGTTCGACGTAATTTAATGGTTGTTATTATCTCAACTTTACTTGCAATATCAATCCCTCTCCTACAAAACCACTTTAAAGTGTAAAACATTATTAACATAGCCTGATCTCCCACAAGTTACAGTATAGACACAAACTTCATTTTGAAATAATGTCTTTGTCTTTAGCAAAAATGATAATTGTATTTTCCACCATAAAGCCATTCCAACTACCGAATTGAATAAGTATAAACCGCTATATTCTGCCCTTTAGCAATTGAAAACCTCTCAATGCACTTTCAAGAACAGTTTTTCGGTTGCTGTGTCAAACTATTTTTTTTTTCAACCGCATGTGCAGCCATATTTCCTAGAAATAGTGAATATTTCCATTTTATTCGCGAATTCTGATGTACGCACATAGCTAAAAGTAGTAATACGAAATTCAGTCGAGGATATGAAGATTCACCAATCCAGTGTCTAAGATTATTTGAAATAATTCTTAATACCACTTCAAAATAAATCAGTTTTTTGAAATTTATGAGAATAAAGAACAGAAATATGAAATTCTACAATGAAGAACTTGCTTCAAATTGTAGAAAGTTATAATTTGACAACCGGGTTTCCATTGATAGTATTTGATAAATTCATGGACATACTTCATTGGGACTGTCCCCGTGTTATTCGGATTTCAATTGAAAAAATGCAAGTAGTCTTTTATTACTTTAATTACGAAGGTGATTTGAAATGTAAAACGTAATGTCAGAATTTAACAATAATATATGGAAAAATTGTATTAAACACGTATTAACGAAAATGCATAATGTATTTCACAACCGATAACATCAATTATAACTTACGTAAATGTTTTACCAATCTATAGGAGAGATTTATATAATAATATTTATATTATGGAAAAGAAATTATACATACGATCATATGAAAGAAATCCGTACACAATAATATTTAATGAATGTCTAAGAGGTGGATTTAAATTAGTTGCTTCATTTATAGGATTATAGGATGTGATGCTGTATAAAGCATGAATGCAAATAATTTAAATCCTATATTTCCCCTCTAACAGTTAGTTGATGGCAAAAAACATTCCAATTAAAATTTGAGAAAATTATTCTATAAAAACTCTAGATTATATCAACTCTTCATGATCAAAGAGAATTGCGGGCAAAAAAAAATTTTTTAAATTGCAGAACAATTTTTGAACAGTTTTGGAAATAATCTACTATAAATCCAATAAAAATATGCAGAAAATCATCTCCTGTGACATTATTTTTAAATAATTTAACAGCTTTTCCTTGTTTTTCATTTTTTGCCCAATCCTTACATCGTATCTAGTTAATGGAAATCCACAATTGCCAACAGTTCAAAGAGTATCCGTAATGGTGGCCTCTTCTTCGTCCGACAGAACTCTTAAGTGACCAACTGAGTTCAAATTTCTTCTAAGAAGCTACGGTTAGAGAGTTGCCCATGGGACCTCGAAGGTTTCCGCGGTCAATTTTTGGGACATGCTGGCCCTAACGACCTCAACTGCATTTTAGAGGCTTTAATCGGTATAATTCCTTGATACTGGGATCTTCTCATATGACACGCCCTTTTTAGTTACGGTTCACCTGAAATAAAGGTGAAACAACTGGAAAACAAAAAAGAATCAAACAAAATAAGAAGAAAATAAAAAAATACAGGGATGCCCAAGTAGCCCTGGGACGCCCACGTTGCCCTAGTTTACGGGTTTTATCGAATCGATCTTCCATTGGTTTCTGTATTGACTTCAGTTGGTGACATTCTTCATTACATATCGATGTGTTAGTTTTATGTAATCAATATAAAGTCTTTCTTTATAAATTAAATGCAGAGAAGAAATGGTGATATTTATCACTATTTGTAATGATTTGTTATCTATATTAGGATATTCCTATAATCATGTTATATCTATTGGATTAATTATTCTGTATTGTTAGAACGTTACGCTTCATTTTTTAAAGTCTCTTCTAAATAAGCGACACCTCGCCCTCTCCAACGTTCACTTCTATTAATAAACCCCTTGTGAATTTCAAGGCGTTGCTGTTTGATTTGCTTAAGAGCATCAATAAACTTAATTTCTACTAAGGAAATTAATATGCCCTTCGGAGCGACCCAACTACCGTAGAACCTATTTGCTGATGAGATCATATGATTTTTTTTAATTTTCTACTAACCTTAGGTAGGTCTTGGAATTTAAATGCGTTATTCTAATAGATATAGACTCATTATAGTCCAAATTTAAATTACTTTAACGAATATTTTAATGAACGAATATTCATATCATGAAGTAAATTGTTACTTCTTATTATATATACATAAAATGCCTAGATACTAGTTGCTACTTTGTGAATATTCATTTTACAATCTTTTAAAAGTTTGGTATAAATATATGACGCCTTTCGAAATGACTTTCAGGTGATATGTAACACCCTTGCACCTGATTGGCCCAGGAAAATTAATGTATTTTATAAAAACTAACTATGAATGTCCCTGTGCTTTAATCGATTTGTAGTTTTTTTATCAACCCGTATATATTCTGATTATAATATATGAACAAAATTTTCAAGATTTGATGTCAATAATGGGCATGAATTTTTAATTTCATCATTGGCTCACAAATGTTCATGAAAATTCTAAATGGTAATTCTTGAAACCAGGAAAAGCTGAGATTTGCTAAGTAAACTATTATTTGTTAGAAAACTTTTCAGATTTCGAATTTTTAAAAACTCCCTCCAATCCTTAAGTTATGGAATTGAAGTAACTCTTATACACGCAAATGTTGATGATAGGTTTTAGAAAATTGATATAGAGACTCGTTATCATAAATAATGCAATAATAATACTCTGGATACGAACTAGGAGCTTTAGAATTTGAAATCTAAATATATATAGAAGAATATTTTCTGGCTTAGTAGCAGATTCATAATCGAACTGTCGAAACTACGAAATCTTTAGCACAAAAAAAATGGAAAGTATGTTGCTTTAACAAGATTACTTTTAACTAGAACGGGTTTTCAACTCCCAATTTTGGAATTTGGATCTTCCATTTTGTATTTAGTCTAAAGAATAAGTTGATGTAGTAGAAGATTAATCGCTATTTAAGAATGGCGTTGAGAAAAATCTATGCAAAAATGATTTGAAAACTTTTTTGGAAGGCAAAAGCCATATCGAATGTCAATCTCGAAAGACTATAAGCATAAATATTCGAAAATTATTGATAGAAAATTGAATAAAATACAGGAAAAAGTGAATTTTTAAAAAGGTTGATGATAATCAATCAAAAATTTAACAAAACTTATCATTCTATCACATAAATTTCATTTTGATGCTGACTAATTTCAAAAGAGGGTTGTATAATTAATATAATAATAGAAAAGTTTTTGTATCCTTAATATTCGTAGGTGACCTATTGATTGCTATTGTAAGTTTTTAGTTGAACAAAGATCGAAATAATTTTTAATTTTTTAGACAAAATAATTTATTCACGAGTATATTTATAGATACTCGTATACTGTATATTTATGTAAACATTCAGGAAAGATAACATGTATAGAAAACCTTCATAGTAGAGTTCGAAAAGGGCCCTTGAAATATTTAATTAAGATGGAAGACGAAAGGAAGTAGAAAGAGGGCATACAAAATCTTGGGAGTTAAAGTTAGTGGTCTTTATACTTCATTGTGACCATCTGTTGTGTCTCTCCTCTGGACAACTTTCCGAAGACATTTGCATAGTAATTTAGGCCCTGCTACGCGTTTCTAATGACACTTCTGCGGAAAATGGATAATCTGAACAGGAAGATTTTTTTCAATTGAAAATTGTTATCGTTACCTAAGATTCTAAATATTTCGTTACAGTAAGTTATAATTTGGTTTTTTGTAACTTTATATAAATGAAATATTCACGATTATAAATAATGTGATTAAATATAAAATACTATAGTAGGTTCTTCAAGATTATATCAATTTCCTGATAGTGTACGAAGATGATCCGAGAAGTATCTGTTCTGATCTAGAGCTGGCGGTAGCTGCTTAAAAAATAAACTTGTATTAGAAAGTACACAGCCTATGCAGCATATGTTTGAAGTTAATCTATACAGTATATGTTTCAACTTTGAAGATACCACGTTGTTTAGTACGTAATATATAGAGTAGCAGAGTCCTGCAGAGACCTGCGAAGACCAGCATCGCAGTGGTCGACCAAATGAGGTGACGACTTCAGAAATGGCGAAGAGAATCTACAAAGCGGTACTGGATGATCGTCGACTGAAAGTGCTCTAGCTAGCAGAGATAATAGGCATTTCACAAAGTGCGGTATATATTAACTGAAAATTTAAGGTGGGAAAACTGTGCGCAAGATGGATTCCGCGTTTGCTCACAATAGAACAAAAATAGCAACGTGAAGGTGTTTCCATCGAGTATTTGGCAACATTCCATTCAAATATAGTCGAATTTTTGCGCCGTTCAATAACCGTAGGTAAAACGTGGGTCCATCACTTCACACCCGAAACAAAAGAACAATCAAAATATCGACTGTAAATAGAGAACCGACTCCAAAGAAGGCAAATACCGTTTCAGCCGCTACATTTCGCAAAGAAGGAAGTGCTATTTCATCAAATCAATTCACCAGCTCACACATCCTTTATTTGTAAAGGCTAAAATCGATAAATTGAAGTTTGAATTGATATCTCATGTACTTTATTTGCCAGATTTAGCTACTTCGGACTATTTTCTGTTCCCTATCTTAAAAAAATGGGCTCGGTGGTCAAAGATTATCCAACAATGAAGATGTAATGTCAGCATTTAATGAATGTTTTGAGGAGCTTAATGATTCTTATTATAAAAAGGGTATCGAACTTATTGAACATCGTTAAAAAATGAATATATTTTTTTCAAAAGTCCTCGTATTTTCTCTGTTGGGTTAGGTACTTCTTGAACTATCTTCGTTAAGATATACCAAAAATGGATACAAACAAAAAATTGAAGTATTCAAGTTAACTGTTATCTTCTTGAAGATAGTGACTATTTTCTGTCCATATCGAGTAATCCATTTTAATGATTATTAATACATCATATTGTAATATGATAACACTTATGTAGCTTTTCGCTTAACTTTGTTTAAATTAGTGACAAAAAATCAATTGCCAATCCTCTTTTTTACTTACCAACTTCATTAGTTTTTCTGTTTGTTCGATTGTTTAGATGGAATTTCATTATCAAATTTTCACTTCCAATCCAGTAACTGCCATGAAATTTCATATATTTTCCCACTTTTGATAATAATAGTTGATTCAATAGATAATATGAGAAAATACTATCGCATGAAGTATTTAATTCAATTTTTATACAAAACGGAAGCTGCTATGTTTCATTTCTGTCATTCATTAATAGTTTGGGTAAAATAAATCATCTACATCAACCTGTAGCAGAATGAGGTGTCAGATGAATAAAATATCATCGACAACTCAATGGTTCGTGAGGGAGCTTACTATCCTGAAAATCGAATCTCATCAAGAATTTGAATATAAAAGTCAATTTGTCAATCTTATACACAAAATTTGAGTAAAAAAACCTTGAATTTACAAAGAAAATTGTTGTGAGATTGGAAAAAATAGAGAGTAAACGAACATTGTCTTGTATGAAATACAATATTATCCTATTTTTCAAGCATTTATTAGACCATCACAACCATATTGTAAAAGTTTGACCGCATCGTACGTTAATATTCACGACAAGGAATAATTGTAACTTATCCCATGAGCAAACTTTTTAGATAATTATTAGAGAGTAGAAGTTCCTATATGACTAACTTTTCTTCACATTTCTATACACATATGCTGCTAATTTTTCAACTTGGTTGATATAACCAATTGTACCAAGTGGGGTTTTAAGAAAATTATTTTTTCATAAAGAACTACCCATCGAAACCATTTGATATTTTGTTTATGAGATAAAATATTAAAACTAATTCATCTATGAAAGCTAGTAAATAAATCATAAAGTATACACACAAGCGTATTTTTTAATGTGACAAAATATTCGATATCTACATGGTGACTCAAAGCAAAATATATAGGTATTCATTGCTCAATCCTCATTTTTAAAACTGCAGTTGTACGAAATTACATACTTAAGATAGTGACCACCGAAAAACATCTGTAAACAGTGTGAAATATGAACTAAAAAGTAAACTTATGGTTTCCTCTTTATTTCCTAAATATTCATTTCTTATTTAATGTTCTAGTAATATCTTATTAATATTAACAAATGTTACCATTTAATAAACATGAATCAGAATATGATTCATAGAAACAATATTAAACTAAATGATAAAACTTACTACATACATTAAATAATATTCTCTTTCATTCCATTTGCTGTTGCCTTTGGTCGTTTTTTTATAAATTTTAAAATAATTTTTAATTTTGTCGTCATGCCTTTGGTTCTCCTCAGCCTATCGTACTTCCAGGAAAGTTATTGTGAATAACGGCTGTGTAATGAGCTGTAGGACTACGTTGCAAAATCCACATCCTTTAGTTTATATTAAGTGAACAATTTTGAAGTAATGGTCACGTTGATTTTCCATACGAGATACAGCATTATTCACACGACCGTCAAAGAAATGAGACTCAACTACTTAGTCCTCCAACGATAACACCAAGTATAGAACACCAATTTTGATTGTCATTTTTTACTATTGTGGTATTGGAGTGATATTTAATGATTACTAACGTGAGATTCTTTGTGACATTATTTTTTTTTTCTTTGGTGGTTACAGTTTTTGTAGTCTAGTGTATTTCGAAAACCTCCAGAGCGAACAGAGCTTTTCATACAAATGACCCAAACATTTCCAATAAATCCATAAGCTAAAATTGATTAAATGTACCCGACGTCCCAATAAGAATTGAAATTATTATATCTAGTAATACGAAAAAGATATCGACATGCGGTTTTCGCTATTCTGTTGCTAATTTGATCTACTTTTATATTCCTCAATTAAAATTGCATGTTTCAATTTAACATTTTTCAAAGATAGCTAAATTTAAAAAAATAAATAAATATCCCCCTATAGCGTATACGTTACTCCTTAGGTTGTTTCGTAATTACAACTCTTACATTGATAGAAAGGAGACTAAGTTTGCAGAGATAGGTTAAATAGAACTGAACTAACAGGCGTTTTTTCATAATAAATTTCCCGCTCCCCCCACCTCTTATTTGTAGAGATAGACTAAAACTTGTAAAATCAAATATACGCTGAAATTCTGGAAGAATACGATAATCATAGTTTAAATGTATCATAATTAGGCAAAATGTTTAAATTATTCATTCTATAGTTTTTGGTATTTAATTACGCCCTCTAGCGGTGGACCTACAACTCTGTAAATAAGTTTCAGGTTGTTCTCGAGGTCACTTTTGCTATAAATTTTTTTATGTACTATAAACTGTTCCCGAGATATGCCCGAGAGCCATTCTTATTGGGACATCCGATACATGGTCATATTCACTTTTCTTTCTTATCAATGCTTAAGACTTTACCATTTTTGTTGTTCAAAAATAGTTTTTCAATATATACAAAAAAAATTACAGGCCACGTAGTAACAATAACTGCAGCTATGGTCACACTACAAAAGAAAAAAAAATTTTAAGATAAGTTATAAAAGTAGTACCCAATGATACCCAAAAAATTCTCCCGAGTGAGCTGTGCTATTCATATACATATACAGGGTGCTTATTTGTAGTTAGAACTATAGGAAAGATCTAAATATTTGAAATTATACATCTGAGCATTCCTTGAAAATAATTTACTAATCTAGCAGTAGAAATTATTAATCTAGTTACTAATTATAACATGTCTAGTTGCTTATTACTATTATTAACAACATATATTCAACAGAGAGGCTTTAGCATTCGATGACATCTCCTACAATCATCTAAAGACAAGAAGTTTCATTAAACCATTTCACGGCAATGTTAGAAGATATCGTGAATCCGTTATAATGAACCACCCTGTTAATAGTGGTATACAGTTAAGGAGCATGTGTATGCTAACAATTTTTGTTTATAACTGTTTTAGATAATCTATAATAATATTTATTGTATATTATGGGTAAATGCTGAAACTCATCTTCTTCAAAAGATTTGCCACTTTTTTAAAGAATCTCATCGTTTATTTATAAAATTGGAATTATTAAGTGCAACAGGCATTTTGAAAGAAAACAGACTAATTAAGAAAATAACAAAACGTTACAAATGAAATCAAACGAGACAGAAAAGTCAAATTGAGAATGAAAAATATGCATCGAGCGGCAGATGGCTCGCACTGATGGTAGGGATGAAACGAGAGACGCGCCAACAGTTACTGCAACGAGAAATGTTTTTATTAGCTGTAATCCCGTGATTGATTGAATTCGGGACTTTCTGCAAAATCTATACGTCTATTGACTTGCTTGGTATTCGGAGGATTGACAGAAATTATAAATTTCTGAAAACTGCGTAAATATATAGTTATATGCTGAAACGTCACAGGCAGCAGATGATTTGTAAAATCCATTAGTTTTAGTTTGACAATTCTTTTTCAGTTGTTAAGCTATTCAGTAATTACTTTTATGTGGCAACAGAAATATTTGTCGTGTTTCCCTCTACCTTCTAACAATTTTTTACTTCCTCGTTCTCAAATTCTAAGGGTATATAACCGCAAATGAACATGTTAACTGTCGACAGCGCTGTGGTTGAGTTCGGAACGAGAAAAGCAACAGCGGTTTCATCTCTTCATCTAAACTATTATCCTACTCCGAGTTTGTAACTTAACGCTTCACGAACCATAAGCATAATTTTATTAGCGATTAAGTGGAAAACTTATGTTTCTTTTGTTGAGTCAAGGAACCGCTAATATAAACGTACTAATGGATCTAATTTATGCGTTCAGCTTTACAATACATAACCTTTTAAGTAGGTTTACATAAAAAATCTTCTCTCTATTTCAGTTGGCGTACCAAGGTATTAAAGCATCAATGTTCCGAAAACTTGCAATTCTAGACTGAAAATATAAAGTCCTGCATGATCTTTCCAATTCGTATTTGTAGAAAAATAGGTCTGAAATCGTTAAAACACAAAACAAATCGAAAAGAAATATCAAAACTTTTATTTAACGTAAAAGAAAAGAAAACTGAATAGATATAGTTGTAATTAAGATATAAATACTCTCAAACTTCACTATAGAATAAGAAGAAGAATAAAAAAGGGCTATATTGTCAAAAAATGTCAATTGCATAACAGTCCAACCTCGAATAAAAAGTGAGCACCACCAAATGATCACAATAAGAAGCTCGCATGAGCATGTTAAAAATGACAAGTATGATTATCTGTTTCCTTGTTGTCGCATGAGGAGTTTGTTCCACCTGGAAAAACTGGAAATCAAATACTTAATGGACTTTTGAAAAGGGTTAACCGAGGGTACCCAGGCATCGTATACATTTGGGTGTTACATCACAACAATCCTGCCAATGCGATGTAGCAGTAGCATTTAGAGTGTTCCAATATTATGACAGCCACCTTATTTACCGGATCTGTCTGCTGCTGTACGACTCTATATTTCTCAAAATATGAAACTTTGTGAAAGAAGAACATTTTGAATCGATTGAGGACATCAATATAACTATGATTTGATTGTCATACGTCGTACATGTTATATAGTAGATACATTTAATTATAAATTTTCAAAAATTATCGGAACAAAGCTGGATACAAGAAAAAGAATTTCCAGAAATGTTTATGATAATAAAAATTAAACCAAATGAGCAAAACTTATATATCAAGTAAATTTCAATTCCATGTTGGATAATTTTAAAAATAGTTTGTTTAATTTTCTGATAGAATTTATTGAGCCTGTTTGATGTAAATATGATAAATGGTTAATTGAAATGAAATGTAAAGAATCGTGTTGAAATTGCATTGTCAACTGCAAATCCTCCTTAAATTCATTGTACAAGTATATTACACAAATAAGTAATAGTTGATATTAAATGAGTAATAGTCCTGTAACCCGAAAAATATATTTGTCATGGTAAAACATATCTTAGAACAGCATCCTTAATATCGTCAATATTCATATGGTATCTATATTTCTTCTTCTTCTATCTTTTCTATAGGCAATTCTGCCTGTTTCTTTCTTTTGTTGTGCGTTTAAGTTATATTATCGCTCCATCTTTTTCGGGGTCGTCTGACACTTCTCCCGGCCAGCGATTTGTCTCTTGCGATCTTTACTACCCTATCATCTGTCATTCTACTTATATGGTTGTTCCATTCTTTTTTTCTGTTCAATAAACACTCGTTAATCTTCTTCACATTACATGTTGTTTTAATGTAGTCGCTACTTACTTGATCTCTCAGTGTGTTCCCCGTGATGCTCCTCAGTATTTTCATTTCAGCTGTTTCCAGCATTCTTTGTGTTTTGGACATGTCCGGCCGCGTTTCTGCTGTGTATGTCATTATTGGTCCAACAACAACTAGTCTTAGTTTCCGTTCTTATAAGTTTGTTTCTCCATATTGTATTATTGAGGCATCCTGCTGCTCTATTGGCTTTCTGTATTTGTTTTTTTTTACTTCTGATTCTGCATCTCCATAGCTTGAAAGTGTGATGCCTAAGTAGTTAGTTTCCATAATCTGTTCAATGCTGGTACCGTCAATTTCTATCTTACATCTAATCGGTTCTTTGCTAATGACCAGTGTTTTTGTTTTTTGGGATGAAATAACCATGGTCAGCTTCTTTGCTACTATGTTAAACTTGTGGAACAATCTTTGTAGGTCGTCTTCACTTTCTGCTACCAGGATATCATCATCTGCATAGCAGAGAATTTTTATTTCTCTATTTCTCATCTCATAACCTTTCCTCCTTTTCACTGCCTTTATTATTTCATCCATTAGGATATTGAAAAATAGGAGGCTGAAGGAATCTTCCTGTCTTATACCCGTGCCTATGTTTATTTTCTCTATAAGTTGTCCGTCTATTCTGGCCAGTATTTTGTTGTCCTTATATATGATGTCTAACGGTATTTGTCTATTGTATAAAAGGTGAACCACGTCTTTAAATCTAACTCTGTCAAAAGCTTTTGTCAAGTCAATTAAGCAAATGAACGCCGGTCGATTATATTCTAGAGCTTTCTCTGTGATTTGTCTAGTTACAAATACTGCGTCTGTACATGATATCCCACTTCTAAAACCTTGTTGGTCGTTCTCGAAAGATATTCTCTGATTTATTAGTTGGGTTAAAATTTTGGTTGTCATTTTTAGAGTAGTGTTTAAAAGATTGATTTCTCTATAGTTTTCTGGTTCTTTTCTGTCACCTTTTTTGAACAGTGGAGTTGGTATAATTGTTTTCATTCTTCAGGTACTTTTTTGTATTTTAATATTTTGTTAATGAACAGTGCCAACTGCTCGGTCATTGCTTTCCCACAATTTTTTGCTATTCCATCACTGCCCGTAGCCTTTCAGTTTTTTAGTTGTCTCTGAGCTTCCTCCAGTTTCTTAGTACTTATTCTGGTCTCTTCATCAGGTGTGATTTCTGTTGTTTCCGGTGCTTCTGTTGTGAGTTGATTTTGTGAGTACAATCTTTTTAGGTAGTCTATCCAGGTTTTTATTTCTATATGTTTTACTTCCACTATTTCTATCATTTCTTGCCTCGGTCTTCTTATAAATATCCACATTTCCTTTTGTAATCCGTAGAAGTCATGTCCTAGATCTTCTGAGAAGCTTTCCAAGTGGTTATTTTTAGTCATTCTGACGAGCCTATACGTCTCCTTGCGAATCCTGTTATAGTTCTCATAAGAGGGTGGTGTTTTGTTTGTCATATATTCCAGGTATGCTTTTTTCTTCTCTTTACATTCTTTTTATTTCCCTACAGAACCATGTCGTTTTCTTTTTGAGTTGTTTATTTTTGTCCATTGTTTTCTTGCCGAGAGATTCCTTTGCGACTTTGTGATGGTGTGTTCTTATTGTAAATTCATTCGCCTGCAGGGTTGTTGGGTGGATTGAGTAGCTCAATGACTCTGTTGCCGGGTCCCAGGCCCGTAAAAAGGAGTAGGAAGTGTTCAGACCAGGTTAGCACCCTATCTGAGGACTTTAAACACATTACTGCTCATAAAACCAAGATTGTACCTCAAATAAAGAGTACGGATATGGTACCTATTGAATGATAATAGTAGTTTATTTTTAGAGAAAGATCAAAATCAATTCTAAAAGATATTTTTCATGACAAATATATTATTTACAAGAAAACACCTAAAATCAAAATAATTTATTCACGAGTTTATTTATACTATATACTCGTATACTATATATTTATATAAACATTCAGGAAAGATAACATGGATAGAAAACCTTCGTAGTAGAGTTCGAAAAGGGCTCTTGAAATATTTAATTAAGATGGAAGACGGAAGGGAATGGGAAGAGGGCATACAAAATCTTGGGAGTTAAAGTTAGTGATCTTTTAACTTCATTATGACTATCTGTCGTGTCTCTCACTTTTCAAAGAAATTTGTATGGAAGAAGAAGAATGATTTAATATTAAAAAATTGTTAACAATTTGTAGAACAGAGCTTAAAAATAATCACAAAGCCAACAGACAAATAACGAAATAAATACATAGACAAAATAAAATCTAGATATAAAGTATGCACACGAAAAATACAATAAATAACGATATTATCTTTTAAAACATACATTCTTATTGACATTACAACAACAATAAACTATTTTTTTGAATGCAGGTCTCAATCATTCTTTGAGATAATGGAAAATTAATTTCCGTATATTACTCCCATGTGACTAAAATAATCAATGATTGTTTCATAATTACATGTACAAGGTTTGTCTTATTAGTATCGAATCTACCTATACAACTCCACGTTTAATCTTACGATCGACACCAATGATAAGAGACAGTTGAAACTTACCAACGAGTGTAATCAATCAAATAAGACTACTGAGAAGGATGTGACTCATCGGATGATAAAAGGAAACACCAATGCAGAGAAGGTGGTCTCAATACTTTTGAGGCAAACCTTGTATTGTAAGTATTTTGAATTCATTCTGTTAGCCCTTATTCATCAGTTATATGGAAAGTTTACTGTAACTTTAGAACACAACCTAGGCGAAAAATATACTTTTTACTTTTTCAGATCAATTAAATTTGAGAAATTATTATTTTGAAAAATTCCATGAGTTTTCAAACATGTTCTATTTCCTTATTCCTTTAGTCATTCGAATATTACAAATATTTCTCTATAATCCATTTTCCGTTATGTGAGTTACTTCAGTCCCCCAAAAATAATGGTTTCTATTTTTCCAGATAGACAACTGGTTTGGAGACATCGTTTCCGAAATATCGAGTATCACTAAAATTAAATGTCCGAATGAAACAGGTGACGTCATACTACCCGAGGGACACACTGATCGGACAGAAATTACCTTTTTAACTGTAGGCGGAAGAATGTCTAGAGATTTCTTGAGAGTGGGCGGGTTGGAAAGAAGATTGAACGATCCCTCAGGAATCTACTCGGACTCAGGGAAATTGTAAGTGTCTTTGGATTGTTTCTACTCTCGTATATATATATTTCGATTTTGTTTTAGGAGAAACACAAGTAATTAAGAATTAGGGTCACTTTTTATTATATAGAAATGTGGAACTATACATTTTATTCTATTCTTTATAAAAATTTGTAGAATCTCAGTAATTAATTTTTATAATGTATCTTACTAATATGTATAGTTAACGATTGGAAACAAGGTGAAAAATGTAAATAAAAAATAATTTTCACATACAATGTCTTGTTAAATTAATTTTAAGGATTATATTATTTAGGGATATGAAAGCTATCTAATTTTTTTTTGAAGAAGTATCATCGTAGCCGGAAAAGTTGTTTCCCACGTTACAAAACATAAATATAACATTTTTCTTATAGGTAAAAGTCTATTTTATGGAATGAGAGATAAATATTTTAAGCTACATCCGAAAACGGCCGTAAATCAAAGTTGAGGGCCCGTAAGCGAGACTCGTCGGAGGTCTCAATGTTCAGTTTGCGCTTTTGCCAGTTTATCACCTCTTTAAAAATTTATGGACCGCAGATATTGACAGTAATTCGTGTAAGACTGTTATTCACAAGATTTATTGATACATAATTCTTCAGTAACAATATTTGTCAAGTATTTAACAGAAAGTGAGTGGCAGAAATCAAGCAATAGATCATAATCGGGTAATAGATCAAATGAATGATCACCGATTCTGGACATAAACGGAGGGTGAAATATTTTATTTAAGGGATTTGGTATATTATTGGTAATGATGGTTGTTATAGTGGAGGAAGAGGAGACTCTATTCACTAATAACTTCGTCATAAACCTTAAGATACCTAATTTGCGAGTCCCAACTATACTTTTAAGCAATTCAAATTTATTTTTTAGAAAAGCGATGACGGTGACTCAGGGTTCTAAAAAGACATTCACACGAATCAATCGATTTTCTTTGGTTATGTCACAATACAATAGCTGTGATAACTGATATAATACGAGAATTTTTTCATTTCTATTGTTTTCATAATTATTTTCAAAAAAATTCTTATCAATTTTTAAACATATTTTGTCCTAAGTAGGTGTGTCAGGAGAACATCAGATTTTTAACTTAAAATATATGTATGTATATGTATATATATGACAGTATGTCTATACTAACAATCAATCATTATGGAAATTACTTGCGTCATATTTCGAGTAGAAGAGCTTAGGAGACTTTTAGACTTTGGTTTCAATCAGTGTTATTATTTTTACTATTTGCTATTTTTTCCGGATTATCGATCTCCAGAAGAATATTCTTCACATAGTTAATCAGCAATTTCTGAAGTATATTCGAATATGGATATGTTCTATACTTCATATACTGTTTGTGGTCAATACAGAATGCCTATCATTCCACTGAGGCAAAAAATATGTTTCTTTTCAACCAATCCTTTGATAAGGAAAACGTTAAAATTATGTATCCTTCAACTGCATGGATCCCTCCAGTTTTTCGCGCTTTGTTAATACAAATAAATTATAAAACAAAATGTAACTCAAATTCAAATCTGAATTTGTATTGTATTGTACTTTTGGACTTATAGTTTCAATTATTCATGAAATGCCTTACGTTCGTGAACTTTGAACGTGCGAAATAAATACCTACTCGGTAACTGATTTTGTAACATACAAATCTGATTCATTATTTTTGTGTAAACACGGATCTTTTCGTAAGCGTACGGACATTGTGTTTCATCGCTATATCTTTTCCCCTAACGTGGATACGCCGTTCAATTGCTCTTTGGGTATTTAAAAAAAACATTTTAACAATTATTCATAGACAAACCTAGTTTCTAAAATATTTAAAATCGCACCTCAAAATAATAGTACAAACTAATCATTCTAAATTGTGGTCTTGGGAAAACGGATATCTTTATTTTTTTCTACGTATTCTTGGTGAAACCTCTCAATTGCTAAAGTGACATCATTTTTTAAAAGTTACAAAGTAGGTAATGAGATTCTGATTGTTTAGAAACTTGCTCTAAACAATTTTTTGCTGGTTTCACACCATATATGAGAAAAGCCATTCACTTTATAGGATATATTTATTAGTTATTATCTCTCATTTATGGTATTTTATTACTTTATTAGCTATGTAGTTGTTTCTCTTCTCAGTTAACTTGAGCAAGAATGAATTCCAGAAGTAATAATCTTCTCTTATCTGCTAAGTAAGAACTTTTATTTTCAACTGGGGCAAATCAATGAATTAGTAAAGGCTTTGAAGATTTTAATACTTGAACTTAGTGAAAAACTAAGTTGAAGAGTAAAAAAATTTATGTAGAATTTTCATAAAAATAGTAATGTGTTAATTATTCAAGTGTTATTTCCTCGAACAACTGGCAAAAAGCCCATGTGTTCAGCCACTGATGGAGCTAGATTTTGTAGTCTGTTAATAAATAAAGTGGGGGCGCTACGAACAGGTGCTTTAATGATGGATGGATATTCAATGACCAAACATTTATCGATCTTTCGTCGCTTTAATATTTTGGAATGTTTGCCAGTGGCAGTGGCAATGGCAAACTATTGTCAATAATAAATTTATTTCTTATGTATTTCTAAAACAGTTTCATATTTGGTCATTTCATCTTCTTGATTTAGTTCTTTTTACTTTATTTAACCAATATAATTTTCATAAATTTTGAATTGTATCCAAAACTGACAAAATGAAAAGTAAATATGAGTACGCAAAAAATTAAGCTAGTATAGTCTATTCTAGTAATAAATTATTCCTTCACTCACAATTCGAGGCTAGTTCAAATATATAGCAGGATTTTTGAATAAATGCCCGAAAAATTTAGTGTCTGGTCTATTACGAATCGTAGGGAATAGCCCGCACTGCGTCACCTCTCTTTTTATTGTACTTATAACCATGAGCAACAATTACGTACCAGTACCAGTATCCCTTGTGCAACGCATCATTATTCTTTTTTTGGTCAAAGATAATGTAAAATCCGCGGAAATGGTTTACTGGAGAAACTCATTTTGGGAGACCGACGCAGTACGGTGCGATATATCTGAATAATTGGCATCAGCATAGGTAGTATTAAGTGGAAATTCTCACGCTGGGAAGTTGGTACGTGTCTCCTTCAGCGCTATGAAAAGAAAGGAGAAAATTTATCGCACCGAATATTCACAGACGGAACTTGAGTACACCAATATATTTCGTAAACGCATAAACTGTGGAGTGGAGGTGGAAAAGACGAAGACGCGCTGGTTAAAGCGAAGGTTACACTGTCAGCGGGAAAGGTGTTTACCATGATTTTGGTTATGAGAGGAGTCATTTCAGCTGATTTTCTCCCTAAACAACTTACTGTGAATGCGCATTATTATTGTAACCTAACACGGCGAATCCTGTTCACAGATCAGACTATATTGCTGCAAGACAAAGCCAGACCGCATACAGCTCTGCTTACTATGGAAAAGTTGAAGTAATTGGGTTAGGAAATACTGGAACACCCTCCTTGTATTCCCGATCTGTTACCATGCAACTATTATGTATTTTGAATATGAAAGAAGCACTTGGTAGAGTGCGATTCAAAAGTGTGTAGAGCTTAACAGAGATTATCTAGAAAAACTGAAGAAAATGCTGCTCTGTTACTAATAACATTTTTTAAAACCCCGCTTTATATTTGAACCAGCCTCGTAAAAAACACCTGTCTCTCAATATATGATTTATTAGTGTTGATGATGAAAATACTACACATAGTTGCAAGAGATCAAATAGTTTGGAAAAAAAAATGTTGATTTAGAGCAACAACTCAAAGTATAGGAATATTTGGAAGGTAGGTGATAGTTTAATGACTGTCGCCAGAAATTATTTTCAAATTAGTGAAAATATGGGGCTATCGGCCCAATACTATGATCATACAAATTTTCGATTGTGAACTTATAATTTTCCACTATAAAATTTTGTTTAGAAAGTGGTACTTGGCATCATTTTGAGCATATGTAACGATGGTCAAAAAAGGTATACAATTTATATTTAGCTGCACGTCATCTTTTTTCATTCAAAGGTTGACAATCAATATATGGAAAAGAATTAGTGATACTGAACTTGAAATGTTTATTGTACCATAATTCGGTAAACTGCCATGGGGATAGATTCCTCGTCTAGCTATGAATTTTTTATAACGTGGCCTAGGAGTTACAGAGCCGCAAAGAAACTGTAATAAAAAAACAGTGATAAGAATAGGAAACTATTTAAAAAAGCAATGATTAGAACAGATTCGAGTAAAGCGTATGCTCTAAACTGTAAACTCTAAAAATAATTTTTTATTTTCAATATATAAGCAAAAAGATATTCATTTTATTACATTTGTTCTGAAGAGTATTACAACAACTTTGCTCGAATGAACAAATTAACCAGAGCCGGCCACTGTGTCCACTATAATTAACAATTCTATAAGAATCATAATTTAAAAAAAAGAAATTAAAATTTTGTAGAAAAAATAGCGTACTGTGATACGAATAATACGGAACATATTCTTATGATTCAGAATAGTAAAAATTTAATGCAATTTGAAGTGGACGTCGCGAAATATATGTTCCTCATAATTATTTAATTATTGGACGATTAATTAACAAAATAGGAAAACTAATAATACTTCAACATAAATCAGAATATCTTAAAGCCGACGTGTATTGTAGGATGGAATAGAATAAGAGTGTAGCGAAATTAAATAATTGCTTCTATGTAAATATTTAGAGGAACCAATCCAAAATAGGGAAGATATTATATTGACAAAAAGTATAAATATATCTACCTATCTATGCTTCGGTGCAAAAATTTTCATAATTAGAAGTGAATCAAAACATATGTTTGAGTTTATGCTTATGCCATTTATGGAATATAATCGGTACTTCATCACTCCTTTCCTCCTCTCTCTATTTCTTTCTGACCCTGTCAAGTAGTTGCATTCACTATATTTGAGTTTTCCTCGATATTCTACTTTATTGACTTCCCGATTATTTCTCTGGCTATTATTTTATTTCAGTTTCGCATTTTCTCTGAATTGTTAAATTTTTCGTTGTATGTATTCTTATGTCTTAGGGTTGGTACTTTACTGTAGTCTACCGAGTTTATGAAGTTTTAAAATTATCAAAAAATAATTTTTCGTTGTACAAAATACGCATTAGTCTCCGCCGCCATTTTTTATTCGTCTGAAATATCTTGTAGCTAGTAGATTTGTTTCATTTCATGAGGAGAAAGTAATCAGAAGGAACAAATTAGGTTAATATCGTGAATGGGGCAATATATCACAGTTCGACATTATAGTGACGAAACAAAATTATTTTCTTCGACAAATGCGCTCGTGTTTTTTCAATAGTCAGTAAAAGTTACACCAAATAGGATATGACCTTTGTCCATTGTCCATTGTTTCGACAATATTTTTGTTTTTGAGGTATAATGGTACGCCTCAATTATTAAATAACTTTAGGAATGTGTAAGTAACTCCCTGAGTATTTTTCTGTCAAACTGAGATTTCCATTCTGTTTTACGAAGATCAAGCTATTCAAAACAACTCGTAAGAAAGCGGGTTAAGAATAATTCGGTAAAAGCGGAATTTTTTGCAACATAATTGAAATATATGCTTAAGCCCAATACAACAAACGAAGTCAAGAATAACATGTAACGCAAAATAGAACCTCGAAAAGCGCCAGGATTCAAACTTATTAAGAGAGGAATTGTTTGATTGATCTCTGTTTTAGTGGTATAATGGAACAACTCAAATATTTATGTGTAAGTATTACAAGTGGAATCCTTCGGAAGCTTCCGGGAAATACCTGACGCAGCTGTTTAAGTCTACAATAAAAACTGATTTTCGAGAAGCCAGGCTTTTCACAAAGTATGAAATAAGGGCTTCACATGTAAAGTAAAACAGAAATGGTCAACAAATTACTATAAAATCCTTAAATTCTATATCGGCAACAGATACTTGCTGATAAAATACGAAAATAAGTACACAAGCATTCAATCAATCCATGCTGGCATACCCCAAGAAAGTATCCAAATATTCGTAAAAAGTGTAGTGAATAAATCGCAAATATCTACGTAAGGTGCAATAATATTTCAATTAAAAAAAAATGGTAAGCACAAAATTACATCTCATTTTGATAAATTGAAATTCTTTTATAAATTGAGAACATGTGTAATTTTTTCTTCAAGTTAAAAGATTAGTAGGAAAAAGAAATTTAATTTTTCCGATGTAGTAAGATGAAGTGATAACATTCGAGAAGAAATAATCCAGTTTTCTTAGGATAATTGAAAAAAAACATTTTTCACTTTCCGATCCTGCTGAAGCATTCCCAAGAAAATAATTCCTTTATTGATAAACTCCATTTTAAAACAATACTTTTGATTATGAGGTAAGCATTTCTCAGCAGGTTTCAGGAATTTGAAAACAGCAAAGCAATTTTAGTATTTACCAAAAATTCTCTGAATGCTACAATAACCAAGTTGAAATTTTCTCCTTTTGAAACGGACATTGGTAGTTTTGAATTACAATTGGTGGATTTTGAAACAAGACAGCAACTCCTTTGTATTGAATTGGAAATATTGTAGGAATGTGATCTTAGTTCAAAACACAAGTGGTTTGCTTTGGATGACCTGGTTCGCGTTTGCCGTTCTTTCCCTTTTTGGTTCTACATATGCGAACAATATTTTTCAATAATGAGAAGTATCAAGAGTAAACTCAAACATTCAAACCCGACTTTCTACGGAAATACAAGCACATTGTTCTCATTAATATATATTTATTAAATATGAAATTTAGTCTTATTTAGTGTAATAAAGCAGATAGATAGAAATATAACCAAGGATTTGATCTATAGTTCATCTTCTTGAAAAAAATTCGTCATTTTATCTTAAAAATGAAATAATTTTGACACTAGTAATTAACAGCAACAAAAAACTTAAGTTGAATTTTGATCTGATGATATTGCCAAATTCATAGATTAATAAAATTATTGGGTTAGGTTAGGTTGGGATGGGCAATCTTGACATTTATATTGATATTTGTAGCCGCAAGTTTGAGGCACATTGTATAACCCTTTTTTCTCTATAATTTTGAAACTAACCTAACTACCTTCCCATTTTTTTTTCCCTTCATATTTTAAGTATTTCCAACTCAGAATGGTTTTCTATTTTATCTATTTCTATTTATGCTATTTCTTCGCGACAATTTAATAAGTCGTCTCCCAGTATTTGATGTTGTTATTCCTTTTTTTTTTTATTGGGTAGAGTATATTTTCATATAGATTTTTCTCAGAACCATGAAATTTGATTATAAAGCATGCGTTGCCAAGCACAATAGAGAGAACAGCAAAAGTAATTTTGGGTGTAATTATCATAAACTATCCAAATTTCCATGACAATAAACCACAAATTAAGAAGCAAGTTAAAGGCAAAATATGTTCAAGTTTAAAGTGTATGTAAATATAACAGCTACTTAAACTTCCTCCAATAAGTAAAGTTGAATTTCATGCGGTTAGTTGGAAACAGAAGCAAGACTTTGAACATTCGAATTGCAAATATAATGGCGAAGTGTTGTGTTCCTATAAAAGAAAATAAAAATGAGATGCCAGGGACGTTCTCTAATAGTGATTTGAATAATGAGAACCTACATACATTTCGCTCATATTTACGATATCCTCACATTCAGCTTTATCTGATCTGATAATAATTTCAGTTCGAAAATATCGATATTGAAGAATAAACAATAGAATTATCTTCATTTTAATGTAATTCTGTAAAGAAGAGTGAAGTTTAAGATACAAGAGAAACAAGTTACTAAATATATTTTTATAAAAGATTTTAGAAGTTAGGTATGAGTGACGAAATGGAAAAAGCTCGATATGTGTATTATGCGATATTGAACATTTTTGTGATAAAATAAATAAAACGTACTTAAAAACGCCTCTGTCCTAAAGACCAGTGAAGAACTGTAGTGAGTAGGAGTGTGAGGGGAGTTGGCGGGGCGGTTTCAGGGAATGGGACCGAAAAGGAAATGGATAAACTCCGGCGCGGTGAGATAAAGGCCGCGGCACAGGGAAATGAAGTGTGTGTTCCAACCAACAATAAACTTATCTTTTCTGCGACTAGAGACTTTCACAGTGGCAACGAGGAAAACGGTAGAAGCAAAATACATCATTTGTATGTGGAGACACCTAACCGCGCGAATTCGAATAATTCCCGCCGAGAATGTAACAACTACAATCAGGACACGAGACGCGATAACGTTGTTGAAGAAGGTAAAAGGGGGTTACAAATGGATGCCTCATTCAAACTCTCACCGAACATATTTCCGGTGTTCTATATTTGAAAATTGAAGGTTTTGAGATAGGAGTATTATACAATTTAAGTAGAAAGGAATTCTAGTACGACTTTTCCAAGATTTAGATTTAAAAGTTATTTTTGTATAGTTTAATAAACCAATTATATCTCTCTATAAAATGTAATCCTGTTTGCTTTATGTCTTTTGTAAAATTACATTTTTGATAGCTTTATTCCTCTAATATTCCTTTGAATATTAGATTCAGTTTTAATCGGTGGACAAATTAGGTTGTTCTAAATCTACAAATCTGTGGGTAGGATATAACTAACTAAACTTTTTCATTTTCCTCTCACACATGGAGTGAAAAGCATAATATACGACAGCGATTTGACAGAGAAGTGACTAATAGAAAAGTTTACATAATTGTGAGAAAATAGTTTATCTTCCATTCAGCTTTTATTAAAAATTTTTGAAATTATCCAAAAAATAATCTTTCAGAACATCTGATAAATATATAAGATACTGTCTAATACGTCTGAAAGCGCTTTCTTGTAAGCCACTTTGTTAAGTTTGAGCACAATCAGTAATTGAAAGGAATCACTTCAACTGAATATGGCAAATGGAGGAATAAATCGTTACGCAGCTTAACAAAAGACAGGCTCAGTGTCGTGAAGTAACAAAGTACTTATCTCTGAAAATTCAATAGCCCTAACCTTATTGATCAAAAACAACGATTTTGTTCTTTCGATTAGATCCATTGTTTTCCATCCATTCTGTTTCTGAATCATTATGTTCTACTCAAGCTTTATCTAGTGTAATACATTGCCAAAAAACATTCATCAGAACTTTTAATGCGAGTGACCTTTTGATCAGCAACAAGCAATCTTGATAGATACTATACTTTCTATATATAATATGTAATACAAGATTACTTTGATTAACTATTTATAGAGTGGATATAGGTGGATATCACGACGATCCCGGATGTTGAGCATAATCCGTGTTTATAAGACCACGTTCATAAACAAATCATTCTACGAAACGCAGCAAGATAATACATAACTTTTTGTGTAAGTTTTGAAACTATCACATTCATGTAGAATTTTGACAGACCACAGAATCATAGAGAAAACTAGCTATCTATTCTTCGAAACGAAACTATTGAGAGCTTCTGAAAAGTTATTCTTCCGTCAAACTGCCTTCATATAAGAATATTTGCTCGCTTATCCGCGCTATATACTTATATCTGTCGGTTCGCATAGACGCCATTGCAGATTTTTTCATCGCTACGTACAATTTTGGTTACTGCTATCCCTCTAAAATCATCGAATTTCTATACTATTAGTGTAGCTATTTTCACCTTACACAATTATGATGTTTCCAAATGTTCAAGTTGTTTCTTTTTCATCGCATTTTTTGAATCTATTTTCAGTCAACCACCTATAAGGAGATTCATCTATTACCTACTATTCACCTTCTAATTTTTTTCATGATTTTGTCTACATTTCTTGTTCATTATTTCATTTTTGTGTTGTTTCAGCTATGTTTTATTAACTGGCCCTCTTTATATAAAAAAATTCATCTTATAAGATTCTATGAACATATTAATTTTATTCCTACTTAAGTTCAATTGGAAGAAATTTTTAAAAATACATTACATTTGGTAGTTAATGCTACGAAATATTAATATGTATGTATATATGTATATCTTATCAGATGGGTTTATGATTATTGGGTGTGCTTCTGGAACCAAAAACAAAAATAACGCTACTACCAACTAAACATGAGGTAATTGCGTGCAGTAGCTAATTTGCATTCCTGTTTTATTTTAATCTTCATATATATTTACCGATTCTTTGGTCTGATAGCAAACTCTATAATTATAGTTGTGACTTTTTTAATGAAAAAATATGAGTTACGTGCAGACTTGAAAACCACTGTTTAAATTGATTACAGAAACAAGAAGTGTGTAGAAAAATGTGGTACATGGATAGAATTGACATAATGAAGCCTAGAATTTTAAACCTTGCCGACGTAATTAGCATGAAAAAGACCATTTATTATGACAACGTAGAAATAATATGAGGTAGACGAGTGTATTACAACTTGTTTTGCCGAATAAAAGGGGAATATTCTTACCTATCAAATTAACAACCTGATAAAAATTATCTATATATAAAAATCTTTGTTACTTATCTAGAGCTCTCAACGATCTTATTTAAATTACTTTCATTTTTAAAAACCCAATTCAAGTGTCCTATAATGGATATAGCGTTTTCATGATGAAAGTTGTGAGTATTCACTTCATATCTATTCATTGGTCGGCTCTTCCAGTTTAGTCTCCAGCACACAATTTCATCAAATTAATATATAAAGATGATCGTTAAAGTCGGTAGCTGTAATAAGATTGACGGCGTTACTATCTGTGTTTTTGTGTGTTCCCAGTATGGCATCAGTTTTCTCTTTAATTGGAGTGTCCCAAAGATTGAATTTGTGGCGAACACGGATTAAAAAATATATAACTGACTGACTGATGCCTGACCCAGGAAATTCCAAGCTGCTTTCTTTCGGGAATTCCAAGTGACTTTCCTTTTATAACCTTCTTAGTGTCCCACAGCATGCAATTAACTTAGTCCTCTTCGATATATCCAATAGCAGATTTCAGGAAAGTCCAAAATATCTACATCCCTCTACCTTCCACATGGTTTCATATTCCTCAAATGAAATCAGGCGAAACGTTTTGGATCGAAGTGTTAAGCAGATACTTCCTCGGAAAAGCAAACAGTATACATATTTGTGTATATGTCTTGTTACTTTTGTATACATAGTAAGTTTCAAGTATTTATCGAACTTTGAATTTGGTGCTACGTCTTCACCAAAATCGACCCTAAGGCTAGCGCTAATAAATCAAGGACATTTTAGTTGTTTATTGATATTATTCTGGAAATATAAGCACTTACTGAACCAACTCTGTTAGAAAAAGGTATGAGGCTTATTTTTTTAATGTTAATCTTGACATTTTTTGGTATATTGATATAGATAAAATATTTCAGATTAGAATTGTGGATTTCAGTTGGTAATCGTTTCTGCAGCTGATCATTTCAGAATCTGCTCAGCTCCTCTTGTTATAAATGAGATAAAAGTATTTCTCTCATATGTTTAAAGTTTCATAAGTGCAATTTTGGCGAAATTACAGCTGTAATTGCCCTACAGAAATCGTAAACTGCATCGCAAGTTTATATTGTTAAGAACACGTTTAAGCGACTTTTTTACAATTTTTCTTTTTTTGTTAATAACGCTGTCGAACTTTTCCGTACAAGCAATTTTACCTACAGAATTGTCTTATTTCAAGAAGAGCTACTTCAAAGAATAAAGCATCGAATGTTTGTCAGCAGTTCATGTCACTTTGTAAGAAAAGTGGGTAGGTTCTTGATAAAAACACTATAACTGGAAGTATATTGAAAGACTAGCTGTCCAATGTGAAAAACTGCATAATAAAGATTACATGGAATGTTAATGAAACGTTTTGTTGAATGACTCAGAGATTGCAATTGTCTATCAAAAAAAGGAGGATATGGGAAAAAATTAGCAGGAAAGCATTTATGTGGCAATAACGTACGGAGGCTCTTATCATTCCTTTTATAGTTTGCACCTAATTAACAAAAGTTTTTATTTTAAATATGAAACTATTAATGTAAGAAGTAACATTCCAAAGTCCACCTTCTCTGAAATAATTAGTTGTTGAGAAAATTTGATTTTGATACTACCTATAAGAATATTGGTATATTCAATACAAACCGCAATTCTTGGTTTCTCTTGTAGATCTCCTCTCCAATACATTTTTCTATGAAAAAATTGAATTTTACAGCAATATAGATGTTTGTGATTGATTATTTCAATTTTTTGTTTGTGTTGAAAATCGGTATTTTCAAAAGTGTTATGAACTATATATCTAATAACAAGAAATACGAGAACAAATCACAGTTTTACTCACAACACTCTTTAAATTCTTGGTAGCTTGTCCAATTTTCAAACTTATTTCGAACTTACATCGTTTAACGTTACGCTAATTTTTTAATCTCCCAATAAATAGTTTAAATTCATAAAATTATGAGTAATGTTAGCCTAGACTTTCAACAAAAAGTATTCAGTTTAATATCTCGGTATTCTTTCCCATAAATTGTATTTTTGAGTTGAGTTATCTGAGCAAGAATAAGAGAACATTTCTGAATTCAAAAGCAACTGAAAGCATTTTACTATAGTGCCGAAATGGACCATTAAATCATAAAAAACGGTTAATCCGCATCACAATGGATCAAGTTTGATTACACAATAATGTGTTTAAAAGCTGAAAAAATAACATAACTGAAAGTCAGGATGATATTTGTATTTCTTTTGTTTCGGTAGAAGTTCATTTCACACACTATTTGGAATTATTTCTGAGAAATTTGATGCTAATAAGTTATTCATATAATTATCATGGTTATATTTCAAACTTTGGAGTGATTTTCATAACTAAACGAAACGACAATTTTTCATGATAAAAATAATTAGTTGCCAAATATTTGGATGAAATTGATGCACAATAATCGATTTCTAATGTTCTTTTGTTATAAAAGTTTATTTTGAACATGCAAGTCAATCACTGGATTAGTATTAGTTTTTGTTAATATATTATTACTCAGCTTATCAGAATATAATCTTTTGATTTTCACATGCTTATGCACATTTTTAATGATGAACTTACTCAGAAAGTGTTGTCGTATTAGCTGCTAACAGATTTTGGAATATTAATCTTGGTTAAAAAATAGAATTGAATCGCAAACATTTTCGTGTGCTGATTTTCTACAATTTTTGACGAGGATGTAACCAACAATCAAATGGTCGCCTGTTTTTTCGGAATAACTGGACAAATCGCAGACCGTTCTATTAGAGCAGCGTGGAACAGTCAATTCTGAATGGTACACCAACATTTTTTTGCCTGAGGAATCATTCCAGCCTAACTATAAACATGCGAGTTCTCCCACATCATTTCAAATAAAAACGTTTTTGAACAGTCAAAACATCGAATTGATGGGTCATCCGCCGTACAGTCCTTGTTTTAAATCCAATGATTTTTGCTTATTCCCGCATATCAAAAATAAAATGCGAACTCAACGTTTTTCTACACTTTAAGACGCGGTTAATCCGTTAAAATGACCTGTTTTGGGGGTACCTCAATCGGAATGGAAAAAATGCTTCGATTTTGGTTCAAACGCATGGAAGAGAGTATTGATCTTAATGGAGGGTATTTTGAAAAACAATGAATATTTGTTTTATTTGCCTATCTCAAAACGTTTCGTATTTGATTGAAATTAAGTGTTCAGAAATAGGATAGGGACTCTAGCGAGCTCTACATCCCAATCTCTCCTATTCCGTCAGTTTATCACCTTCCATCGTCAGCGGTAACTACCAAAAAAACGATGCTGACCTGGTTGGGTAATGGAAATACGAGTATTACCAAATATACTAGCTAAGAATGCGGCCAATATCTTTGTGTACAACATTGTTTTTTTGTTTGTTCAAATAGTTGTGACAATTATCAAAGTGATTGTTCAAATACCGAACACGAAATATATTTCTGTATTTAAATTCAGATGTTTAGTTTTCCTTTATATTACTCTTAGCTAACTGTCTTTAAAATGTTTCTAGAAGAGAGAAAAAAATTTTCAAATGTTACTTAGAATAATAGAAAAAAGTAGTTTGTCTATTTAGCAAAATTTTTAATTAAAACCTACAAGAAAGGATGACAACTGATTTTCTACAGTTTTATAAGGATTTTTCAATGTATATTTTGTGTCTGTAGGTCCCAAAAATAGTAAAAGTCGGCTTACTCCCAGGATAACTAACTTACATGATATTATTTGAAAATAATTTTTTCACTCAAATATCGATAAAATCGTTAATTATGGATAGCACCAAGCAATAAAGATAAAGTACAATATGACGGCAACGCTGGATTTAGCCGCGAAAGTCAGAATCTTATGGAGTTAGTAGTTTTAGTGATAAGACATTTTTATACGCTATCAACTTTGATTGGAAGTAACCCTCGATTTCTTTCGAATGATACTTATGTCATTTGAGACCAAATAAAGATTTAACGGGCTAACACTCTAAGGCAACATTATTTGGTTTGCTATTTCACTTGTTGTTCTTCTCATATTGTTATCTAAAAAATTTCAAAATAGAATCATTTATAGTGTAGAATCTATTGTATATCCCAGATACAAGTCGTATGTTAACTTACATTAAACTCTCCCTATATGGTGATAATATAGTACGTTTAAAGCTTTTTTACAAGTAGTAAGAGTGGTTTATTAGTTGAATGAGTCAGTTAAAAACCAAGACGTACTTCAAAAACGGATTGAAATTTGGCAAAAGTAAACAAATCTGTTCGTCAAACAAGCAATTGATGTACTGAAACGTTTGAGAGACGATGTACGGGAAAGGTATCTGAGAAGTGGATTTTTTTTTATCAGTGAAAATTTTTGAGACCGATCATGGCAGAGGAAAGCGTTCTCGAAACGTATTTACACATTGTTGAAATAAGTGCAGTAGATTGAATGAAAATACTTCGAAATAGTTTCATGCAAATTATGTTACTTTTTAAATTTACGAAATAATTTACCTTATATTCGGATTATACCGGATAATATTCTCCTCTTGAATCGAATCCTACAGATTTTTGTGACATAATTGTGCGGTTTGAATTTTTTTTCTGAATAATTTTCATAATACTTTATGATTTAAAATAAATTGATGCGATTTGAAAAAACATATCAATTATTATTTTACCGGTCCCAATAACCAAATATTCAAATCTTCACGAGCTCCGTTCTAATTTCAATTCTAACAAGAAACAAAGCTGATGTTTCAAACCATCCATTTCATGTCACGAAACCACCAATAACCATTTTTCCAACCATTGCATCGTATACTATAAATAGGCAATTTGATATGATCGCCGCTATACATCGTACCGGCCAATGGCGAAGGTTTTCCTGAAACACGCACTATTATTAAGGGCTATTATGTATTATTGAAGCTAATACACCATCATGGTGAATATCTATTCGAGGTATTTTATTTTTGAAGAGAACCCGAGTTCAGCTCTCTCAAACCTATCATTAAATTACGTCAAATTTTGTATTGGCTGTTGTCCCACATTATTATACTACATTAAATATAATTTCGTAATCTTGTTAATTTTTTTATGAACGTATCTTTTCTGACAAAAAAACTTCTAGTGATAATTATTTTAAATAGTTCGGTAGAAATCATTACAAAAACTAGCTGAAATATGAAATAGAAATACATATAGAGGAAAGAGAAAAATTACTGCTTTTTCCTCAGATTCGACAAAACAGAAGGGATAATAACAGAAAAGAAATATAGTTGCGGTTAGTGTATTAGGTGTATTTGTGAAGTAAGTTCCATTTTGAAAATATCTGATGTTATTTGAGATATCTCCCGCAATTTCTCTTCATAGAACGTTGTGTCCTGTGATTTAAACCTTAAGGTGATTGGTCATCACTGTTGTACATTGGAACTATAAAAAAAGATCTATGAGCGCTATTGAAGATGTGTAGTAGTCATCATACTCTTCATGGACATATCGAGTCCATCTTCATCGCTTAATGAAGCTTCTCCGTATATCTCCGTAGATGAATTTCACTTGATTTGTTTTAATGTTATTTTGTTTGATACAGAGTGGCTGGCGCAAATGTGTAAAGCTGTGGCTTCAACACTGTGATGAAGAATAATAGAAAAGTATATTAAATCTCTAATAGTATATTCTCTCTACTAATGGTATTGAGAGGAAATTCTAGTTTACTTCATCACTTATACCATTTGTTATATTACTATAGTTTCTATGTCTTCTTGGAATTATATTTTGAAGACGCAAAACGTTGATTATTCGTCAAGCTTTATCATTCATCAAGAGCTTACCTTCAGCCTCTGAAGACGTTCCGATTATCGGAACGCGCATCAGACAGTGTAATTGTGTGTTGCTGTAAACAGTGGATGCAGTATTCATCAAGCTGATAACTTTTCTCCACAAATCAACTTCTGTCCTTCCTTAAGACCCAATTCACAATCAAAACAGGATTTCATGTGATATTTTGAAGATGCACTTAGTTTTCGAAAAATGCCTCTGAAAATATCGTTTTAACATGATACTCTAATACATTCGACTTCGGTATAAGTAAGTTTTGATAGTCAATGTACTCCCAGATATCGAGTCCGAGATTCTTTGTTATCTTGTATTTAGCAAGTATCTGAATAGATTTTCTAGCTCAAATAACCAAATAATCTGTAGCCCTGTTTTTTCTTGAGCTGGAGTGTATTGAGGTATCCATTTAGCCAAAACCTGTTCAAGCAGTGAAGTGAAGATTTGCTCTGACCAATGCATTCTTTCTAGACGTAGTTTTTAGTATGGTCTTTATATTTAAGTCCTACCGTGTTCAACTGGAAGTCAAGTGCTTTGTGCTTCTTTTTTTTCTCCAATATTGTTTGGTGTTATTTCCACAAAACTATTCTCGTACCTATAATGGTCTTTGGGTTCTTAATTTATCTACTATCTCATCTCCTCCTACTATATTACTCGTAACAATATCATTTCTGTCTATTTATTGAGTATATCTAAACATTTCCAAATAATTTCGAATTGATTACAAAAGGTTCTTTCCTTTTTCTTGTATAGAAATGATGTTTTGTTGTCGTTTCCTGTATTAAATTTTTCCAAAAAGTTCTACTATTCTGTTATTCAATACCGAAAGGGGATTCTTGTACAGCTTGGAGAAATTTCCTCCGCATAATTCACCTCCTACCATGACTGTGTCTCAGTCTTTCCAATACCTTTATACCATTATATGCATTGGCTTGAGGTTCAGAATCATTTCCAGAGGTCATGCTCTTACAATAAATATGCAGACCATTCGTTGAATTTTGGATAGGTACTTCCTTGTTACTCGTGAGCTATATCTTTTAATCCAAACAGTTGAACAGTTAAACATTATTTTATTACCTATGTTGTCCTCAAAATTTCCACCTAAATTAACAACCCATTGAAAGAAATGCAGCTTTAGTCAGTTTACAATATACGCTCATACCACAGAGAATTCGGTTCATTACAAAACATTAACAGAAATATGAAAATAAAATTGTACGACAATAAAACAACGAACTCTGTTAAGATGAAATAAAAAATACAAAAGTTTATGATATAATTTATTCTAAAGAAATGCATTTCCTTACCTTATAAAAATAATCAATTTTTATTTCCAGAAACAAAATCTAATACACTTAATGTTTTAAAAAAATTAATATTGATTTATCGTCTGGATAAAAAAATTGTGTAGAAGTCTCTCGGGTACATTTGTATAGAAGCGAAAGTTCATTATCTCAAACTGCCCTCTTTAAATGCTTATTATGTTGGTGTATGCAGCGAGGGATTGCCAATTTGATATATTGCTTTTTGGTGGGTAACAATTTACCCCCTACTGCTAGCGGCGATCGCCAAAGTAGATATTTGGAGCAAAGGTAAACATTTTTTACGGTTTGTTAGTTTGTTGTAAGACCGTAATTCATGTTTAAATTTTATGGTTACGCAAAACAGGTAATCTTTCTAGAATAGTAGTAACTTCGGACCAGACTAACTTAAGAATATGTTTTTTGAATAGATCTTTTTGATAACGGAAACAATTTTCATTATAATTTGTATTCAATGATTGTTGAAATAATAGTAGATTTTTGGATAAAGGTAATCCTACTTTGGACTAAGTACTCAGCCTAACGTGACCTGGCATGGAGAAAATAATGGTTTAACTAGGTACAATGAAAACTATCAAGAAAAAAAGCAAATACCAATAATTATTGAAAACCAAGTGTCGATTTTATTCTGTCGTATCATACCAATTCAAGGTTTGCTTATTGTATAGTTTCGATGCAAAAAGTTTTCTTAATTCTGTGATTGATTGACTAATGTTTTGGATCTAATTTTAAGAAACGCCATATTTTTCATATACAAATAATCAATTGGAGAAACATAAACCTACATTTCTCTGAGATACAGATATATATATATATATATATATATATATATATATATATATATATATATATATATATATATATATATATATATAGTTGCCTCCTCTAATATTACTCTACAGCCTGTCTGATGTTTCGATTAAGGTTTGAACAACACTTGAGTGTAGTATCTATGTTTTCAAGATTTAAAAGGTAGGCTGTGATAGTTATAAACAGTATGTATTTCTCCACAATTAATATTTTCCCATTTTTAGAGAATTCTGATTTTTTTTTTTCAAAGTTTAATATAAGAGGACGATTTGAGAAGACGAGATTTCCAGTGGTTGACACGAAGATTATGCTTGTAAAAGTGGCTATATGAACATGTATGATGGTTAAATAAACATGCTAAATAACATTTACGTTTACGCTACCACTGCAGCAACATTCACGTTTCCACTGTCTGGCGCATGTTTAGATAACCAATTTTTCGTCTTCAGACCGAAGCTAAACAAAATATTCTTAAGATGATGTTAAATGTCCTGGTCAATCATTTACTGTATCTACTCTAGAAATAGTTAAAGAATCCATGTCCTTGTACTTATCTAATATTAATAAAAGTAAGTAAGAAGGGTAGAAATATTCCAACACAAAACACACAAAAGTGTATATATTCACAATGAAAGACCAAAAATGAAAAATAATTATGTGTGTTGACTAAAGCTGATCAAAATTTAATGTGCAAAAACGGGTTAAAAATAAAATAGTCTTAACAGTTTTTCAATGAAAAATCAGTCTTCCGTGAAACTACTCTCGTAAGATGAAAATTAATATTATTATATGTTATTGAAAAATTAGCTTAACTTCTTCCGAGTATTTCAGCGAACGAAATGACAACGCCGCTATGTAACAACTTAAATATTCCGAAAAACTTTCTTTACCAGTAGCATTTATGTATTACGGAGAGGAATATAAAATCAATAAAGAAATTTCCAGACAGTGACAGGGTTTGATAATATTCTTGCCAGTCACAATATTTATCCAAGGGATACAGTCTCTGCTCAAACTTCTGCCAACTACTTAAAACTCTTTCGTCTTTCCATTTTCTTGTGACAGCCTGTCTCTCAAATCAATTTCGAGGTGGCACTTTTATATTTCACGGAACCATTTACTAGATTGATCCAGTGTTTTAACTTCTACTGCGTGATTAAAATGTTTTTAAATCGATATTACTGTTTGAATTCGTAATATTGATATTGTAGTTTTACTTCAATACATTACCTACCATGCATTTTGTAGATGGTATAGATAAGTAGAATGGTCATTCAAAATTTATAGTTCCTATTTTTAGATGAAATGGAAATGGATATTAGTATCTACAACTTGTTAAATATAAGTGTATTGCCACATTTAAATAAATTATTAGAAAGCATACTCGTACAAATATGGCAGAACAAATAAAAATTATGAGGTGGGAAATAATTCTGAAAAGGGACCAAATCCATTAAAATGTATGTGTAAATGATGCTATTGCTGGCATCTTATTATGAACAGGGTGTTTCAAAAAAAATGTGATCCCTTCTCTAGGATAAATAGAAAACTAAAAAATATTTGAGGTTTCCTCGGTAAAAAATTTTCACATATACACATTTTTCACAATATTGCCGCAACTACTGGCATCTTAAACATCATGAAACAAACACAATAACCGATGCTGGTATTGATAAAGTTATTATTATTTATTTGAAATTTTATGTAGCGTAAATGAGACCCCATCGATAAAACGGATACATTTAAAAAAATTGGAACTAATAGCTTCAGTTCCTTTGATGATCATGAATTGCTGTTCTAGGACTAGAACTGTTGTTTGTTTCATTCTAAGGCACCCAATAGCTAATTTAGGTGATGTGTCCAGGTGTCTTTTAGCTTAAACAGTGCCAATAGTCTGGAAAATGCGTCCAAACTTTGAATTTTACACGAACATAGCATTTTCTCTGAGTTTACCAATTAAAACTGTCATTCATCGTTGAGACAATAATAAATACATTTCTGAAACCTCGCTATTTGTTAAATTAGATACTGTTAATCAAAATGTACTCAAATTTTGAATACACTGACATTTTGTTAACCTTAGGCGAGTGTTTAGGAAACTGGAGAAAGTGTAGTTGTTACGCGTTATGCAGAAAAGTATCCTCCAAGAAACTTACCAAGTAAAAATACATTTAAAGCCATAGAATGACGTTGAGAAACTGGGAATGTGAGACTTAGAAAAATAGATTCTGGTTGGCAAAGAACAACAAGAACCATCAATAAAGAAAATATGATTTTAAATTTAGGTGATCAAAATCCAACTGTTGGCGTAAGAAATGTGGTGAGTCAAACAAATCCGTCTTCTTTAAGTACATGGAGGATACTTAGAGAGCAACAGCTACATCCTTATAATTACAAACAAGTCCAAGAGCTCTTGCCAGACGATCTGCCAGTTAGAGCGGATTTTTGTCAAACATTACAAGAAAGGACAACTCTCAATCCAAATTTTTTAAAATGTATTCTGTAACTTTCACTCGACAAAATAAGAAACAACAAAGAAACCATTAATCTTCTAAGCGGTTGGTAGTCAGCTATGAGGTCATTAAATTGATGTTGAATTCTGTCTTTCAATTCTTGAAGTGGATTTACCTCTATTGCATAAACTTTTTTTTAAGATACAACCAAACTGTGTCCATGGAATTAAAATCGCATGACCGAGGAGGCTAATGAAGCTGAGCTTCTGGACCTCTACTAATCCATCGATTCGAAAAAAGGTTACCCAACTAATTACGACACCTTCACTCAAAGTGCGGTTGAGCTCCATGGTGCATGAAAAATGGAGATCTTCGCTTTAGCGTTAAATCTTCTGGTTGGAAAATGACCGTGTTCTTCAACCAATTTACCCACACGTCTATTTATATCTAAGCGTGAGGAGCGCTGCACGTACTTGTTAACTGTACAGCACTTAGACTGTAGCAGTTGCTGATTTTTGGTAGCACAAAACGGTATTTTAGTATAAGGCTAAAAGGCATACGCCACTATGAGTAATCTTTTATTTAGCAACTACTTTAGGTCGTAAAGCTACAGTAGTTGGTGCCTTATTGACTTCTGTCGATATAAATTGAGACAGGATAAAAAGTTATAATAAAATATGACTACACTACATAAAATGTTAAACACAAAACTTGTCCTGCGCCCAAATACAGTAAATAACACTTGAAACGTAAATTGAATAAAAGAACTATGTTAATTCATCAAGAGAAATTAATTTGACTTTTCATTTTTAAATGCACTGACAACTCACTCCCATTTTTTTGAGATCAGGTAGTCGTAAATTTATTAATCATTTTTGAAAGATCATCGATTCTAAAATCGAATGATCATTCATTGGTTTGAGAATATAATTCTCGAACATATTGGGCCCCTTAAAACTTGAAAAGTTTCAAAATGCTCGATAAATGGGACTGAAATAGCATTAAAATGTTTGTAAGCATGTCAATATCGCACGGTAAAAATTAAAAATCGAGAAAGGGAATTCAATGCATTTTATGATATTAAGAAAAATTAACGATTCCTATTGGAAACTACATTCTAGTAACCAATGTAACTACTAAAAAAATGTAAACAACAAGGTGGTTCATATAACTTACAAGCCTATGTTGAATATCAGTCACTTTTCACCGAGAAGTGACTCATCAGACTCAGGAAAAGGGACTATTTTAGAGATGGCTCTGGTGTATATACCAGTTGCTGTTTTAACTTTTACTACCCTCACATTCCCATCAGGCCCCGGCATCGTTTCGATGATTCTTCCTGTAGACCACTGTAGAGGGGGTAGCATATCCTCTTTAAGAAGAACTAAAGAATCAACTTTCAGATTAGGGAAAGACTTAAGCCACTTTGGTCGATTTTGTAATTGATTGATTGATAAGTATTCAGTCGACCAGCGGCGCCAGAATTGTTGTTGTAACTTTGTACATTGTTGCCATAGTGACAGCCGATTTTCAGGGATGGTGGTATTATCTTTTTCAGGAAAGGAAGTTAGGCTAGCGCCGATAAGAAAATGACCTGGGGTCAAACATTCCAAGTCAGAAGGGTCATTAGATAATGGTGATATAGGTCTGCTATTTAAAATTGCCTCCATTTGGGCTAGAATTGTAGAGAACTCTTCATATGTTAATTTGGAGTCTCCAAGAATTTTTGACATGAGCTTTTTCGAGCTTTTTATTCCGCTTTTCCATATTCCTCCAAAATGTGGCGCTCTAGGAGGTATGGATTTCCATTCAATTTTGGAATGCGATAAAAAATTTTGAATAGAATCAATATTATTTTGATTTTTGAAAAATATTTCTAAATCTCTAAAAGTGTTATCAGCGCCCTGAAAATTAGTGGCGTTGTCGGAATAAATTTTGGCAGGTTTGCCACGATGGGAAATGAACCGTTTTAGGGTCAAGATAAAGGCTTCAGTTGATAAAGAAGTAACAGCTTCAATGTGAATAGCTTTAGTGACAAAACATACGAAAAGCGCAATATAGCATTTCACCAAGGGAGCTTTTCGTAATTTGGAAGATTTTATGAGAAATGGCCCACCAAAGTCCAGTCCTGTTTTTTGAAACGGTCGAGCAGAGATGACTCTATCTCGTGGAAGGTCTGCCATAATTTGTGTATATAGCTTAGTTGAAAAACGAAAACACTTATGACAGCTTCGAATAAGCTTTTTGGTAATTTTTAAACCATTTAATGGCCAGAAATTTAGTCGAAAATTGTACAACACTGTTTGAGCTCCAGCGTGTCCAAGCCTTTCATGTTCATCTTTAATCATTAAGTTGACAGTTATATTTTTTGACGGCAGAAGCAATGGATATTTTTGGTTAAAAGAAAGGTCAGCGTTAGCAAGACGTCCACCGACTCGAAGCATTCCTTTATCGTCTAAAAAAGGTTTCAGCTTATTTATTTGCTTATCAGATGAAATTTTATTCTGTTTAATCTCATTAATTTCCTTTTGAAATTTAGTTTGTTGTAGGGTCTTGATTATAAAGATTTCAGATTTGCTCAATTCGGATACTGTCAAAGGACCAGAAAATTTGTTCGAATTCTTACAATTTCTGATGAACCTATGTACGTACGCCATTGTTCTTTGCAACTTCTTATAACAGGAAAATTTAGAAAATAAAGTTAAAGGAAAATTTTCTTCTGTTGGGGTAGTCATGACGACAGTTTTTGTTTCAGGAATGTCAGAAAGATGAAAGTTTGGGTATGCAAAATTATCAAATTTTGATAAATCGAGAGTGGGATTTGATAGAAATTTCGGTCCTTGCCACCAAAGTTTATTAGAAATTAAATTATTTGCGCTAGTGCCACGTGACACCAAATCAGCGGGATTATCGATAGTATTTACATACCTCCATGAATGATCTTTAGTTATGGCTTGAATTTTAGCAACTCTGTTGCCTACAAATACTGTCCAACGGCTGCGCCAGCATAAAGCGATCTGGCTGTCGGACCAGAGATTTACAGAAATAATATTAATCTTTGTTTGAAAGTTTTTATAAATTTTGTCCACTAAATTAGATAGTAGGAGCATGGCTGATAATTCTAGCCGAGGAAGTGTAATTGTGGTAGAAACGGGGGATACACGCGATTTTGCCGAAATTAAATTACAGGAAATAGAATTGTCAGAATAAATGGTTCGTAAATACACGCATGCGCCAAAAGCTTTCAGACTCGCGTCTAAGAAACCATGCATTTCGATGAGATTGATAGATTTGTCCAAAAAAATGAATCTTGGAATAGTTAATTGAGATAGCTTAGGAAGATTGTTTACGAATGTATGCCATTTTTTCAGTATGACTGGATCTGATATCTCTGTGTCCCAGTCAAGTTTAGCTTGCCATAATTGTTTGACCAAAAGTTTTCAAGACAATATTATGGGATTATAAAGTCCAAGAGGATCGAAACATCGCGATATGGTTGAGAGAATTTTTCTCTTGGTTGCGGGGAATATTGAAAAGGTAGTGGGGACAGAAATGTTCAAATTATCAGAAACTGGGATCCAATTTAGGCCTAGAACTTTATTTTGAGAATTTTCTAAATCAAGACTAATGCATTTTTCAGGATTTTGTAAGAAGGAACAATTGTTTGAATCAGAAATTTCAGCGAGAACGTTTGAGTTATTTGAGGCCCACTTATGTAAATTGAACCCGTGATTTCCTAATACAATTTTTAATTCTTGAATTAATTTTATCAATTCATGTTCAGAATTTGTACCTGAAATTATATCATCCATATAAGTTTCGGATATGAGGGCGTTTTCCGCTAAAGAGAAATTGGAACTATTATTATTTGCAATCTCTTGCAATACTCTTGTCGCTACAAACGGAGAGAAATTGCAACCATAAGTTAGAGTTGATAACTCAATGCACTGCAGGGGTTGTTGAGGATTTTCTCGCCATAATATATTTTGTAAAAAACGATGTTCTGTGTTTATAGAAATTTGACGAAACATTTTTTGTACGTCAGAAGTTATCGCAAACTTATTTAGCCTGAAACTGCAAAGGATATCGAATAGATCTGGTTGCACCTGGTACCCTTTCAAAGATATCATTTAAAGAAACACCTGTTGAGGTAGGGCAACAAAGACAACACGAAGTTTTGTAGATATACTTTGTTCACGAATTACGCATAAGTGTGGGATAAAATATTTTAATTCGTTTTTTGAATTAGTGAGGTTAAGAGTAACATATTTTGCATGTCCCAAGTTTACATATTCAGAAATAAATTTACTATATTCAGAAAATAATTCTGGATTTTTATGGATTCTATTTTCATCCTGAGAGTTTTCAATAAGCATTTCAATTTGACCTTGAATATTTTCAGATTGTAAGAAATACTTTTCAAGCTTGTCGCGTCTGTTTATACATTCATTCATAAACGCAGTTTCATTTGTAACAGTAGATTGGGAAGTTATCCAGTTATTCATTCTGGTAATAGAAGATTTCACAGATCTTCTCTGTGTTTTTAAATTTTCCAGAGACATTTTTTGGAAATTTCACTTGCAATTGTACGAAATAGAATAGATTGGAATTTTACAATTGAAACTTGAAATTATACTAAATTGAGTTCGAATATTTGGAAACATTAAATGAACTAGCAATATACTGATTTTTTTTTAACACACAATGCACTTGGGAAGATTAAAGGTTTGATCCTACCTTGAATACTGGAAGTTACTGCTGCCTAGGGACCCAGGAACTTGAATATCTTGAAGGAAGTTGGATTTTCTGTGACAATTGCATATAATCTCGAAGAATAGTATGAAGAAAGGCTCTGTAAATACCTTTTTTGCTATCCGGCTCGAAGGACCACAAAGATGGTTGGAAAATGACCGTGTTCTTCAACCACTTTACCCACACGCCTATTTATATCTAAGCGTGAGGAGCGCTGCACGTACTTGTTAACTGTACAGCACTTAGACTGTAGCAGTTGCTGATTTTTGGTAGCACAAAACGGTATTTTAGTATAAGGCTAAAAGGCATACGCCACTATGAGTAATCTTTTATTTAGCAACTAATTTAGGTCGTAAAGCTACAGTAGTTGGTGCCTTATTGACTTCTGTCGATATAAATTGAGACACTTTCAGGATAAAAAGTTATAATAAAATATGACTACACTACACAAAATATTAAACACAAAACTTGTCCTGCGCCCAAATACAGTAAATAACACTTGAAACGTAAATTGAATAAAAGAACTATGTTAATTCATCAAGAGAAATTAATTTGACTTTTCATTTTTAAATGCACTGACAACTCACTGCCATTTTTTTCTGAGATCAGGTAGTCATAAATTTATTAATCATTTTTGAAAGATCATCGATTCTAAAATCGAATGATCATTCATTGGTTTGAGAATATAATTCTCGAACATCTTCTAATATCTCGAATAAGTGATTGCTTAAAAAATCTAAATACATATCATCATTTAAATTTCCAGGTAAAATGTGATAACCTTTTAATTTGTTACCTAAAGTCCAAACATTAACTTCAAATGAGTGTTATATATGTGGATTCTCATCACACCAGTAATATGCGTTAAAGAATAAAATTGGATTGAGGGTTGTCCTTTCTTGTAATGTTTGGCAAAAATCCACACAGTACTTAAAGAAGACTTATTTGTTTGTTTTGCCCTTCCTTACGCTAACTGTTGCATCAACTAAATTTAAAGTCATATTTCCTTTATTGTTCCTGTTGTTCTTGGTCTACCAGAATTTATTTTTTTAGGTCACGCATTCCCAGTTTCTCGACAACATCGTTCCATGGCTTTAAATAAATTTTTACTTGGTAAATTTCTTCGAAGAAACTTTTCTGCACAACGCGTAATAGCTGCACTAGAGTTTCCTAAGCACTCGCCTAAGGTTAATAATATGTCATGGTATCCAAAGTTAGAGTACATTTTGATTAATAACGTGTAGGTTCAGAAATTATTGACTCAATGTCATGAATATGCAAGAATGACAGTTGGCAAACTTCATAAATATCACTTTTAGTTGGTTGACCAATGACAAGTTATCGCATGCGTAACCTTCTATTTTGAGGAGAAAATCGACAACTATTATTGAAAATATTAGAGCACAAAAACCAAAATGTTTATTGTTTATAAATGCCATGTTTCTTTATTAGATCGGAATCTTTTCATGCAATCCTCGTAACTGCATCTTTGAACATCAGGAATTCCAATAATTCCACGTTATTCGTATACAAAAAAGTTGTTTTCCACTTTATTCCAATTGTAAAGTATTTTGACGATATTTTTACTTTAGAAAGTATACTCGATAAAATTATTGATGCAAGTAACCAACTTTAAATATAGAACAAAGAAACTGTAAATTTTCCTAAATCCAAAATCGAAAGAAAACAAGATATATGTAACGCTCCAATTTAGTCAGTAACATTCCTGTAACACTATATCCGCATCAAATAAGCGTTATACAATGACATCTGGTTTGTTGGCAGACTATTTTAGTCAAGATATGGCGTCTCTTCCTCTTATTTCCGGATATATGGAACACAATAAAAGCTGCCACCTGAAGACATTATGCAAAATCAATTCCTTTTCTTTTCCTTAAGCTTTCCAAGAGCTTTGTTCACTTCCCCTGGACCGATATCTGAGGACTAAGGATTGTAAGGATTAAGACAATCCGCATTTTCTTTTTAGATAGCAGACCGCCCTCAGTGTTATTTGAATTAAAATATTTTGAAAAGATTTCGAAGGGGTAATTTTTGAAAACAGGCACTTCATGAGAGATTTCTGTATTTTAATTACCCTCAAGTATTAATTTTAGAATAATTTGAAACATTTTTGTGGAGGTTTGAAAATTGTGAAATAATGCTGGTATGTAGTAATGATAAAGTAAATAATATCACATAAAGAAAATTAATGAAACGATTTGGAAAATGGTTACTCAACAAATTCCGACACCTTCTATCAAACTGCGGTGGAGCCCCATCGCGCGAAAAAATTAAAGATATTCCCGTGTTTATCGTTAAATCTTCCAACTATTACGATAATGTGATTGTTTGAAAAATCCAGGTAGGTTCATATTTATATATTACCATTTGAATTTCCACGTACAATGTGATAACCTATTAATTTGTTACCTAAAGTTGCTGCCCAAACATTCTCTTTGAATGAGTGATGGTAATTGATTTGTGGAGGTGGAGACTTATCACACCAGTAGTATGCATTATATGAGTTAATTATACCTTGTCGCGTACAGGCAGCGTCGTCTGTAAAATTAACACATTTGAAAAAATTTGAATTCAGGCTTCTCCTTTCTTGTAAATTTTGCTAAAAATCTTGTCTAGCTTGTGGACCTTCAGACAAGAGCTCTTGAACTCGTTTGTTTGATTAAGTATCCTCGAAGTTTTTGAGGAAGATTATTGACCATATCCCTTGATCAACATAAGCAATATTTCCTTAATTAATTAATGATCTCTGTTGTTATTGGCTCGAAATGTATTCCATTCAGTAAGTTTCATCTAGGAAACTCCATCGTTACTATATATCACCATCGGTTATTACTTCATAATTCTTACAACAAAATATTCTGAATACACAGTATCGACTTTTATTAAGAGTCTCTTTTTGGTGCAAGATTGTATGAATTTCAAGTTCACTGGAAATTCTGAGGAATAAATTTTAAAAAATTAACATTATAATAAATCTAATCTAAAGTTGTGTTCAATACTACCTGGTACGTACCGTGTAACTAACAATATCACAAAATAGGTACAATTACTGATGTTCTTTTTACTTTGTTAGAAAATTTCTTCTTAAAATCAGAATCAAATATGTTCGTAATCCGCTGATATAACAGTCATCAACAAAAAACTAGATGCCACAGAAATATAGATTTTCTTTGTTTCGTTTAGGGTTATAGGAATATATACAGGGAAGGATAGCTCAAATTCCTTTCTATTTTCCTCTGGTCATGTTACTATTTGATGATTATATAAAATCAAGTTTCTAAATAAATTACAATTTCAACTTAAATTCCCATGAACCAATGAAATATCTAATAAGTTCTTGATATTGATTTATCAGCTATTATTTATTAACAAAATCAACAAACAAACGTGAGTAAATAATATGATTCCTTCACAAACTCTACAACTTCAAATTTGTTTCTACGTGTCGTGCTGTGTAATCCACCTTTTTCATGACTGAGCTCTGTTTGCGAACTTCAATTATTATTTAAAAAAAAAAACAATATGGAAAGCGGTGCATTCTCGCATAACATAGCCTCACGGTCGATGGTTTCCAATAATTATAGGTTATGTAGTACGGCGTGCTGTTTGGTTGGCTAGTGTTGTTGAACTGCGGACCCGTAGATGCGTGACTTTGGGCGGGCTTTGTACGATTCTTACTGTCACTGCAGTGTTCGTGACCACGTACATACGCCTATCGCACGAGATCCGCCTGGTTTTACATGGAATACATAAATATGTTAGAATAGAGGTACTAATCCAAAATATTTTTTATCAAAAATAACTTATACAGACATTTTTTAACGGAGATAGGGAAAGAAAATAAAACAGGGGTAACGAAAAAATGAAAACTAATGAACATACAAGGATCAATACAAACAAGAAGTATATGATATCCATAGTTTTTATTTATAGAACATCTGAATAATTCCATAAATCATATCGCCAAGCTTAAGAAAGAAATTTACCAAAATCAGAACAGAAAAAGCATCGAAAAGATGAAATACAGGCAGTTTTATTTTTTAAAATATATATATATATATATATATATATATATATATATATATATATATATATATATATATATATATATATATATATAATTCATAAAATTTTTAAAGCTTTGAAAAGTCTTACGTAGTGTCTTCATCAGATAACTTATCTGGTTAAGAATTCGAAATACGTCCAATGATATATAGGGTACATCAAAAATAAGATCTGTCAAGACCGTATAATAACAACTTTATTTGTTCTACAATTATTGGAAAAAATAATTTACGGCAACGTTTTCTTCACAAAAATAATCAAAGTATCTGTATTTGAAAGGGTTAAGAGGTAAGCAGATTTACGAAGATATGCTTAATACCCTTAGTGATCAATTTCCTTCGTATGCGATCATGAAAAATTTAACTGCAAGCTTTAAAAGAGGTAAATTTTTTATTGAAGATGATGACCGATCGGGAAGGCCAGTTTCTGTGTCCATCCCCGAAAATATCTATGCAGTTCATGACATGATTGTATTAGACCGTCGAATTAGGCTAAAACGGATATCTGAAGCGCTGAATATTTCATAAGAACGCGTTCATCATATAGTTCACGTCATTTGGGACATTTGGAAAAATTGCGGCAAAATGGATCCCCAAATGTTTAGTAGTAGCATCGCGTTCGATCTGTGCTCGATTTGAAAACGATATAGACTTATTAAACCGAATTGTTACTATGAAAGAGACTTAGGTTCATTTTTACGATCCAGAAACAAAGTAACAATAGATGGAATGGCGACACTCTGGTTCTCCTTGACGTAAGAAGTTTCGTGTCCAAAAATCTGCTGAAAAAAAGTTCTTGCTTAAGTTTTTTGGGAGTGTCATGGGGTAATCATGATTGATTTTTTGGATAAGGGTAGAACAATAACTGGAAATTACTATTTGACATTACTGACCACTCTACGGGAAAAAAGTAAAGAGAAAAGACGCGGAAAGCTATCCAAAGGTGTTTTGTTTTTGCAGGACAACGCCCCTGCACACAAATCTCATGTTGCAAGGCAAAAAATTTGCTGAAAAAAAAAAAAAATTAAAAGGTCGTAAATTTTCTTCCAACGAGAAGGTATTAAAAGCTGTGGAAGTCTGGTTTGCAGAGCAAGAAGAGACATTTTTTTTGAAAGGTCTAGATATATAGATATCTATAATCATATAATATTTTGACAAACACCAAATTAAAAATTTAAACTGAGAACTTATCATGTCAAAGTCTTTTCAAGCAGGAACAGAGCGATTTAGTGCCTTATGTCGATGGGCTAACTGAACTACTGGGTGAAATCAAAGTGTGGCTTCAATTATTGGTTGCAATCCTCAAAATTTGTATGAAATCAATGAACTATCAAATTTGAGAAGCATATGAAAAAAAATTCCGCTTCTGAAGCAATGAAAAATGTTTATTTTCAACACTCCTGTCCTTGAAAGATTACCTCAGATTTTTTTTTTTTAAAAATACGACTGAGGAAGACCTTGCAGAAAACCTAAGCATATAAAATATATAGTGTTGAAACTGAAGTGAGCAATATTATATAAATTCACTTGATTGCTCCATTTTATCAATATAAGGAATGTTTTTTACATTACATTGTTACACCAAGAGAGTTTCCGAATATTCCATACCATAATATTTTGTGCAAACAATAAGTTTTGTTTCAAGGCTATGTAAGTAAATACTTGCTTTATAGTTAAGACTAATATCTTATGAATAATTTATAAGCCAAAGAATTAAGTAGCAAATTTATTTTAGTGAAGCTACAGATAGGACTTACTGAAGAGCTAAAACAACACCCTATTTTTTAATTTCACCCCCAGACCCAGACTTATGTCCTGATCACCTTCCCAGGCTCTGTACGTTCTACATTTTTGTTTAAAAATTCAATTCTGATGGCATAATATTCATTCGGATGGAACTGATTTTTTCAAATCTTTTCATAGTCGGTTCCTATGCTAACCCTAAGCTGTACTGCAGTTTTACCAGGATTTTATACAAAACATTTTAAATCGTTCAAGGATTCTCTATCATTATTTACGATCTATGGTCAGTCAGTTTCAGGGCATTTGAAGTCGCTTCTCAAAAAGTTTCACAATCTTTCAAACTACAGTTTGGGTAATGTAGGTAGCGATTTGTATGAGAAACATCGATCAAGTGAGTTAGTTATACACATTTCTTTCGCGATCATAGTAACCTCTCAAAAGTCGTTTCTCTCCTATTGTGTGAATTTTAATAGTATATGATTACATTGAACACTTCTTACTGATAACAATTATTGGAAACCTACTATTTTCCTGACGTAAACAAGTAATTAAAATTTTCAATTTGACTCTCAATTATAAAACAATAACAAATTTATAATGGTGCGAACTTGACGATTGTAATCGTGATTTGATAGATCAGGAAAGATAGAAAATATATAAATATTTGAAAAATAAATTATTTGGAATTACGGTATTGGAATAATGTGTTCAGTAAGTGAAAAAAATTTGTAGTGATGAGTGAAGTGCTGCATTATTTTTTTGAGATAGGTATAACGACCGCAAATATTCAAGTAAACATTGCATGAGAATATATATAAAAATGACACACTACGTCTATTAAGTCCGCACTCCACTTCATCCCAACACATGCTCTCTCTCAACATTAAAACCCAAAATCCTCTGAATCAATTTTCGGATTGGTACAGGAAATGGAGGGTGACCCTCAATTCCCAAAAGACTCAAGCAATCATCATTGCCATCCGAATTGCCTGTGCAAACATCTTCAACAAAAAAAACTTCCATTTGAGACTTTGTGGAAAAAGGCTTGACATCCTCAGAGAAGCCGTCTATCTGGGAGAGAAATTCATTTACACTCTCAGTTGGGCGGCCGATCTGAATGATACTCTAAACAGATTACGGAGGCGAATCTGTCTCATCAAGGCACTCGGTGGAAAATTTTGACGCACCCACCCACTCATTTTACTTCATACGTACAAAACATACATCCACCCCATAATCGAATATATAGCAAACATCTACAGAACTTTACTCAACTATAACCTTAAAAAACTCCTGGCCTGCGAGCAGTCCATTCTCAGGTACTGCCAATACAAATTTAAATACAGTCCCAGTAACACCGTTTATGTCAATACATACATAATCTCCGTCCCAAACCGTCTAAATGACCCCACTATATGATTCGGTGATTTGTACCATCGAATCAAAAACTCTGTTGCTAAAGGAACCCTTCTCATCCCCTGGCTCACCAATATACGACCCGTCGTTTCAAAGCTGAAGAGACCTACCTGAAATACACCTTAACTTCCCTTCCGTTTTATGCAGTTTCCGTGTAACCAGGTGAACCAGTTCACCTGCAAAATTGCTGACGATAGGGAATAATACAGTCGCAGCAGTATCCGCCTCCCCCATTCGAATTGAAAATAAACGAAAAAAAAATTAATCTTCAAAAAATAAGAAAAAAACGCTTTTCGATCGCTTTCAGCTATGACAACACAACTCCACGCAACCACCACATCCTCAGCTCTGTAAAGGAGCAACTCCTATATCAGGGCCAACTCCAACAAACCATCCTCCTATAATAATTTTTCCTCATTCAACTAAAAACCATTGAACGAATCGTCTATTAACTTGAGTAGAATTATTAGCAGTTAAATTTTATTAATAAATGAATAGCCAATATATTTAATATTCGACACTAATTTCTTCCAACGTAATAGCTGCCTTGCTCAGTCTTCATGAAAGATTACTGATTTGCTCAATAATCAGTTTTTTTATATGGTTTGAGACATTGTGTGATATGCTGCTTTGCTAGAAACCCAGACATTACTATATAACTGATACTTCTTCATGAAGAAACGTAAAATAAATAGTTTATCTATCAATTACTAAAGAGCCAGTACATACAGCTTTCGGACAAATACGAAAACGTATAAAAAATACATAAATATAAGAGAAGAATTAAAGAAACTCAACATTTTTATACAAATATTATATCAAACAATCTATTTAACAGGTTATCTTTGGTGAGTTTGAGATATTTTAAAATATTTCCAAAAACGGTTGTTTATACAAATCGATAGAGAAATTATATAATATATGGCGAATCGAATTGAGGTATAAATACTGGGATTTTTAAAATATGATGATACCTCGATTAGGTAGTACTATCAACGACGGGTAGAATAACTAAAGATAAGAGATTTTTACTGAGAGCCAACATATCATTGTTCGGATTCGAAACAATTAAGATGAAGGAATGGCAAATCTTCATCCATCAAGTAAAAGTTCATATTAAAGTTATATAGCTCACAATTGTTTGGTACTTTTACTCCAGTAGATATTCTTCCTATCTTTCTGTTCGTGTGTCTATACATATAATATAACGTGAATTGGAAATACCTATTCGTAATCGTCACTTATAGTTTTAAAAACTCACGGTTTCTGGTTGTCGATTTCCTAGCTATATTGTGCACTTAAATTAGTGAAAGATACGATAAATAATGTTTTCTAGCTTTCTTATATTAATCTTTAATATTAATTCCCAAAAGTTGTAAAATTTAAATGTTCCACTACTTATCCAAATTCTTTCAATTCAGTAAACTTTGGAGTTCACACATTATATTTGGTGAAGTGAGAAAATTGATCTTTTCTGCAAAAAAGAAAAGGAAGTTTAACAATCTTATGCTCTCTTTTATTTGTCAAATGTGATTGGAACTTATTTCAATTATACTTTATTAGAAAAATTATTGGAGTCTATAGCTTAATTGAAAAAGGAGCCGACAATTTGAATTTCTATATTTATATTCCATATTTTTATTTAAAAAATATAAATAAATGTAATCTGAATATACCCGTATATTTTTGAAGTTTATTCGAATCCTCTTAAAGAATTCATTTAATAACATCGTTAATGTTGCATAAAAATTTGTGATATATTAAAAAATAACTAAAACAGGGAATGTATGTGAGCAGATGCATGTTCAGTGAGCCTTTGAAATCACCAGTTTCCGTTATTTAACATTTTTCTTTTGTCAGGTTATCTCGTTCGAGGAACGGCTTGGAAACATGCATACTTCAAATGTAAAAATATATATATTTGGATTACAAAAGCTTCTCCCATTTATAATCCCCGTTTTTAAATCATGGGAACGTCATCGAACAAAGTGAGCAACAATGAAATGTTTTGTGGAATATCTCAAGTCACTCACTCCGTGTTTGTCACATAACATGCAAAGACGTGCTTTTATCATCTTTATAAAGACGATTTTTCTTGGGAGTTTTTGTTAGAAGACCCTGTTTCCACTTTGGAGCGAGTTCCGGTGCGGGGGACATACACCACTCCTCACTATCCTTATCTGTCTTGCGTTTTTCGTGAGATGCGCCTCTTTCAGACGTATCACTTGTCTGTGTAGTTGCGGACCCGCATCAAAACATCCCAGCTCAGCCGCAAGCGATTTGAAAAATGATCCATCTCACGTCACAAGAACCGACTTTTTATAGTATTGCCTACGAGCATTCTTTTAGTATACGCCACGTTAGTTAACCAAGCCAAGAGTGACCTTTCGGACAACTAACAATAAAATCAGTTTTTTTCCTGGTTTAGTCTAGAAATCGTATATATCAATCAATCAATATTGACTATCGGTATTTGTAGTTCAGTTTGTTGGGTTTATCACAGAAAATTATCATATATATATAAATAAAAATAATCTATTATAATTTACTCAGCATCAAGATAACTTTATTCAAATTAGTTTATTCAGAAATTTCTTTAGTTAACCAATCAACGGAATATATAGAGAGTAAGTTGGAATTTCATTAACCTTGAGAAACGAGCATCAGACAGTTTAATTTTGAATGTTGTAGTGGTAGCAACAAACACTGTGTTCACGACATATTGCATCAACAACGATCTACTTTTGGAAAATAATTATAATCTTTGCTCCAATTAAGGATTGTCGGTGACACACGTTTTCTGCGGTTCTCATGTAACCTAGTGAACCGATTAACCAGCTAAATGGTCGACGATAGGGAAGAATGCAGCCGCAGCTGTACCCTTCCGCCCCCATTTGACTTAAAAATAAACAAACAATATTTCAAAAAAATATAAAAACAAAAACGGAGAAAACTTACAACTTACTTAGACTAGAGCTCTCTTTTCTTCTTCGTCCGTTTCTCCCACTTTTTCAGCCACGACAGCAAACGCCACAACTCTCTTTCTCCAATTAAGGTTTCTTAATGAGTTGATACATAAACGCTCCAAAAATTGAACGATTTTGTTCTTGGGAAACCACATTTTATTGATAGGAATCTGACTTATGACAATTACTCGGACCAAGAATATCTTATTGACTCTAATTTTTATTATAATCAACTTATCTATCAACAGATTCTCTAGACAATGGATACACCTCTAAATTCTATTGAATAGTCAGCTAATTCATTCGATTTAATTTCTATGGATTGTTTGAGGGGCTATTTAAAATGCATAGTTCACAAAGTGTTATACCAGAAGAATTTCTTCAAGACCTTCCATAGAGAAACGTGATAGAATGCTGATCAAATATTTAAAAATATTGTGTAAAGCTGAAGAATTATTTTAGAAGAGGCTGTACTATCGCATTGAAGCTGAAATTGCCATTTTGCACAATACATTTAGTGAAATTGTCAATTGTAGTTGTTAATCGGCCTCTAAAATTTTTGTTTAAATATTATTTCTATTTCGTTAATCAATTATTGGGGCACAATTGATTTGTTGTTTATTTCACAAAGTTTTCAAAAATCTTAATAAGATATATCGATTTCAAAACATTCTATTGAGCTATAAAGTCTAGCAGGAGTAATAACTTTTTAATTTATGTAAATTTGAGCGAATATTATTTTTTAACTTCGCTAGTAAATTAGACACTTTAATAAATTTCTCAATAATGTAAATATAGAAAAGGAGAGAAATAGTAACAGGCCATAGTTGTGATTACTTAACAATCTGGGGTTGGGTGACAGATTACAGACTTCAGCTCGCTGTGGATAAAACTGAACAATGAAACGGATACATACAAGACTGCCCATTGAGGTAGACGAAATCGAGTCCAGATGCAGAGTAAAGTATGTGGGGGTGACCTCAGATACGAAAGTATTTTCTGGCCCAATATATGACTGGAAAGGAGACCAAGAGAACAGAATTCTCAAGCTGCTTAAGAATCCTGATGGTGCTGACTCACTCTATTTTCCTGTTTGGGGCGAAGTAATATTGCAAAGCGATAAAAATGGTACAGAGACAAAGTGCGCTGAGAGCTCATACTGGTTGTATCTGCACAGGCTGTTCTAGGGGACCCCCTAGATTTAAGGATATAAAAAAGCAGCTCAGATATAGGTCAAAAGAACTAGCTAGAATGAACAGACGTGGCAAGGCAACGACTGATAATGAACCTTAGTCTGTGGACCAAGAAGAATTTCGCAGATGTGACAATTGATTGATACCTACACAGAGACTATTATTACACAAAGGCTACCTGCTATAAGAGTATAATACAAAATATCCATCAAATCTCCTGGTGGAATGGTTGAATCCGTTACATGGAATCCGCATCTTCTTAGAAAAATAGTAACATGCCGATAGTCCTTCAAATTGATGTTTTACTATCTTCTGCTTTTTAAGGGATTCTAAATCGTGATCAACTGGAAAAATTGGAATACGTTCTTTTTAATTTTTTTTTTTTTGAAATCGGAGCCAAATGCCTCTTTCGATATACTCAAGACTTTAAGGTCGGAACAAGTCATCAATATCATATAAATTTTCTTTTCGATTAATTTTAGCAATTTATAATAGTTCTGGTGTTTTGAAATGTACTTTGCACTTTGTGAATATTTCACCGTAGCAATCTGACGACGATGATTTAGAGGAAAACACTAAAGTGACATTGCTACGAATCCTTTTGAAGAACAAGCGTGAACAATAATAAAACGTTTACTATCGTAACCTCCTCGTTAACGTATGACATTAATGTCCTACCAAGAATTTGTTTTGAAAATAAAGTATCGCGATTTTCCCTATATTAGGTTAGCAATATTCATTCTATCAACACTTTTCTGTTTTCTCCTTTTTTAAATCCTAAATGTTTCAATAACATCAATAAAGAGCTACTTTCAATAGAAAAAAATTCCTTACTTTCCATTACTACTAATGAAAAAACCAGTACTAACGCTTTTTTACCAATTTTTTCTATCAATGTAGACATAAATTATTACTCCATTAAAGAAAAATAATGAAATGACAAGACTCAGAACTTCTATGAACAAATTTATACTACCACTTTCTAAGAATTTCAGATACCACACTATAAGCAACTGGTAACCAATCACATTTTCCTAATCTTATTTGAAGTGTAACCTCCCTATAATCTAAAAGTTGAGAATTTAGGATACTGGTCAGTTTTGTATTATGGTTTTACATGTTTACTTTGTTCATACATGTTACATTGGATATTCGGTACTGCTATTTCGGTTCTCAAGGGTATATCCTCTATCAAAGGGTTTTGATCAAGGTGTCCGATTGAGAGGTGTTGAGGAAGTTGGATTATTTCTCTTCCTTTTTAACGGAATGTTGTTTAGTAGATCTGCGATAAGTGAGGTACAGATATTTCCGAAAAGAAAATATAATTTCCATTCACACTTCAATGAACTATTCGATTCCCTATTATATTAAGTTTTATTTGAAAGGAGTGAAAGTAGAAGAAATTACATGAAATAACTGTACCTAGTGTTGCAGCTCATCCGCCCAGTATTGATTTATGAGTATGAATCCTAAATGTTTAAAAATAGTGATGAAAAAGCACAGCCCACTTTTCAACGCAAAGTATTACGTACTATCCTTGGCCCAAACGATGAAGGTGAAATATGAGGGGGTCGATATTATTTTGCGGTTTTAGCGGACCGAATATAGTAACAGTGGTAGTGGTGAACTGGAGGTGGGCAGTGCAACTAGCACATATTAATAGCCGTAGAGCCACTCAACATTATTTCGGAACGAACTTGATTACAGTATTACATGGAGTCTAATAACGCTTGGTGTAAAGTTTTGGCTAAGGATAGATCGAAATATCAGACATTGCAATAATATCCTTGAACAGGGAAAGGTCCACCAGTGGATGTAGCACCGGGGAAGAAACGAGATATAAGGGAATTTATAGATAACGATTAATAGTATATGGAGTGAAATTTCAATATTATACTACTCACTTGGTTCTGCTTTCAACGAGATCTTCTATTTTTGTGCTGCTAGACTAGCTGAATAATGGTACTGATCTCATTCACAACCCGTATGCTAAACGATCAAGAAGTATAAATTACCTAGTTATTTTATGGTTATGCTATCAGTAAACATCATACAATTTGAAGCTTCAATTTGTCCGTTGTCACGGAAGTTACTTTCAAAATAAATTACATGAAAGTATTTGTTGAATAATTGCAGCTGTTGAACATATACGGAATGAACTATAATTAAAATTTAATAGATTAATGTCTGTATCTTCACGCTCACACATTAAAATAGACTGTCATATTCACTGGATCCCAAGGATAACAGCATCGATAAGTGGTTACTCAATTTTATTCAGTATAAAATTAAATTATCACTATTACTTGATACTTATGTGAAAAATGAATTTTTTTGTTCCAATTCGAAATTTGATGTGGATGCAGAGAGCGAAACGGCAAAATAGATCAATATACGCAGATTATTTATTGTCATGACTGGAATCAAAAATTTGTAGTAACAACAATACATTTTTTTAGAATTCATGGTAAATCGTGTTAATAGAATTGGAAAGTTTGCAGACACTAGTACTGGGAATTTCACAAATTTCCCAAATTCTCCGTGTGCACATGAAGATTCAAGACATGGTTTTCGTACATTGAAACAATTTTGTTGTGATAGATTCAATTTCTTTGAAAATATTTGTGAGATCTAATCCATCGCTTGTTACCGAAGGTTGAATTGGAAGTCTTATGCAGAATAATTATATTTTGCAGATAAAATATTGAGAAAGTAAAGTAGCAAAGAGAAAACTGCGTAGAATATTAATATAATTACCAAATTAGTATATAGTAATAACTTGATATACTCTTCAGGTAATATAACAGATACATTCACAAGTGCTGAAGGTAATGACTAAAGTTCAGTATACATTATATTATTTGTGCAAAGGGTAACTTATATAAATTTACAAAAAAAGAATAAATAACGTTCTGTATGTTGATTATTATATTCAATAAATATTCTTAATGCGAGTTAGTTGTTGGATTGGTTTTTATTCTCTGTCTTAAATTTATATATAAAAGGTAGCTACAAAATCGAAATGCGTAATAAGGGTGTTATTGGGGACATACTACACCATTGCTTAGAAAATAATTTTAAATATCAAGAGAGAAAAAATTCAATAATATATTTGTTATCCTATTAATGACTACATTGTCTGCAATAAAGATGTTTTCCTTACTTTTAGCGGCTTCCTGAAAATGCTTGCCGCTCTTTCAGAATCTACAAGTTGAATTGAAAGTTCCTCTTCGACTTTGCGAAAACTCACATAAGGAGCATAATGGTCAGTAAGGTTACGGGGACTTGCTATGCCTGATGTCGACGGAGATATGAGAGTTGCTGAAGTGTTCAAGGAGTTGACAATAACACCTCGCCGACTTGAATTTAAATCGATCTAAGTGATTAACTTCTTCTTAATAGTGAATGATCACTATTTGTTACATATAAATTTTATATCCAAGTGAGTTTATAATTTTGTTTTATAATAAAATTTTATATAATACTTGTTGTTGTGACTATCTCAGTTTGAAATTAATATCATTTATTAACTATGAGAATTCACGGTACTTGATAAATTCATCAAGGTAGTTTCTGAGATATAATGGTTCCATCTACTGTAACATATCAACAGAAAAATTCACTCATTTCATTTGAAGATATTCAAACACTCATCTGAACCCCATTAAGCAATGACGATAGCTACCTTTTCATATGTAACATTTCAATGAAATAAGATAGTTTGATTGCAATATTTACTTCATTTAATTTCTTAAGTACTTTTATTTGACGATTCTTAAGTACAAATACATAGATTTTATTAACTGACATACGGCCCCGGATGTTCAGTATAGTCTCTATTTCCAAGGACATATTCAAAAGTACTACAAATAATTCCATTGGTCTAAGAAATTTCAGTATTATATAGACGTTACTTTCCCCCGGTTTCTTTAATTGTTTATCAACATAAAAATAGTGTTTAATAAACACTCGATATTTTTCCAGCAAAGAAAACATTTTTTTGTAACGTATTAAGTGTAAGCATTGCGGAAACCAAGAATAAAATTTCCACAGCGAAACCGTTGTTAACGTAGAAAAAATTTTTTTGCCATTATCGAACCCCCTTGTAATCATAATTTTGAAAAGGAAAATATAAATTTCACCATCATGTATTAAGAAGTATTTAACAGTACATAATATCCTTGTTGTTCTATAAGGGTGAAATTTTTAAATAAACTTGTGATCTAAATATATTAATGAAGAACCTGTCATATTTTAACTTATGTCGAATCCATTCGATTACTAATCGGCAATGATGACATGTAGATTTATTCGTTTTCCAAGCAGAGAGTATGAGGAGAGATATGGTCACACAGCTGTCGTTACTTCAGTTTCGTTCCCGTTGGAATTCCAGATTGTAATTTAATTGAAAAAATCTCATTCATATGCAGCCGCTGTAAAAAATGCAGCAGGGCTCGATTTTTACAATTTTATTTTTAGAATGCTTCGCTGAATGCCAATCATTGGTATTTCCTTGATGCTTTGAAAAAACCGAAAGGTTTCCATGTTTTATCGGGAACGTTTCAAATCGCGCCTGTTTTGAATTTCTATTATGTGTCCGACGATGTATCATTCCAACAAACAAAAGTATTTTCTCACCAAAAAATAACTAAGCACTTGTAGAATATATTCAGTCCTCATTTAATAATCTCAATTGCTTAGTTTCGAAAGTATTATTGGAAAAAATTAATAAAAGAATGAGTAAACGACTTGAAACATAGTGGATTTATCTATTCGTATATGTAAATAGTGTAATGTTATTGTCCTTTTGTTACATTAAAGTCGTTTATAATAGTTATTTATGCAACGAGTGAGTGAAGTGAAGTTTTAACAAGTAGGACGGTAATTTCTACGAGTGGAAAAAAGTTACTCTACTCTCGAGTTTCCCTCAAAATTTTTTCTACGTCCGTAGACTTAAAAAAATTCGACAATCTTCATCATAAATTCTTATTTTGTAATAGTAATAATAAAAGTATAACTGTGAGCATTATTAATTTGAAGTGAACGTATTAGTACGTGAATTGGCAACATTTAACGAGTTCAAAGAAATAACATGGTCCTTAGTTGTATTAGTATTTATTGGATTGTTGGTAGGATCGTAAACATTTACAATGTTGCTTGAAGTCGAACTAGTTGTTCCCGTTTAATTTTTCACTGCGAAATCCATTTTGTTTTTTATTGAGTCATCTACGCAACCCTCGGCAACTGTGTTGGATTTCCACCCACCGTGCTTCTTTAGTTGAATTATATCACCATCAGAATCCACTAATAGAGACGCCGAAGAGCGTCAAAATGTATGTATATGTAATGTGCAAACATATCCATATGTATTCAGACAAAAGTAAACTAAAATCTCACGTAAATTTCAAAAATGTATTAATACACAGGGTGTTCTATCAAAATAACAAAGTTACAGTCGATTGTAGAACCGGAGGTCGGTCGTCTTTGAAATTATTTTAGTTGAAAAGATCGTATCCGAAAACCCAAACGTAAAAATTTTCATGATTCTACTATTTTGCCATATACAGATAGTTTTAACTCGTCGTGGGACACCCTTCGTATAACCTTTTTTGTACCCAATAAACATAAAATTACTTAAATTCTATCACTTCTAATTAAATTTTAGTTTACTTTTGCTCATATGCCGTGTATTAAAAATTAATAACAGGTTCTTGATACTTCATAACATTTATTCTAAATTCAATTAATTTTGTTTATCGCAACAAATTACTTGTAGTATGAGTATGCAATCATTCTATAATCATGTGATAGGAAGCGCTAGTGGTAAGAAAAACCACTACAGAACAGAAACATTTTCATGGTTTTCAATTTGCTTAGACGACATCTATGGTATCTATGACATGTTCGTGTCGATGTTCAGTTGTCCTCCTCCTGTGTGATAATAACATGTATAGAAAGAAGTAAAAGTTTGTGAACACAAAATACGAGGCGATCAAAAATTGGTCGGAAAAAAGACCACACAAAATAATAATTCCAGTAACGACAAAATTTTTCGGAGAGCCTTACAACTATCTCCTCATTGTTTGTAGTTATTATAAGCTCTAAAGCTCATAGACATGCTTACGTACAAACTTTGCTGACTGTGAATCAAACTTTCGCATTAATCAACATCAGCATTCCTAATGTGCGCAATAGGTTCTCATAAAATCATCACGCGACAGTAGAAGCGCAACGACACGCTCCTAAATGAATATTTCTTCTACGATGTCCAGGCAGGAAGCTTCTGGACGAAGCTACTCTAACTCATCTTGATAATACATCACGTCACCTACGAGCTGACCTTGATGAGTCAAGGAAGACGAATGAAGTAACAATTACTCGAAAGACACACAACATTTGGATTGAGCACGCATAACTTGATGTATGATAAATTGTGATCAAATTGAACACATGTAGAATTTTATATTGCTTCGTTAAATGTAATGTTTGGGATTGTTAGTTTAATGTGAAGATTATAGAGTTCTCTTTTCATTCCAATACAACTCATGTATCAAATTTGTCTAGAGACGCCAATTGACAATTTGTTATAAAATTGCTTTGGAATCATGTTTGTCTGACAAAATACTACTGTAATTGTATTTACCAAATGCTTGTACTTGAACCTGATGTTGCTCAAATAATGAATTTAATAAAAATATATTCGATTGATAGAATCCTTGTCCAAATAATAATAATTATTGGTTATTTTGAAATCTAACTTTTCGCTCGATCTAAGGACTGCAAAGTATTTCGAAGAATAATAACAAAAACTAAGATTTCTATTTTCATTGTATGTACTCAAAAATTCATAAATATATGAGCTTTATGTTTTATTCTTATATTATGGTGAATCAATAATGAAATTCAGAGTAGAACATTGGTTATTATAGTAACAAAAGTGATACTTATGACAAATAAACTGTTAAGACCAAATTCAACGTTTCCCGTGTGTATTTCGAGTTGTATAAGCTACAAATTTTATCAAGTGTCAAGTTATTCTATCTAAATTTATATTTTGAAGTAATTAGCGTCACGCTTTCATTTGACAGGTTTCACTAAACAGTTAAACGGTTTATTTCTAGAGTGTTGAGAGATAATTTTAATTTGGCAACTCAAACACCAGAAGATGCCGATGTTGTACCGCTTAAAAAAGTAGAAGTTATTTCCTGTTTCTCTTGGCTTGACAATAGGTGACTATTTTTTAAATACTTATTGTACCCATACTATCTCATTCTTCCAAAATATTTTGTCTTCTCAGTATTGTTGATGGGAAAATTAATCTAATTCGCTATTTCCGACGGAATACCGATGTGTGTAAGCAATTTTGCACTATAAATGTGATGTTTTTTTTATAATGCTGGATTTTTACTGCCTATTCATGAGAAAACTTCAGAATTAACTTGAGTACAACTGATATTTCTATTCAGCTAGAGTTACTTACTAAAAATGCTATAGAAGCAAATACGGATTTTGTTAACGCCATTACCTTTTTAGTTCCTAAACGTGATTCGGTGAAACAGCTTTTTTCCTTGGAATGTCGCAATTCTCAATTGTTTCAGATTACAGTTTTCTAAAGGCATAGCAGCAAACCGTATCAATGATGGGATAGCTAGCGTTTGTTGGAAAATCTTCCGAACCATTTTCTCTCTCTCTCTCTCTCTTCTGAGAATAGAAAATAATCCAAGGGGGGCTAAAACTTGCGAATAGGGCTCTTAAAGGTAGCAAACACTTGATGGAATCATCTTTACGACGCTGTTTTTGTTCCATTGTGAGCAAACGCGGCAATCATCTTGCGCCCAGATTTCTTATGTCCAAATTATCTGTTAATTTATGATATACCGTACTTTTTGAAATACCTACCATGTCCGCTAGCTCACACACTTCCAGTCCACGATCATCCAGCACCTCTTTATGGATTTTCTTCAACAGTTCTGTAGACTTCACCACATTTTGTCGATAACTGCAATGCTGGTCTTCGCAGATTATATGGTTTCGTTTAAACTCTGCTACCCAATATTTTACTGATGATAACAAAGGAGTCATCTCACCCACAGTAGAATCTAGTTCAGCTGTTATATTGGTTGGACTTATGCCTTTCAAATAAAAGTACTGTATCACATAACGATAACTAATATTGTTAATGTTTTACAAATTTACTGAAATCGTTCAATATTGATAGCTGCCAAACAAATGGTAAACAGCGTGACCTCTTCAAACATAAAACATATGCTGCTAAGGGCTTTCAAATGAAAGTATTGTGTCATATAACGATGACCTGTTGTTTCCATGTTTACAAACTCATTGAAAACGTGGAAAATATTGACGTGGAGCTCGAATGAATTCAATTATCCTTTCTGCCCCATCTAACAGAATGTATTCCAAACTCATTTGCTTCTCATTCAGTAAATTCTAAGTATAATGCGTTAAATAATGCGCAAATGTAGGAAAACATAACCATACCGCGTTTGAAGCAGCTTAGACAAAATAAGTAGGATTTTTGCATCGATTCATGGCTGTGTATGAAACCTACATCCACCACTACTCTTCTGAAACAAAAGAAACAGTTAATACAGAGGATTGCAAGGGTTAACTGTTCCTAAAAAGGCAAAGACGGTTTTCTATGCTGAACAAAGAGATGCAACTGTTTCTTGAAATAATTATGGTATCAGGTTCATCCACTTCAAAAAGCTAAATCAATAACTGTGACGTGATATGCATCATTGCTTGATAAGGTTAAAGCATAAATTTCAAAAAGCGACCGCATTTAGAGAAAAAAAGTACTTACCAACAAGACAACGCAGTATACCACATTTCAGTTATCTTAAAAATAAAAATAGTTCCTTTGTTAGGTCGGAAACTTTTCAGACAACCCTCATATGGTGAATTCTTTAACAAAACATAATTTTAACCGCAACTAACATTACATATTTAGTTTCTATGGTTACTAGCAATATTTTGATTAATTATATCATAAATTTAAATCAAGATAAGATTCAATTAAGGGAAAAATTGAGAACACAATGCAACAATATAATGTAATTTGTATAAAACTTTTGCGCACTTCGGTGAATGAAAACACTTATTTTCTTTTTTACAATTTCTTGTAGATTGAATGCATCAAAATAAATTGGTATAAAAAGGTGGGTTTCATTAAAAAAATATTTATCATTTTTCAAATGTCTCTGAAATTCCAATTTAAGAATGACATTTATATATTGAAAAAATAAAACCTCTCATCAAACTTATTCATTCCTCTAGATACTAACATCTTATAATTACCTTCTGCGATACAAATTACAAAGTACGGGATGAGTTTTTTGTGTCGGCCCATAGCTAGCAAGGAAATACATTTGTCCAGCTATTGCTGGATACTTATTAGCGGCTGACATTCGATTTGTCTTGTCTTCTGGCCACTCTGAGCGATTGCACACAGCCGATGGTTCGTCTTGATTCTTCTCGTCTAGGGTCTTTTTTTCTTGTTCGGATTGAAAGAGGCTGGGGGCGGATTTTAATTTGGCAACCGCATGAATATTTGAGTATTAATTTGATGCTATTAGTTTGATGAATAACTCATCGCTCTTGACTCGTTCGTTTGAAAATATGTTCTCGTCATGTTAATGTTAATTTTCATCCGATTTTTAATTATAAACTCTATCGTAATACTCAATATTCCACTTATCTCACAAAAGTAAGTTTATTCAATTGAATTTTTTCTTTCTCGGGGCTTGTAATGTTTTCAATGAAATGGAAAAGTATTTTCAATAAACATTGATAGAATAAAATGAATAGGATTGGTTATTAACTAACGAAAGTTGTGATATAGCTATAGGAATTAATAAAACCAGAAAACGCGCTCAAACCAACGTTTAAGTTCAACATACTATCTCAATTATTGTAAAATGAATTCAATTAAAACAGTTCAAAGTTAAATCATACCAAACTATAAATTTTGGATCAAATAATACATAAATTTTTCTTTAATATAAACTTCAGCCGTTTTCCTGGTACAGTTTCTTATTCTTCATTCTCTTTTACGCCATTCTATTCAATTAAATGCCCGGAAAAACTTTGGAATCGTTAATTTTTTTTCTTTTGAATAATAGCTTGCTAACAATAAATTCTTAAGTCAAGAACATATAGTGAGGATAATTTATAGCATTCTTGTTTATGATTATATTTCAAATATAGATGTAACAAATTTTTATTCTTTAATTTTTATATTCATAAAGATATTTGTTATAAAATTCAATCCGAAAATTAATAGTTTACTCTCAACAAAAGTGACAAAGTAATAATTTTGTTGAATATGAAATTTTATAATCATTATTTTAAACGGTTTTCTATCATATCTCTCACATAAAGTATGGAAAAAGAAACTTTGATGTATAATTATCGTTTACTAATGGCTGTTGCAAAATATTGTATGACTGATTTCACGCACGGACGAAGGGTAATAAAAATTAGAAATGAACTAATTTTAACGCCTAAATCTTCACCATTTCGGGAAGGATTTTTCAGATTGATTCTCATCTTCTCTTCCATAATCTTCTCATTATGAGTTTCAAGCACACATTAAGGCCTCACGATCGAGGGAAACATGGTCATAAACTAATGTTCGACTTGTTTGGCTGCAAATTGCCTGTTTTATATTCTGAAATTCAACTTTTTATCTTATGGCTATAGTGGTAATAAAATACGTATTTATATGAAGACTATCTATCAATTTAATAAAAATTGGACTACGTTATCTCAAAGCCAGCAATGGAACTACTCGTGCAATATTTAGCATTAGCTCCTCAGTTCTACACCTAGCTTGCGAATAACCAATCACCTGTTTACAATCGAATGCCGTATTGGCCGCCCTGATTTATTTTCAAAGAAGATGGAAAGTTGACCACTTATCAATTTTACTAAACAGTTATCAATGTTACTATAGATATTATCGCCATAAGCAGATTTCAACTTTTCATGAACTTCCGCACTTAAAACAACATTTGAAGCAATGTCAAAAATCCATGTTTTATTTGTCTTAGCACACTGTAATTTAATTTAGTTGCCGTACTGTACATTTTTAAGTATGCGATTTATGCTTTACTATTGAGTATTTTATGTTTGAGATGGTATAGAGTGAAAATAATAAAGCCATGATGTGTATAAGAAACTTATCAAGGCTATTGGTACGTGTGGTCTCTGTGACATGGGATAGAAACTTTCTCTATAATGCAAATGGTTCAAATAAACAAAATCTAGAAGTTTTCGTAAGGTTGTTCCATCTAAATGTACTTGATGCAATAAGCAGAGAAAAAATACAGATAAAAACTATGAACCAAAGAAAAATACTGTACCAGGGCCGAATATTAAGTGACGTTAGAGGAAAAAATGTGAAAGCTATTGGATGAATGAGGTAGGACGAACATGAGTGTGTCATAAGTCATCCACATAGCTAGAAAAAAGAGAGCATTCAAAGTATTGGTGGCCAACCTTTGTTAGGTGACGTCAAAAGAAAGTGTAGTACCAGAATCTCTTATATAAAAATCTTCAAGACTACTCGTTTTCCTGATCAAATAGCATTATATCGCACTACGAGATCCCTTTTACTCTTCTCAGATCAAGAATTAAGATGTACGTAAATTTTTACATTACTGGATAATGAAACAGGCTGCAAATCAGGTTAGGAAATGAAAAAAAAACAGAAGAAATCCACTATAAACAAATCTTACAAATATGTTTGATTGTATGTCACTTTAGAAAACGACAGTAATCCTACTCGTGATATTTAGATAAAAATCTTGGTATATAGCGACTTTATGTGTACCTTTATTTTTTAATTCAGTGAATGGAGGTGTTTATAGACATCGTTGATATCGATATCAGTAGGAGCATTATAAATTGTGTTCCAGTTATTGAGGTTAGGTGTAATATAATCAAAAGAGATAAGCGGGCCGGCAGGAGAGGCGACGTTTCGAACCCCTCGCCTTGAAGTTCGACGTTAAATACTGGGCTCCTTCAATGAATCTGTTGGGTTTGCAGGGCTGGATTCCACATGAAAGCGATTTTCCCTAATTAATTATTGAACTTAACACCATATTTTCACTACAAGCATGTTCTAAACGGTTCAAGATTGGAATATCATCATTTATAATGTGAAACGCAAAGTCTATCTATCTATGATACAATGAACAGAAAGTAGAGAAAATTAAAACTCTATTGAGAACTTGGAAGTAATAAAAACACGATGACCTTAGAATGATGAAGAAATAGTAGCACTAGAGAACAATATACAAAAGAGGAGAAGAAACAAGAAAAACTGAGAAAAATATGAACTTGTGAAGTGTTTTAATTAGCACGAAGACGGCAATTTTGTAAAATCGACTCAAAAACTTGTGGAAACTGAATTGGAATTACTCTTATTATAATCCAAGGGAAGATAATATAACAAGGCTGGAAAGGTTGCTCAGATGAGTAGATTCTTTTTCTTTCTCTTGTAACTTGACTGATGCTCGTAGCATTATGCACTGATCGAATATTTCGGAATGTTCTAGGCTGTTCAAACTGTGTTTGAGAGAGAGTCACATCAGGTATAAAAACAATACATGACAGGAGTGAAAGAAAAGATTTTGGAAAATTCTCAAAATTTTTAAGGTAAATAGTGATTTGTGTTAAAGAATAGAGTGTAACATCCCTCAGAGTCTTACAACATCAAGAAATAAGGTAAAAATACTAGGTAATCTGAATTGAACTAATGATACAAAATTATGTAGTCGCTTAAGAATGGTGCTAGGGAGATAAGTTACTCTTCTCGTAAATAACATGGTTTCTAAATTTAATTTTTATAAAATCGCGGCAATAAGAAGTGATTGATCTCCTCATGATAAGGGCTTTTCGGAAACTGTAATCAGAGGTTACGTAGATCATCTATCAGCTAATTGTGGATCTTAACCAAGACCAGATTTTGATTAGAATTTTTGTGCATCGCCTTCAATTTTTGATAGAACTTTCAAATTTAGAACATGATCAAAAAAATATTCGTTTCTTATTACTTTTTTTAGAGTTAATTCTACCATGACATTATTATATTTTTGAGTTGTATAATAGATTCTAGACGTTCAATAATTTTCGAAAAATTCTTTATTTACAATGTATCTTTATTATTCTGGAATAATTTATGATTCATAATTTAGAAAAATACTGTATTTTTATCAATCCAATGCTAAAAAAGAAAGATGTTGGAACAAATTTTATTGAAATAATTTCTGTTCCTTTGTTATATACGAATAGTTCATGATACTGATAATACTATTTTCTATTTTTCATATACGGGTCGTTTCAAGTGTGTCCTTCCCTGTATCTGTCCTGGCGAGGAGAAGGGAAATGAGAACTCCAGGGTGTGAGTAATGAGCAACTCTCTATCTAGAGTGCTCCGAATCGGGATCAATGACAAGTGCAAGCGAAGAGCGGTTAATAGGTGTTTGTGATAACTGGAATGCGATAAAGGCACTTGGTAAATATACTGGAAACGGAAAATATATGATCAATGAGGATGCCAGCACATACCAGGAAATTATCTGCTCGAAATTTTCATCTTACTTTTTATGTTTATTTGAGATAGTTATCTCTTTTTCAAGGAAATATTCTTATATCAATGTCGAGTAGGTAATAATTTTAGACATTGAAAACAAAATATACATCTTGTCAGTAACATTTCAAATATTCTTATCCATAACTACATTGAACTTGTCAAAATTTTTGTCCAATGAATGAATATATAACGTAAAGATATCAGTGATAATGTTTGATATATATATATATATATATAGCAGCTGATCGACAACCTTAAGCTACTTCATATATAGATATATAGTGTTTAACTTATCATTTATAGAGGTGTTCTAAATAAACAGATAATACTACTTCCAGAACTTCAATAGTCACCCAATAGATGGAGCCAAACCAGCACCGTCAGATGACATACGGCTGGTCCCTGAGATAGTAGAAATTTTATGAAATTTTTTATCATGTTAAAAGTATTCAATTTCAAACGAAATTAATTTGGTTCCATTCTGTATCACATTTGTTCCTCTTTTTGCAAGCATTCAGATTTCAGTTATCTCTATTTGCATCTTTTTCTTGATCAACATTTCCTCAATTCCATGAATATACCAATATCATTTTCTTTTTTTTTCGGTTTTTCCTCTTATTATCATGATATAATAGCAGCCCTAGGAACTTGATTCATATGATTGATTATCCTTTCGTAGTCATTACCTTTAATTAGTCCGTATTCTGAAAAATATTTCACATAATTTGAAAATTATCGACAATTTTACAGAAAGTTTAATTGAAATACCTGTATATTATAATATGAACATATCTTGTCATCCTTATTAAAAAACTAAGTAATTCTACGAATACTCACTTTCCTAAAAGAAACAAATTCAAACATCTAGTGAATAAATCCTCACAAAAATATGGTGTCGACATATAACATACACTCAGCAATAAAAAAGCAAAAAGAATTAGCATAATCACAATAATTTTCAGCAGCTGACATTATATTTCTTTCTTTTTCTGTCTTTCAGATAGTCCGAACTGTGCCGAGCAGTCGAGAAAACTTTGAAGTGTTTTCAATGTTTAAGTAAAGTTATAGCTACGGAATGCTTTGCATATTGAGAGAAAAAGGGAATAAAAGGGAATATAGAGAGTTAAAGGATGAATGGGGTGGGTGCCACGGCACGAAAACTATCAAATATTGAAATAAAATTCATCTCCTAACATCAGAAACAGCTGCCACTTGTTTTAAGAGTTTGTAAAATCGGCGACATATTAAAATTCTTCACGAGAAGTATTGACGATAGGGATACACAGTGAGAATACGTAGTCGTTCAATAGGGGATCTCACAAAAATCTATCTGCTTCATTTGCTAATAAGACCACTAGTCACTAGTTTTTAGTCAGAATTTTAGAATGGCTTGTGCGGGGGGAGGGGTTCAATTATAAACCGTAATTTTGTTATAAAAAATTATAATAAGAAGTTACGGAACTGAAATATTTTACAGTTTTCATAGATAGTCACATTCTACATACATTTGCAACCTCTTGTCACATAACCATTCGCGCATTCTACCTCCGCATTGCTTTCAAATCACAGTCCTCGCAGTACCTCTTTGAATGCAACAAATAAATAATAGTCGCATGGTGACAAATCGAAACTATAAGAAGAGCGTTCGAGAGATTCCCAACCAAATTCGTTAGATGTTTCCATCATAAGCCGAGCTGTATGCGGTCTAGTGTTGTTTTGCAGCAACGGATTGGAATATCACCGTTGTTTTTAAAAGATTACTATAATTCTACGCGTTCACAGTTTATGTTTTAGTGACAAAATCCACAGCAATTACTACTCTCATGTCCCAAAACACGGTACACAACACATTCCCCGTTGATAGTCTAACCTTCACTTTAACTGGCGCTTTCTTCCTCCACTTCATTGACGTGCGTTTATTCTCCGGATTGTGGTAGTGTATCCAAGTTTTGTCTGAGGTGAATATTCGCTGCAATAGCTTTTTTTTCTTCATACAGCTACTAGAGACCTGTACAAACTTTTTAGCGTGCGAATTTGTACTCAAAATTCAGAAGTTTTTGTCTCCCATCTAGCTGAAATTTGCGGTAACCGTACCAATAAACAAATTACGAATTTTACATTATCTTCGACCAAACAACGATAAATGATGCTTCGCGCAACAGATACTTGTACTATTGTAAAATGAAAATAGCTTTACTTCATACCAAATTGAATAAATTCATTATTTCTTTTATTATACATTTACCAAAAACCACCTCTAGTCTAAATGATAAATTTGAAGTCTCTTTCTTGTCTATTTAATAATTTTTTGATTTTTATTGTAAGTTTATTACTACAATCAAATGACGACAGAAATTTGTCACAATATAATCATAAACTAATATATAATTCAATATGTAATAAGATGTGAAATATCTGTGAAAGAACCATGAAATAAATGTTCACAGCAAACGTCTTGGTCCTAATCTTAAATAAAGCTCTCTTCTAACCCCAATTTAACATATTAGGCCTGATGGCCTTAATGTCAAGCGTTATTCTTTCTTTCGAATAGGTTTAGATTTGTAAACAAATCCTCATAAATTTAAATCCAATACTAAAAGATCAAGAGGTGGTGCTGGCCTCCCTATTCATCGATTGGAAAATATTGCAACTTGCTAAAAATATATCTCATTTTGAGAGGGAGCAATGATATGATTGCCAACGATACTTGCCGAAAAATCATTGCCTTCATCCAGTGAGGATTTTTCGTTGACCAGTAGTAGTAGTTTTGTCGATTAGCTTTATGGTTAAGTGAAATAATAAATAAATATTTCAAGTAAACAGATATGTAATATTTTGAATTAAAACGAGTGTGTGAATATATTTCAACACGATCAAAGAGAATTAATTTGCAAGTCAACTGTCAATATTATGGTGATTTGTTGACATGCTATGATGTCTAGATTAAGAAAAAAATATTAACCGCGCTAAGTAGCTATTGCTTCATACATACTCACCTGATCTAATGCTCTTCGATTACTTCATTTTTCTAAGCTTGGAGAAATAGGTTTTTTAGAGTGTTATTCCAGACAAAGGAAGAGATTAATTTCGAAAGATAATTTTTTGTATAATTCATAATGGTAATATATATTTTTTTATTATTTTCGTTATTTGTTAAATAATAAAAGTAAAGGTATACAAAAACATTTTCCATAAATTTAGAAGCAATATCTGCTCCATTTTCCAGTACTTTTCTTGAATGAAGTTCAAAGAATTTTTTGTTGATAACAACGAATTCGATAAAGATTTATCAACTTTACAAAGAAGTTTGCTGGAATACTTACATATTGAAAATTAAGTGAGAATCTTCTTTAAACAATTGACTATGCATATTGGTTACTCTAATCGACAAAACTTGATGTCCTGTCCAGTTATAATGGAACTCTAAAGTTTGGAGCTTTTAATATTGTCATTGACATAAACAGCAGCGAGTTGTCCATGTTATTTTTTAAAACTAATGTCTAAGAAGATCATTTTATTTATATATTTTTCTGTTTACTTCCTAGAATTCTAGAAATGTTCATTCTAATATATAATCGAGCTTGTTTAACAGCGAGAGTTAGTTTATATTAAGAAGTCATAATGAACAGAATTAAATAAAAAGTAACAAGTGAATTTAAATAAATTAGAAGAGAAGTAATAAAAGTAGTGATAAGTTAATTATTACATAAGTTAGTTAAGTCTAATTTAAGTGTTTGAATAAATTAAGTCATTAGAAGGCAGTCTATAATTTCACCCCGCCGTTGAAAATCAATTTAAATAAATTGAGAAATATTTTACAAATATTATCATCGTTAGTTGACCTACATTTCAATTGAAAATTGTAAAAAGTGAACAAATATATTCATATACCAGCACAGTTTCATATAAAGTATCAATGTATATTTGTTCAGCGGCAGCATACACCATCAAATACGCTGAGAACGAAAACTTATATGAATAACGGAAATGATATCCAGTATTTCGTTTCATCAGTCGTGTTTAAATTTCAAAATACCCCTATTGTGAGCCGTATAAATATAGCCTCTGACGTTCAACTGGATCAGTCAATAAGGGAAAAATTCTATAGGGGTAGAATATCGACACGATGGGGAACTTATGAATAAAACAATAGTTTTAAAGAACATAGCTTAGGCTGTGCCGGATTCTTTTCTCAATATTCTGCTTGAGACTATTTATATCTTTAATTATGGGAATAAGTGTTACAAGAAGGTAAGTACAAAAAATAGTGACAGCACTTCAAAGCTAAGGGATACAAATTGAATATTTCCTTTATTTTGAAGGTTATTCGTTATATGCTACACCAACGAAACACGCTACACCAACGAAAACTTAATTCCATTGGTATGTGAATGTTACTTGATCCTATAAAAATTATTATGTGCGACCATTATTGAAATTAAGCTCTTAAAAACCCATATACATAAGTGAACTTACATATTATATATACATCTATAATCGTGCAAAAAAACATTGCTTTTTAGATGGAAGCTTCATTTTAACACCCAAAACAATGCGAAAAATTGCCTTTCAAATGAAAAAATCATTACAACACTCTGTTTTATTTGTATGTGTGTTCAGGTAAAGGCTCTGTGATTTTATAATGTCACCAAAATATTTCTCAAATTTTGATTTAAATACGATTGATTGCTAAGCTAAATATACATGTGCGAGGAATCTGATTGAAATCCTGAAATTGTGTGCAATGTAACTCAAAACCTGCTTCTGAAAAAGTCAAGAATAATATAAGTTAAGTCATAGTAATAGGTATATAGTAATAAAACGCAAAACGTAACTGTATAATCTACTACCTAAGTAATCCCTACACAATATTTCGATTTGACACTTCAGGCCAGAAAACATACTATTCCTAATTCTCTTACGCAATTACTTCAAATTTTAATATTACAAACAATACTATTTCAAGAAATTGAGCCGAACAGGACGAAATTCCCCATTTTATTACTCTATATATTTCTGAAATATACTATAGCGATATATTAGATTGGTGTGACACAGAAAGAAATAAAAAATAGCACAGAAAATGTTTCTCGGAAAAGTCAAGCCAATATCAATGAAAATCATCAAAGGAATAAGTCGAACACAGAGAGGTTAGGCTAGGCTATAATAATAATACATTGTGTTTTGTGTGATTGAAAAAAAAAATACAAATCAAAAAATAGTGACCAGAGTTTGTGCGTCAACAAATTATAGCAGAGTTTCATGCACACGATGGGATTTTGCTCGCGCTGGTCAATAATTTTCTAATAACACAACATGACGGCCAAAAAATGTCGGAAGCTAAGAATTTGTAGACATGCCCAGAGTATAAACTTCTGGACTGGCGGATCCAGAGCCCAATTCGATTTTAGATTTTCTCGATTCTAAGGCACCTTTAGCTTCAACAATAGAAACTATAACGTTACAATTTTTGTGTGGATAGGTTACAGCGGAAGATAAAAATTACCAAATTTAATAATTAATAAATATTAATTTGACTAATTGAAATCAGTTTTTATGTTAGATTATCTAACTTAAGTTGTAAGGTTTTATCCCAAATATTCTTATGTTTATAATTCTGTTTTCAACAAAAGTATTTTCCACTGTGGTCGTAGATAAAATATTGTATGATACTCGTGCGGGAAGTACTTTTACGCAAAAATATAACTTCACCCACTTGTATCATAAATAACTATAATTACAATTTGTCATATTCTGAAAAAGTTATACATAATCAGTTCCATTGGAATTTTAATCAAGAAATCGGTAATGATCCTATACTAGGATTTTCACAAAATGCAGCTGACGATGAGGATCATCTTGGTTTAATTCACACGCTAATCTTATTTTATGATGATAAAATCTATAAGATTCTTGAGATAGTTTTTATATATCCTCTTCGTGCTTTAAAGTGAAATCTTCTTCCAACGCCACTATTTTTTTTTCATGTATTGGATGACGCATTACTCCTGGCTATGAAGTAGTAGGCTCATAATCCAATTATTAATTTAATATCACAAACAGGATTTTAATGCTCTAAAACACATTTTCTAGAAATATTCAGTCAAATCCTTAATAAACGAATGATTTGCATCGTGATTACATAAAATCACATAAGTTTTTGTTTTTAACGTCAACAGTCACTTTAAACTTATCAATTAACTACATAGTATACATGGTGATTTACGTTGTATTCCGGATGACTGGAACCATGTACGTTTAGTACTGCTAATGGACCAAGAGATGGCGCTGAAACGGAAGCACGAGTTGGCTATCTATAGGATGTGGTCGATCTATGGATGGAACTACACCTTCTTACGTAGACTTAACACGCTGATTAGTTTCATAGGATAGCTCAACAATAAATATTCTTTCTTTAGTATTATTATACATATGATTATTCAACAAAAAATTAGTTGTTTACACAATATTTTGAAGTTTACTTCATAAATTGAGAAAATGCATTGTTATCTGAAGATATAACTCAAATTTCAAATTATGCAACATTCGACAATACTTGAAATAAAAATCGTGAATGACGCAGAATTGCATTTTTGTATATCTATAAATTTATATCTATCAAAATTTGTCTCAATCCCAATAAGAGCTGATTTTTAGAAATTGAGTTTACGTTGGAGAACCGTGTATAATAGAATATCTTCAGAATTATTCGTTTTTACCCAAAATTTTTGAAGTACTATGAGGTGAAGAAGTTTGAAAACCTGTTTTTGTATAAAAATTTTGAGAGTCCAAGAGATCTCAATTTGCATCAAATTTCGCAGGTGAACAGATTTCGTCATAATCGTTTTGAAAAATTGTCTAATCATATAAATGGTCATTATTTATAATATGTGAGCATTTTTTCGAAATATTTGGTTAACGGCTATTACCTTCTTTCAAACATATTTGTATGAATAAATGGTTTCAATCGTATCACAGTTAAGTAGTTTGACTTATTATAGCCACGAATTATAAGTATATTATACAAATAAATAGTTAGGATAAGGCAATTATGAGATAAAATAAAACCAATATAAGAGTAATTACCAGATATTATTATGTTCTTTATAATATATTAATAAAATGCTCTTTTTTCAGAAACTATACCACTTTATTCACTCGACGTGGTAAATTTAAAATATCTTCACAGTTCGGTTTTATACAAAGCTGATGACATCTCGTGGCGTAGTGTGGACACTCAGAGTAAATATGTTTTATTGTTAGCTTCTTGTAATATTGGTTGCATTCAGGTGTAATAAAACACTAGCAGAATTATTTGGTGACACATACCCTACAAACTCAATACTTTCTGGAACCGACACCACGTTTGGGTGCGCTTTTACTAGGTAGCGAAATTGAAATCTGTTAAATCGACTGTGATCAAACGTTAAGTTGTAGCTTTTCTTAGGAGAAAAATAATTATGAATATGAGAGAAATGAATTAGGGCTGCATGGTTTATTAACTATAGAATCCTTAGGAATGATAATGTTCATTTTTATACACATATAAAGTATATGACTACACCTCGTAATTCTTTACAAAGTACCTTCATAGTTACAACTTAATGTAACACTTGTTTAGTTTAATAAAAACAAACAAAACAGCCTCTATTTTGAAAATACACCTGACATGAACTAACAATTGACAAAAAAGATTGACAGTACGCTCAACACGTTTCCGATCACTACGGCCATTCTTAACAGTTAAGCGAAGGGAATGCTGACAATAGATAAACTTATGTGAGTCGAGTTTGGTCAATACGTAATCTCCAAATGATCTCATATTTCGCCTGGACAGGTAAAGCTTAGTAGATTTATTAACTATTGATTGTCACCTCAGGTGTTTCCATTGAGATTTTTCTTCTAAAGTTTTATGTTTCCATATACTAGGAGGTTCATCATGAATGTCAAAGAAATGACTTCTTTTGAAAGGCTGTCGACTTTTCGTTATCTAAATTCACGAAGTATCCAGGAACTTATTTAATGGTGACCAAAATATTTTCTCACAAATATAAATATGTACGATTATGATAGGATTCAAAAAATCTATGCAATGATTGAATAATTGCTATTTCATTAACAATAATGGATTCAAAAAAATATCGTTCAGTCACGGAGAATCCCATATGTGCATGCTTTTTATTTACAATTTGAAAATTCCACTTTTTCATCATATAATTAATATACTCCGAGAACCATATTTATTTTATCAGATATCACACCCAACGAGATGAATACGGAATTTTTTTGAGTATAAGTTGAGTGAGTTAAAATTTTTATAGCCACACAAAAAATGTGTGCAAAAAAATTCTTTGATTGATTTGTCACAAAGATGAATTTCGAAACATTTTACAAATAATTCTTTCGCCAAAATTATATTTCTGTTGAAGTATAGGATGGAATGATTTTTTTAAATTTTATTTTATTGTATGATTTTAAATTATCCAGCTAATATACTTTTTTTCTGTAAGCGAAAAGCGTAAAGTATGTCTGTCTGACATTATAAGCAAATGAGGAAAACGATACGTTCTGAGAACGAGAAGATAAACACATGATAGAAAAATATGTCAATCCACAAATAACTAGGGTGAGCCATCAGAGCCGGCCATGTTGGTTGTCATACAGCCCTTGACAGTTGACGAGCGTTGACGTACTCGCCCCTTATCAAGTGTCGTATTAAAATTTGGAATTCTATACCGTACACCATATTTGTGTGCCCTTACAGGTTTTTATGTGGAATAATCTGATTTGTCATCGATGGAAACTTCATGTTGGCATCTACACATGGACAAATAATTTAACTTCATGTATTTATTTAAAATAAACTATAAAGCAATTTGTGATGGACTATGACTTCATATATTTCAGTTATAAATACAAAGCAGGTGAAGATTATACAATAGAATTAATCCTAAATGTATGATATACGAGAGTTATCTAAAATTGAGTGAAAGAGTATCAGCTATCATTATTAAATATGTATCAATCAATTGATTTTGAAAATGAATACGCTTAACGCAAATGAAAGACGAGTTAGATACTATGTATAGAGACTCTTGACCATCGCTAACTGTTAAATTTTGGAAAGTTGAATTAATATATTGCCGTGTAAGCTTCACTGACGACAAACGTTCGGGACAGCAAAAATCTAGTACAACCAGCTATATAATCGGAAAAACTCATCAAATTGTTCTAGATGACCCACAATGTGTCGATTCAAGAATTTAGCAGGAAGAAATTATTTTTCGTCCTTCATATGTATCGACAGAGTTATATAGTTATAAAATAAAAGATTTTTAACAATTAAAAATTCAATCAAAGACGACTGACTACTAGGAGAATAAGTGGAAAACTTAAAAACAAAAGCGTATCTTCATTTGATACGAAAAACAATTAACATTGTAGGTACTGAATTAATACAAATGGTACGAAAATGTAAAAATTGGTCTAGAAGACTTAAAATATAATGAATAATCCAAAATGATCAAATCACACTGATTTCCTTGAGGCTATTGATCAGTGGATCAGATTATGATCAAAATTGAAATCAAATCCATATTCGTGGCAATATATGAATACTTTCTTGTGTTTTGCTCCTGGAACTGGCAGCAATATTTGTTCCTTTCTTCTTGAGCGTGATCTAAAGCTTCCCAATTAAAACTATTGATGATTTGATTATTTATGTGCTTTGAATGAGAATTTTATGTACCTGGATGTTTAGCTCATCCAATCCTGTGATGTGTACACTCAATTCAGAGTTAAGATTATCGGTGGTTTTCAATCGTATTCTTGTGAAAAATTTTAAAATCATAGTTTTAAAAATTCAATATTCAAATTGACGTTATTGATAATAATTAATAAATATTAATGCATCTACATGTTCTGGATTTTAGGTCTCTTCTGTTTTTTTTTGATAGTTTTTAAAACAAAGATATATTTTCACGTTTCGACTTTTCTTTAAGTCTTTATCAAAATATTTATACTTCGACTACAAAGAATTATTTGAAAAACTATTCAACATTTATTTTTCTGATCAGAAATGGAAATATCAAATGTAAGCCATGAATTCATCTAAAGAATATACGAAAAATTGCTCGCACTTCTATGCGTTTGTATGCATTCAATTTATAAAAAAATTTAGCTTATAGCACAATCAGTCTTGATAATAATTTTTATTGCTTGTATACACAATGAAACAAAATCTGTACAAGGCAACATACAGTTTTTGCAGTTAAAATGTATTTACTGAACTCAAATTGTAAATGAATATTCATAATTAAATGCAAGTTTCTGCTCCCCTATACTATACACAATTATAACAATTGATCTAACTATATTTGTTTTCAAATTTCAATTAAACCGTCTCGAATAATTTTTTTGCTTGTATTTGTTCGTAAAACCGATTATAAAAAGCGTATAGGCCTTCCTAGTCAGAAATTACGAATTGGTATAAATTTTTTTGGGGGTTGTTTGAACGGGAGCGACCGTTTTCGTCCTCGTTGCTACAGTGCACCCTTTCAATGGGGTTGGGGAGAACTTCCGCTGCTTGATTTCCATTCAACGGCCATCCATCTTGTTTGAGATGGTTTAAACTGACAGACAGCAAGATCCGAGAGTGGTTCTATTTTCCGATGACATGGCACATGTATCTATTCCTCGCGCTCACACTAATATTTAACGAAGAGAAGTTGATGGAAATTCAACATTTAATATAATGCTTTGGTGTATCGTTAATATTTTTGTTTTTAAAGTATTGTTAAATTATTAGATTTCTTTTCAATAATTTCCATTCCTATTTTAGCAATTTATTCTTATTGGATAATAATAAATACCGTAGATTCTCATGCCAGGAGAGACTAAAGAGATGATGGTTTCTATTAATATTTTATTTTGATGCATGGGCCAGTGCGTTGACCAGATAGATACTTTTTCATTTCAATGTTTTATATATAAGGAAAACTGTAATCAAATATATTAAATAGTGAATATCGGAGCTTATTGGTGACCGAAATAAACGTATAATATGTTTAGTAAAAAAGAAACACATGTTTAACAAACAGGTACAATTCAAGAGAAAATCAGGTAAGTAACAGATCTATAGGCAACACTACATACGTACGGAATTTTGCTCTCTATCGTACGTATAAATTTTGATATTATATACGAGTCTGTAATTTTAAATACATTACTAGGACTAGGAGTTTATACAATCGAAGATACTAAACGATGGATTGAGAAAAATTTGATTTAATTTTATTTCAAATTATACACTCTCTCCGTATACAAGTCTTTTAATAATGTTTGTAGTGGAAAATCCGACTCCTCGACACAAAAAATTACTATTATACTGCCAGTTAAATCGTAAACGAATTTGGGAGAACTATTTATTGGGAATAATTATTACAGTTGACTACTAATCAGAAATCATTGCTTATTACAATATACGTACCTGTACTTATGTATCCTTAAAAAATACCACATAAATTCGATGAAGATTCAGAACCTGTTTTGAACTTCATCTAAAAATGAATGCATATATAATGAATACAAAAATTAGGACAACTCAAGCTAGGAAGATTATTCAATATTCATTTGTCAAAGTATAACACTTGTCTATACGATTTTTATGTAACAGTTCAAATAACTATTTTTTTCTACTTCCGTTATAATATTTACGTTTTTTTTTTCATTCATTTACATTCATGAAGAATGTCCTTTCTCAATCAATCAAAAAGCGTGAAAAAAGTACCGTAGCGGTTCATTTTTTCCTGCTCTTGAGTTAAAAGAAGGTGCTATGTCATTTTTTTATGCAATTAAAAAATTATTTATCAAAATAGTGGACTTTGAACGCTTTCTTTCTCATGTGAATTCGTTTCTCCGATAAACTGTATTCGTTTAAGAAAATTCGTTATATTTCTGATTAAACAGAGTATAGTATTATTATTAGTGATGGAGATTAATAGTGAAGAATGTTCAAACTGCACACCAGAAGATGTTGTTGAATCGGCAACTGCAGCTACTATGAACCTGAGAAATCCAGGGAACAGTATTTGAAGAAATATAATTCTTCTATGGATAAGGCATAAAGAGCTTTACAGAAAAAGTGTTACTAGCTTACTTTGAAACTAAATCCAAAATGTGGAAATCTTCAACACTTGGGTCGACTTATTCAAAACTGAAAGGCACCCTAATGGTAAATAACGACGTAGACATTAGTAAATAATCGAAAATCATTGCATATGGAAAAATAAATCAGTTGGCTATGGACCCAAAAAAATTTTTAAAAATTTGCCAGTGAAGAAATTAATAAGTTTCTGTCGCAAACTCCAGACGATCATTGTCTCATCCATAAGGTTTGACAGCAAAAAATATTAATGTAAGCTTAGATATTTGTAACATCAGAAGCTCTGCGGAGGGAGTAATTATATAAAATGAAGTGTAACGATATTAATAATACCTGATAATAGAATAAACTTGGTAAACATTTATAAAAAATATAAAAACCAACCACCCACAAATGTCAAAACAGATTAATTATTTATTATTAGAAACAGAAAATGCAAAAATCAAGTTGTAGGTATCAATACCTTTTCAAAAATTCCCTCACTTAATGCAACATATTTGAATTTACCTAATCCAAAAAACTACATTACGACGCTCTTCGGCGTTTCTCTATTAGTGGATTCCGGTGGTAATGTCATTCAATTAAACGAGCACAGTGGATGGAAATCCAGCACAGTTGTGGAAGGTTACGTAGACGACTCAATAAAAAAACAAAATTGATTCCTCAGAGAAAATATTAACGGGAACAACTAGTTCGACTTCAAGCAACATTGTAATTGTTCATGATCCTACAAACAATCCAATAAGTACTAATACAACTGTAGACGATGTTATTTCTTTGAACTCGTTAAATGTTGCCAATTCGAGTAAATCATAGTTTTATTAAATGGAATATATCTCTCTGATATCCATGATTGCATGTCGGCTTTTTTGGTCAATATCGTTGGCATTTCGATAACCACAACGCTCTTTGGCGACAAATTAGGAATAAACTGTTCTGACACCCATTTCTTATAATTATCAAAATTCATCTCATTATGATAATCACCTGTATTGCAATTCGATTTCCATCTTATATAAGCATTAGACACAAATCTATTTTCTCCACCTGCATATATTACGATTAAACGTTGCCCTTTAGGTTTTTTTTAGACCCTCTTCTCTGTATGTCCGCATTTTTTTAAGCATTCCATTCTCACTCCATTAATATTTTTCTGTTCGTTTTCACCTTCCTACATCGAAATCCAAGTTTATGAATGTTTTTACTCAAAGACTCTTTGCAACCCTGATAGTCCATTTCGCAAATGATATTTCTATGAATTACTCTGATCGTAGGAATTCTTTTTTCTCTGATATGGAAATTAACTATGAACCTACGTAAAATAGCATCATCCATTGTGAGGATTGAATGTTTCACTCTCTTTTTATTTGGAGTTGAAAACATTTCCTCTTCTATTTTTCTCATCTCTGATTTAATTTTCCTTACGGTTCTTACCCTTCGATGATAAAAAATAATTATTAGTACATTTTGACTTATTTCTACCATTACTTCTTACCTTCACAAGAGGTATCCTTATTCCATCTGCCGTTGCTTCTGTCTGCATAAATCTTAAAACATTGTTGACAATTTCTCTGCATTGTCAACTCAGAACCTTGTTCTTCCCTTTATTGTTCAAAAGCATTTTCAATTTAACGAACAAAGAATTATCACAACAGTTCACTAAATAATTTCTGCAATGACTGTAGTAACCGATATTGACTGCACGAGATTCTCGACACCTGGAATACTAATCTTTGTGGGTTCGACTACCTGTGCCGAACAATTTATGGTATAACCTTTGTGGATAAGGTTAGGAAATTTACGCTATAGCAGTCTTTCCCCAGCTCAGTGCCCTTTGAACCAAGTAGGAGTGAGGACCGTTGAACTCTAAGGATTTTAACCAGGTAAGTCTAAATAAAACTTCATCGTCTGTTCGACGAAGCTTTAGTATTACAAGTAAAGTGTGTGCGTCATTTTGACGAACAGATTGGCTTGAAACTCTGAATGTCGCTGAACTAATCGAGGAAATTGAAATCGGAGAGGAAAAAAAAACAAGATTCTGGAAAAAAGAGAAAGCGAAAGTCTCCAAGAACATCACTTGATGAAGATAAGAGCTGCTCGGAAGAACAAAAGAGAGGTTAAAGGAAAGATATGCTTCAACCAGGTCTTGAAGAATTTGAGGGTAAAAACGGAAAGAAATGGAAGACGTCTAGCTTGGTGAGATCTGGAAAATCGCGGAGTATTGATGTTGTCCACATAAGACAAGGCAATATCCCTCAAACTGAATACAGTGACACACTGGAGTGTCTGAAACTATTTCTGAAACTTCATTTATGGAAGTAGTTTTTCGTTTCACCAATATAGAGATATTAATTCAGCAGAATTAAATTCATATATCATATACTGCCATAATTTTCAATAAGCGGAAAGGAAAGCCACAAACTGACTGATGCTTGGTAGAGAAAAAGAAGGGATCTACCTTAACAACACCGAAGTATCAAGGATAGGATTGACGTATCAATTGGACCTACAACTTCATTTCCTCGGGTAGCACCTGCAGCAGAAACACAAAAGAAAAAACGACGCATATGCTCTAAATGCGACTACAAACACGAAGAATGACAAAAACGTCTTGTAGGAGTTGTTCCTTAGCAATATGCGACGAACATCAAGTGATATTGTGTAGAATTGTTTCGAAGAAAGGTAGTAAATGTGAATTGAGAAAGATATTGACATTTATATAATTTTTGTGTTTTCTAAGCCATTTTTATTTGAAATTTTTATGTAACAGTCTGTGTAAGCATTTATTCACATATTTACTTTTGTAATATTCGGCACAAAATGTGCATGTTTTTAATAGCCCATCAATAAAAATGTTAAATGGATAATTATTTGTTCTTCTTGTTTCCTTTACAACTCTCTTAATTGATTTTTAGATACTGTTAGTCACAATGAGGAAGGTTTAGTAATAAGGTACCTAAATTGAGGTTTAGTACTCCAGGATTAATGAGCTCTCGCCTCACTGCACCGACTAGTCTACTGCGCATCCAATTCTCAGAGGCAAAGCTTTGTTGGTCGATCTGTACCAATAGTAATTCAACTTCTTCTTCACTTCGAATTAATAATGCTCATATCAGATTTCGCAATAAAAATTTGTTTCAAAATTCAATTTTTTCTTGATTGATTTATTCTTATTATATTCTAATCAATTTGTTCTGAATCAAGTTATATGAAATATGAAAATGTAATCAAAAGTTATCCATTGATTACCCCCATTTCTCTAATTAATAGGAACAGATAAATATTAGGACATTATTATTTATTGATAACTTATCGAACACACGAGAGGTAAAGAATTATTAAGTAGCTTACGTTTCTCCTTCTATCGACAGCAGGTCATTTTCCCAGTTATATTCACCACCCTTGGCCATTATAATAATCGTCATCGATACTTTTACCAATGTTTTTGATGTGTTGCTATCTCTCACATTTGATAAGTTCATTTTGTCTCAACCAACAAATGAAAAAGTTCGTGTTTTGGAATTATTAACGTGTCTTGGGGAAAGTTATTATTTCAATGAAATTCTATTCCGGTTTTCATTTCTCCAGTGTCGTACATATGACAGAAGAGATTGATAGCAAATACTCTTCTAATCGAGTCAATTATTCAAGTAAAATTATTTTTGCATATTTCAAATTTATCTTCTATTAAAATCAATAAAAAGAATGTTGGATAGATCTCCTTTTACAAGTATCTTAGTGTTACCGTCTACAAAGATGGAAAAACAGACGCCAAAATTAACTACAGGCTTGACACTAAAGGAAACTTCACCTTACTATAAATAGAGGATTTATATCCAAAAAAGAAATCGGCAAGTCGACTAAACTTAACGTTTACTGTACCGTCTATTTACTAACTTGTGAGATCCCACTTTAGTCGAATACCAGTCACAAAAATGAGATATATTTATAATCGAAACACTGATTTGACGCTATAAAATCATCAGAACAAAGCTTGATTTGATACTCATTTTTTATCATTGGATTGATACTATACCTATCGAGAAGTGTTTCCTATCCTTTTCCTTGTTGATGTAACGAAAAACAGCAGTATCCGAATATTTCATATCTCTTCAAATTGTTCGAATATAATTTTATCTCATAACCGAAATTATTGAGTAAGCAAACACTCATATGTCAATGGTCTTTCTTTGATTATGTTCTTTCTCAAAACTATTTTGTTTTAGGGACGTATGTTTTCTCTTTCCTCTACTTAACCTCTACATTAAGTTCTTAGAGCTTCTTAGAATGGTATTGATTCTTGAAGAATCCCTAACTTTAAGTTTATTTTTCTTTTATGAAGAAGTTGAGTGAGAGGAGATAACTGAAAACTGATTTTAGTCACTTATTTTTCTGCGAAAGCAACTGTATTATCGCCCTTTAATGTAGTTGAACGTAGAGACGAGAAAGGGGAAGGAAGATACTTGAAAACGGGCAATTCTATTGTAGTGACATATAAAGAGAGAATATATCACAATAAGATGGGTGCGTTCAATAGGTTTGATCCTTGAATAGGGATCACCAGATATCAAGACTGTATGGGAAGAGCTCATAACTAAGCTGTCTTGAATTACTTAAAAGCGAAATAAGTTACCAAATTATTTTTGATGGAGTCGAACGTCCTTTGCTGATAGCGTAATGCCTGGAATATAAGAGATGAGATACCCCCTAAAGTACCTCGTTAATATATATTATTTTTGACAGTATCATCAGAGGAGTTGTAACTTTGTGTATTACACAAATTGAGTATCAGAATTCAGGGCAATGTTGTACAATCAAGTTTTGCGTGCAAGTGTGACCTTTGATACAGTTCTATGGAGAAAATTGCTCATCAACTTTTCTTTATGAAGGAAATAATTTTTGAAAGGTCCTACTCAAAGAAATATTCGATAAAAACTGAAGAAATCGTACCTAAAGGCATTGCAATTGAACAGGAGAATAATCAAAGTACGATGATTTTGTTCGGAGCAGTGTCAATGATCAAACAACCTGATTTGACTTTTCCTGAAGTAGAAACATGTCTTTGGAATTCTAAGAGAATATCTAAAAGACCATGCTCCACCATTTATACTAGTTTAAGGCAATCAAGGTTAGCAAGAACGAGAACAACGACTTTGCCGGTGAATAGCTCTCCATAGGATCACATTGAAAAATATAATATAAATAAATAGGAGCTTTGGTAAATAAACAGAAAACTTTCGTTGGTGATAGATTTTGATGAAACAAAATCTATTTATATAAATTATAAAACGATTTAAAAATATTTCTTACTTCTGAGAATACTATTTTCCCAACAAATAAAATTTTGTCGCGCTAATGTAGGTTCTGATAGTTCTATTAAGCTATCTGTACTGTTATTATTGGTATACATACTCCCACAAAAGGAAAAATTTTTTGTTGTATATAAATATTACATAATAGTTGAAAATCCGCCATATTCGTTTTGGCACGAGAATAGTTACTAGTCACGCATGTAGATGTTATCGAGTGTTATTTTTAACCTCGAATCTAATGAAATTCATAAAAATGATAAGGATTTTGATACTGTGCGAAATAGAAAAGGGAATTATTATAATAGCTTTTAGTTACCAATGTGCACAGATAGAAATCTGTTTACGTGCTCAGCAAAGAATCATTAATAAAATTTTTGGGGGTTTATTCCTCCTACTAAAGAAATTAGATTCATTTGTGTAACTGTAATGTGACTCGGTTTTTTTTGAGATATTACGTGTACAAATTCGCGAGAGAAGTTGAGAAGTAATGTTTTTCTGCTGAAATTGACTTTGGTCCTAATAATATTGGTTTATTTACTTTATTTATTCTTTATTAGTAATAACAAAATGTAGATGGAGAAATATATAAGATAGAGTAGGCGAATACTCTACGAGAAGACCGAAGGACAGTTGACAAAACAAATAACCGGATTTATGGAATGATCTATACGATAGTCTGCTTAAACTGGAGGTGCCTCTTGGCGTGCTTCTCATTAGTCACGCCGATGATGACAGACGAAATCGAGTACAGATGCGGAGTAAAGTATTTGGAGGAGATGTTAGATATTTCTTTCTGACCCCGCTTAAGATTTTCCGATATAAGGCGGAGATCTAGTCAGAAGCCTTGTGGATGGAGAAATATTGCAGAATGAAGACGATGGTACAGAGACAAGGTGCGCTGTAAATCTCCAGCTCTGACCGTACTGTCTCTGCGGTATCTATCGTACGTGCTAGAACACAGGTGGCAACAATGTTGGGCACAGGAAAAATCAGGTGAGTGAACGCAACGACTGATAAAAGACCTTAGACTGTGGACCGAAAGTCAGCACGGATGTGTGAACTTTTACATTATCCTGAGTACAGACCCCTGAGTGTACGTACTGTGAACACGAGCCAGATTATGCCGAACACACGTTTTTCGTGTATGACCACTGAAGGTATTTGAGAGAGAAAGGGAAGAAGACTGTTACTGAACAAGTTAGAATTGTGACAACTGGTTGCTAACTACATAGAGACAATTCTTATACAAAAGATTGCAGATGGCTGTCTGCTATTATAATATGGATAACAGACAACAAGCAATCTTACACGGAGAGTTCTTCCAACAAAAAGAAATAACCTCATAGTTCCTGTTTAGACGGAGATGACAAAAGATGGCACTTTAGTTTCCTGGTGGAAACCTTTACTTGGATTCCGCATCTTCTTAAAAAAACTCGATAAATGTAGAAATATAATCAATCTGGAAACATCAGCATTGAATATACTGTTGCTGACCTGAAAGGTTTAACCATAGATTCTTGTGAGTTTTGCTGAGTTTCCGTCTAAATTAGTACCAGGACTCAACAAATATTCTTCAATTTATGTTTTATCATTTGCTTTATTAGGTTTTATTTTCAATTTGATTTGTTGGCCGTGATATTGGGCATTGACATTTACCATGATACTGTTTTTCTATGAAATGAGAATCAAATAATGTTAATAACATTTTTCAAAAACCTACTCAGCTACAGCTAATGCAAACCGATGTATATTAGAATCAAAACGAAATATGTTGGAACGATATAAATTTAGTAATACTAGTGAATACTTATCTAGAATATCAAGTCATAACTGATCGCATTAAATATGTCATATAGAAAAGGGGAAAATCTAACTACATTAGATAGTTATAAATCTTTGCGGGCTGAACATATTGGCTGCAGATAATTGGATTGCTAATAATGATATGTATGTACTATCCTCAATCTAGATCGGTTTGTTAACTAAAATTAGGTTATGACTTTAAAGAGCTACATAAGACTTAGTGACTTGATGACACATACTAGCCACCCTGATTTTCTTAGAAATAACCTATTTTTGGTCTAGGCTCTACCAAAAGTGTTGCTATCACGTCCCTCAACAGTTTGCAGACATGAGATAAGCTAAGGCATATATAGATCTCATATAAAACAATTGCTCCACTTAAATTGGCGCTAAATTCGACCGGCCATCTTCACACTATGGTTATCACGGACCGCCCGGAGTGCGCTGATGCTTGGAAGAGGAAGAAACTGCAGACCACGTCACTTGTGAGTACCCAGCACACACGGGCGAAGTCTAGCAATGAAAAATACTTTGAAAGTATTCATATAATTTACATAAAAAACGTTGGAAGTGAATTGTTTATAACTATAGCGCCGGTAATACAAAATCTAACTCGGTGATCTAGAAAGTATAAAATTGCAGCTTTTCGTGGAAAGGCTGAAATGGGGTGAAATAGTTCAAAGAAGCAGGCAATTTCTTGCAAACTTGTATAAGTATAGCTGCAGAATATGGTGCAAATGTTTCGCTGTAGATAATTGCAAGATTATTGAAGAAAAATGAGTACATTGAATCTTCTTCTATGTCATCAAATTGCTAGGTTGCAGTTTGCTCGCCCAAATATTGACCGCAAATAGAATGTCTTAAGTTGGGTTCATACTATTGAAACATTTTATATTAAAAACTTATATAATTTTTTCTAGTTTTCATTATTAATGACGCGTTTAAGGAAATAATTCCTAGTATTTATCAGAAAAAAGTTTCGGGGTGGCACTTCTATCAACGGGATCAGGATATCGCACAGATTCATGTCAGTAGAGAATCGTAGGCCTGGTTCTGAGATTTCGAATTAATCGAGTGCCCCTTATGTTCTTCGCGGATGAACTGCGGATGAGAAAATTGACAATTAACAATATACCATGATGAATGAGCCAAAAATTCAATTCATAATATTTGAGCTAATCAACAACCAGATTTTTCCAGTAATTTGGGTAACAACATTACAACAAGATTTCATGATCCAAGTAGAAAAAGAAAAATACTCATTTTCTGTCTTTTTTTCCTAATATAAATTATGTTTATCATTTTCAAGCATTTTACAATGGGTCGTTTATATCTACGAAAGATAAGAATATTTCTGAGAGAATTATTTTGGGCTCCTCAGTTTATTACTTTTAAATAAAAACTTTGAATTTCCTGTATAAAATGAGAGTTAAGCTGAAAACATTGATACTTTTCCCAAAAAATATGTTCACAAATACATAATACCTATTTGGATATTTAATTATGTATCGTATACAATGAAATTTTGCGAAACGGAACACAAAACAAAGACAAACCTCAGAAACTTGTAAATCGGTCGCAGTGGCTGCCGGTGCCGACAAGTTTAAAGTGAAAACGTTAGAGATCCCGGGGGATTATAGCTACAACAATCTTGTAATGCCTCTTCATTGTCTCTGGGGGCCGAGAAACGTGAGAATATGTATACCAAAGAAGCAAAATCAGGACTACTGGCCGCCTGTTGCTCATTCTCTCGCCATATGAACCAATATTGCTCTCCCTTTAAGTCGTAGGTAAATATTTTATGAGTTCTTATGCTGCGACATTGATAATAAAGTTAGTTTTATGTACTCAAGCAGCAAGTTTTATGTTTATTATCGTGTAGAATATCTTGAAATAATATCATATAAGCAGAATTCAGAGAACCACTATACATACGGATTGATGATGTTATAACCTTAGAAGATTAATTATAAATCTTTGAGTTTCTTGTCATTTATTAAAATGGAATAATTGTTGAAGACCTTAGTTCAAATTTCGATTGACATGTGTTAAAACTAATGCTACATCTATTTCAACTAGTATGTTTCTTTTTTTCATATGTCACAGTTAAGCAGTGACAAAATTTTACCTATTCTGATAATAAGATTATTATGCAGTCGTGGAACATGAATCTTGAACATCAATAAATTTTGTTTCAACTTTATAGACTATTTACAATGTCAATAGAATTATAACATCCAGGGGAACAACTTTAATCTCCCAAAGAAAGCATGAGATTTAAAACGCTTTAAATTGATCATTTTCTGGGCGCTTAAAGTCTTTTTGTCTCGCTACATTGGCCACGTTTAGCACCAAATTTCCGAAAATCAGAAATGTGCTGTAACTGGAGCGTCATGTTATTTTCTACATTGAATGGGCCAGGACGGAACAGATAATAGCCATTTTGAAATAGAGCATTCAAGTCTAAGATACAGAAGTGCGATAAGTTCATTGCTAACTAAGATTAGTACGATATTCCTTAGTCGTCGCCGAGCTACGGGCAATTAACAATTAACGATCTCTACAGAATGGAATATCCACTAAATATAGAGAATAGCGACAAGGATCAGTCAAAGGAAGAAACCAAAAATAATGAAACAACTTGATCAGTAGGAAAACAGCATTTTGTTGATTTCATAGAGCACACAACAAAAATGGCAAATTAAGTCTACTAAGTATTTGAACGAGAAGGCCTGCTTTTATTTGAAGTAGTTTTGATTCTTGAGAGTCCACGATTGAATAATGCCAATATGAGAAGTAACAACTATTTGTCAATCCGTTTTTGGAGAATGATCTACCATTCCGTAATTATCATCTCCTCCAAGAATTAAAGAGGTGATTAGGTGGATAACTGTAGATACCTACGAAAAGTTAGAAATGCTATATGGACCTATTAGACCTCACTGAAGGCAAACTTCTTTACACGGTTTACAAAAGCCTTGGTTTCTCGGTATGATAAATATCTATGCATTCATGATGATTTTGTAGGAAAATGCAAATCTTTTGGTAAAAGGCAATAATTAATTTTTAACTAAATCTGACTCTTATTTGAGGACTATCGGACCAGAACAGAAAAAAAGGATTTGTATGAGGCATGTATGTGTATCAATGTGTGTATATTATCAATGGATTGTAATCGCTTGAGAACAGTAATTTGAATATAATGGATACATTTTCAGAAGATATTCATATTCTGTTCCAAAATTTCATATTTAACATCATATATTTTCTTAGTTTCCACTTTTTGCAAATAGATATTTCCCATGAAAAATGTTATAGTAATATTATTTGAAATAATACATTAATATGTTCGACATGTAAACTCAAATAAGAGAATGGAGATGTCCCGACTAGAATATCAGCGTAATTACGCTGTTGAGCTAAGAATTGAGTTGAAAATATGTGTAATACCAATTGCTCATAGTCGTCTAAGATATGTGCCTATGGAAGATGCGAATGGTTAAGAAATATTTAGATTAAATTAGTACAAATTTAAGTCTTTGCTAGCATATCGTAGAGAGTATCGAAGTTTCTTCATTGCAAATTACAAATTTTATCTATCAGCTAAGTTTCTAAAGTCACCAAAACCAAATTTTAGAAAAATAGATCTTACCATAACAATTTTTTGGCATGGTGAATGAGTATTGGATCGGCATGCGTTCAAATTTATTTTGTATAATTTGTATTTCAGTATATTTCTCCTACCTTCAGTCTTCTTCTCAAATTCAAATTCTTCCAGTACAAAAGTGTCTGATAGTAGATATGGTGATAAGTTTCTGTAGCTGGGGGTCGAGTCAAAGAAAAAAATTAATATAGATGATTCAATTACACATTCATTAATTTTACTACTACTTTGTTCAGTATTGGTACAGAGTACATTAATAAAATAACAGTACTCTTCCCTTAGCTTATAGTGAGGGAAATTTCATTTTAATCATTTTATATAGGATATACTGTTTCTATAAAAAAATTTATTCAATGACTATAAGATAAATCCATCCCTGACTCAGGAGCAACACTGTAAATCAGTTAACTATACCAAAATAAACATCTATATACATTATAAGAATCCTGAAAATGTTATGAAGCTCATATAATTTGAACTTCAATATTTAGAGGCCTGTATTGGAAAAGTTTAATTATCTGCAGACTACTTCCCATTCGTCCCGAGTCACTCTCTACGTTCAATTCTTACTATTGATAATAAAAACTAGCACATTATCAATATGATCGTTGAAAAACTATAATATCTGTTTGCGATTGTGAATATTTTTTTTGTAATTATCTATTCATTACTACTATTATTTTGTGTATTCTCCTGTGGAATACAATCTGAATATTGCATATTTCTAAAAATAAATTATTATCTCGCTTTATTTGTCAATCCTGTATGTCACTGTATATAACTTGAATTAGTACTTGCTCATCTTTATGGATCAGATAATCGAAACAGTTTAATTAGCGAGGTGTAGTATCAGTTGAGATGCATCTAGTAGCAAGAGTCAGGAGTCTTCTTCTTTTCTAATATAAACCCAGTAGGCCGGTGGCTGACAGCGTGTCGGGGTGTGCGACAGCTGTGCGCCGCGCGATTGTCTCAGGATGATTGATGATCTAGGACGGCTGTGAGCTCGGCCACCCTTGACTCTCTCTTTTCTCTCTGTCGGACCCGGGGTTCTACTTCGGTTCACTATACTTACTATACAACCAACCTCTGTATGTATATATTCTATACTTTGTGAATACAGGAACGTATTTCAATATGAATCCACTTTAACGTTATTTTCTATAAAATAGTCAATAAATTCGAAAATATAATTTATATGAGTGACAGTTATAAATATATCACTTATCATTAAATCCAGAAAACATTATCTGTGTGTGTATTTCCTGGATGAACGATATACTTTCAAGCTCTTTTCATCATCCATTCAGAAATCTTCCATTTTTCCATTAAATGAAGTATACTCTTTTAACTTCATCTGTTCTGATTTTCTTCAAGCCAATGCCCTTCCTGCTATTAATAGCCGAGAGACTGACAGAAATTTCGCTAAAGTAGGTTGCTTTCTGATGAAATTCAGGCTTCTGAAGCCTATGATGTCATTTGGATATACTTAATGGCCAAACAAAAATAACCAAACAGAAAAATCCCCGAAAAATATTAGAACATCTGAATCGGGTATAATATAAGACCTTCTTCATTCGAAATTTCGATAATAAGCAAGAATGAATATTTTTATTCAGAATTTAATGATCCTATACTGAATTAAGCTTCAACCTATTTGAATATTTTTTCCATTGGTGACTCGACTCAGCGTACATAATGAGATAGGTACAAAAATGAATTTGTAGCTTGTCGCATCAAAGTGACACTATTATTGCTTAAGAACGATTTATTTCAGAAGTTCTAAGCCTTGCAGTTACGGCATTAGCGTAGCCTTATGAATCCTTGCAATTTGCAGTAGCACCAGCATTATATTTAGCATTTCCAAATCTTCTGATAGAAAGAAGAAGAGGTGTTATTTATTCGATTAACCTGTCAAGTTTTCTTATTAGTTTTTGTTTCGTCTTCAATCATGATTGAACTATAAAATTGTAAAGAAAAAATTATGTAACATCATCATAATGATGCGCAAAATAAAAATAATATAATATTGTGAAGTCACAGCCCACGTCATCTGATAGCGCTGTTCATAGCTTATTAGAGTGAAAGCTAAAGAAGACATGGTGAGTGGCTCCATATTTTAGGTAATATTAGAACTATTAAGTAGATGTATTAGTGAGAAGAAGTTAGCTATTACGAGTCACTTTGGAAAGTTCTATCATGTTCTGGAGCATAGTAAAAGTATATAAAACCAAAAGCTCATTGTAGAAGGGAAGAATCCAATATTGATGATATGTGGAAGGGATAAAAGATAATCCGAGTAGTAAAAAGTGAGGTAATTGTTAATAGTGTTTTATTTAGTTTAATAATGGTGGTTTAACGAAGTGTTTAGTACTAATAATATAACTTGTACAATTTTATTAACGAACCTTGAACCAATAAACAGTAATAAAGAATGAATCCTTCAGACATGACCGTTTTTAATAAATTTTAAAAATTATTTTTCCAAATTGACACAATTTCACACACCCAAATGAGCTATACCTGATTGAATTGAATGTAATGCAATATTTGAAAGGCTATTCCTATTTTCTAGATATATCAAAACGACAGGTTGAGGGAAACAAAGTGAAAATGTGATGAGGATTCTAATATCTTCACAGACACTAAGCATCAAATCCAAATGAATGTCCTTCGTATGCGAACGTGAAAAATTGGATCGTGAGATTCAAAAGGGGTAAATTTTCCAATGAAGATGATGACCGATCAGAAAGGCCAGTTTCTGTGTCAGGCCCCGAAAATATCGATGCAGTTCATGACATGATTTTATCAGACCATCGAAGTGGGCTGAAACTGAATATTTCATACGAATGCGTTCATCATATAGTTCACGCCAATTTAGAAATGAGAAAAATTGCTGCAAAATGGATCCCCAAATGTTTGAATGTTGACCAAAAGCGTTCAAGTGTAGAAGCATCGCATTCGATCTGTGCTCGATTTGATGTAGACTTCTTAAACCTAATTGTTACTATGGATGAGACTTGGGTACATTTCTACGGTCCGGAAACAAAGGAACAATCGATGGAATGGCGACACTCTGGTTCTCCAAGACCTAAGAAGATAGACTAATAAGATGAAAAGTATATGTTCAGAGAGGCAACTTGTTGGCGAGTAGTAGTATGGTAACGACTAAGGCGAGAAGAAACGAATGATCTATTATCCACTAACACCAAAATCATGTGTTTAAAGTATGCCCAGTTATTAACAATAATTTGAAATGTAAATAATTCAATTGATAAAGACGATGAGGATATTCAAAATTCAAGAATTAATCGTAAAATCAACAATACCACCTCATATTTCATAACACCTCAGCATATGATGGTGGAATACTTGATAATCTTCAATTGATATAAATCCTGACCTGCTTCCGCCCTTATTTCCTTCAACATTGAAATGTTTCTTAGTATCCTTGAGATCTGCCCGAAGTTTCTATAGGTCCAGAATCAACAAAAGGTTGCTGATTACTTATGTAAACAATTATCGGTCCCGTAAATAAGATAAACAACTTAATCATTAATTAAACTTTGTAATAGACAACTACCATTTTGCACATACCGAGCATGTAGAACATATTCAAAACTTTTTTATTCATTGACAATATTTCTTTCTATATTCTTACTATTCACGAGTAAAAAGAAAAAGTATTCCCATTAAACTTCAAGACATAAAAGTATGGGAAAGAAATTAGCTGAGAGAAATTGTCGAACTTCAGAATGTTGACAAAAAATGTACTACATAGATGAGACGTGGATTGATCAGTGACGTACGGTGAAAAAAAAAAGTATGTGGAAATGGGAAGGAAACGTCTGGAAACGTAGTTTCTAGATAGTTAAACATATAGTTAGCAAAATAGAATTTCAATTAGACGATGAGCTGAAATACACATTGCATCAATCTTGCGATAATCGTGACAAGATTGATACTATAGCTATATTTAAAAAGTATTTTGAAGGAATTGTTCAAACTTTGAGGACTAGTGATAGATAATAACGAATATTGAAGCCGATAGTTTGATATATTCCCAGCATAATAGTTTGACGACGTACCTATAGCAAATTACAGAAGTAAGAGTTTTATATCATGTTCAAATATGCCTAGAAACGAAGGAATGCATCGAATATGTTCTAAAGGAACAGAATAACCACCAAATCTGTAACTATCATTAATATCGAAAAAAATAAGGTTACAATTCTCGGGTTGTGGCAAATCTAAATGGGTCGTTAGTTTCATAATTATATTATTTATAATAATGAGACTCTGTGATAATTCTAAAAATTTATTCATTATTTCGACAATTTGAGAGAACACATTATGAGATAATTTCCACAAATTCATTCTTCTCTGACTTTTGAACACTTCTCAATCTGCAATTGCCGTTGCTATATCATTTTTTAAAAGATCTTCTTAAGAAAAATATTCTGCAATTCTATTTTCACTAAGTAATAGAAGAAGCCTGATATCCAAGCTGTGTCAACATTTTATCTTCTTTTATATCACCATCATTTTCTACTTAATATCCACAAATACTTTTGAATTCATTCTTATTTGATTGTTGATAATCCTTGACCTGTAAAAGTTGCCGATGAAAGCTATTCATGTCATTGGAAAATGACTGAGTGATCAACTCGTCTTCAGCCATGCCATAAACGTTTCATCATTTTTCTTTTTACATCTTTGGTTTATTATTGAAAATTTTCATCTTTTCATTTGCTTTTAGGCTGTTTAATTTTTTGTTTGCGACACACCAAACGTCTCCATATCATTTTTTATTACATCTTCTTGAAGAGAGTTTTCTTCAATTTTATTTTCACTGAGTAATTGGACAAGCCTTTTATCCAAATTCTGTCAACATTTATATCTGCTTGTTACTTTCCCTATCACCATATTTTTTCACTTAATATCCACAAATAATATTGAATTCATTCTTATCTGACTATTGACAATCCTTGACCTGCAAAAGTTGCCGGAAAATGTTTTTCATGTCATTGGAAAATGACTAATTGATTAGCCTGTTTTCAGCCATGCTATAAATGTTTCATCATTTTTATTTTTACATCTTTGGTTTATTATTAATAATTTTCATCTTTTCATTTGCTTTTTTGCTGTTTTTAGTAATTCCTGATTTTCATACCAAACCTCTATACCATTTTTGAATAAATCTTCTTAAGGAGAAAATTGTGCAATTTTATTTTCACTATCTCCCATTTATGAGCAAAAATTCTATAATTTTTCTATTCCTTTTCATTACATTTTCCTTGTCTCAATGTTTTACAATCCCTAATTTTATTATATAGATATTGGGAACATTCTACAAAATTTAAATGTCTATTTCCGAATATTTCCATAAATTATATACTTGCACTCACGATAATAATTTTATTCTAGATCAAACAGAGTTGGTGAATTTTTTCTCAAAGAATTTCTAAACGCAGGTGTAAGACATACGTGTACCTCAAGCGACGGGCCAGCATTGATAAAATGACGACAAGACTAGCGTTTATTCGAGATTCTGTGACGTCACTTGTTCGTTTCCCTCTTCTTACTGATAGGGATGATATATGGCGACGACTGGAAGATCGCGCAGCGGCCATCACTCAAATCAATTCGTCCTATTAGTGAGTGGTATTACAGTTTAAATCAGTTGATGTATATGGCGCAATCAGTAGGATTACGCGGTTGAAACATTCAAGAAACGATTTGTAATTGTGGTATACACCCATAAATCATTATATGTGATTTTTATATAAAGGATTCAGCAGCCTTTTGTTGAAAATTTTTAATTGATAATTTAATGAATATAAAACACAAACATATTATTTCACTGTTCGTCATAAATCACTGACCAAGCGAGAACGTTAGCGAGAGAATTGAGATTTTGCCTTATTTGCGCACTTACTAAATTTGAATATCTTATGAAAAGTATATAACTTGAATGAAAATTTATGTATTTAATTCACATAATTCTGCATTTTGTTAAAAAATACCTTGAGATTATTCCTAAACAAGATAAGTGAAACAGTTTAAAAACCAAATCAGCCCAATACTTAAAAAGCAACTTAAATATCGCAACACATTCAAAACCATAAACACCTTAGTCATCCTTAGCAATCCTTACATAGTTATTTGGGATAATAAATAGTCTGGATGTCATTGTTGATATTATTGGCATTTCTATTATGTAATTTCGAATGGGGCAGCTTGACGACTCAAAATAAAACTATCCAAAAGTTTTTTAAAATGCCAGCCTTTCGATCTTTTATTTGATCGTTATCAAGGCTAAAAACAAATAAATCTGGATGCACTTACCAGACAAGAACCATGATCACTAATTAAAGGTATCATAGCACGATCATAAGTAGATAGAATATTGATAGATATCTCCATACCATTCAGAAATGAAAAATAAGATATCAGTTCTATAACAATATCATCCAGTTACACCATACAATTGTTAAAATAGACAAACACAAAAGAAATGTCAGAAACGCAAAACATAACTCTAGATGAACATATAAATTTAACGACGACAGTTTATACGGCTCTTACTTGGCAACGGATTTAAAACAGCAAAAGTGAACGGACAGCGACAAAAGATTATCAAGTACGCATCATTAAAGAGAAAATAGAAAATTCTACCAAAATAAAGAAATTAGAAGATGAAGAGGAGGATACAGGACATAAAATCAAAAATCGAACATCATTTGCTAGCAAAAACCATACTCGAAGACATAATAGTATCATACATTAGACCGATCAATGAGAAAATATATCTTGTAAAGATGATTATACTGAACGATACAAACGTCACACAAAAAAGGCTAGAAAAAATTACATAGTACATTTCATAGAATAGAGAGCTAGAGAACAAGAAGCTTTAATAGTTATAGCGACGATATAAGTACCAAAAAAACTCTTTCAAAACACATTACTACATTAAACGTCCGAACGAATCTGAAGAAATTTATATTTTGTGAAAACAAATATTTTCACATGATCTGCAGTATAAAATTTCAATCGTATCGAAAACTAGAGATAAAACTATCATAATAATAATCCTAACTGTAGATTTATTAAATTATTATTAAAATGCATCTATTGTCTGCGAATATCAGTCTTTGTGTGAGACAAATTTGAGAATATATAATAAACAGGAAACATATCTCAAATTCAAATATTAGAAAACTTAAATACCACATTTCAGTAGCTATATGAATATAATCACTAGATTCAACAATCAAAATTTCTCTCCCAACTTATAAAATGCGATAAGATATAGGTCTTCAACTGAGTTTTTCCAAAAATTGGGAACTAGGATGGAAGTACTGTAAAGTATTGTTCATTATCACCTTACTGAGAGTGTATGTGATCCAAGAGGAATATTACCGTGCAAAAGTTAACTAAGAATTAAATTTTGCGTTATAATCAGCATTTAGTTAGTTTATAGAGGAAAGAATAATTTGTGTTAAGTTTTTATTGTGAATCTCAGAACACATTACCACTTTTTGGAGTACTATAGTTGACTATATTTAGGATATAATGAAACTACTAATGTTTTCAATAAAATCACCGGTTTGTAGTCAAATAAAAGAACAGAGATGTTGACCTCGTCGCGTTTTGGTGTTAGTTTGTATATAGTAGAGTTTCTTAGTTATATTTATTATACAGAATTATTTGCTTTCTGCCGCTCGTAATATACAACATGTCGTTTTTAATAATTTTTTGACAAAATTATTTTTGTTTTAAAAGAACTTGGAATCCAAAACGGATAAATGGATAAAAAAAAAAGAAAACTTAACGATGAAAATTATTGTTATCGCGGTCAGACTAACGAGCCCGGGTGCAGTACAAATAAAGATTTCTACGTCAATAAAGATAATTTCATCGCAAGTATAGTGGAGACTTCATAAAATTTGAGTTTACGTATACAACGGAAAATAAACAAAATGTCTGAGTGTCTGGTATGTGGTTATGACAGTTCTATGGTTCCGAGCGAACTCAAACATTACTTGATTACTAAACAACCTTTGCTGTCATCAAAGGACAGAAGCTACTTTCAGAAATTATTATCTTTAAGATTAAAACTAGTAAAGGTTTTTGAAAAGCAATTTAGTGCTTTCAAATTAAAATCTCATAGTTTGACTGAAGATATTATATGTAAGTACCGAATGAGAGAATTTTACTTTCAAATGAAGGTATTAAATTTTTGTGTGAGAACCTTTCAAATGAGTATAACATATTATATTATAGTTCTTTCAATATAAGACTCACTTTATACACTTATTCTTTTAGTATAACTAAAAAATTTTTTTCGTAAACAATGTTAAAATGGAATCAATTGCGCTTTTATATTGAAATATCATAAATCTGAATATTGAAATTCAACAATCATTCGTTGATACGTTATTTAATATAATATTAACGTGTACTTAAATGGATGTTTTATTTGAAATAATCCCATTATTTCAACATACAATTATTGTTGGAGACAGCTCCTCTCCTTATTAAATCCATCGTAGTCTTCACAGAAATACACAATAGATAGTCTTCATACATTTCTTCTGTTGCGCATGGCGGTACATCAGTAATCTAGGGTAAAGTACTTACATGATTAGTGGAAGTATGGAATTAGGTAACAATTTACTGAGAATGATAAACAAAATATACTTACATTCACTACATGGTGAAATCGTTCCAAAGTTAAGCTCAACTTGTATCTGCAAGGTCCAAAAAGATCCTATATTTTCACCACGATAACAACAAAGGCCGCTTGACATGATGCAAGTCAAGATCAATTTAATGGACGAATATTGCAGGTCACTTATCATTATGCAACTCCTTTGTCATCGCGTCATGATTGCCAATAATGAAAATTCCCTAACCTTAAATTTCATTCAATATTATGCGATCGGCTTAAAAATAAAAATAGCAAAGTAAAGTGAATACGAAAGAGTGCAGCACTCGCAATAATTATATCTGCTGCTGCCTTGCTTTTTCAGTCTCAAGGACAGAGATAGCACCTAGGCGATAGTGGGACATGCCCTGGAATTAGATGAGAAAACACAAATTTATTCGAGAATGGATGAAGAAACATTTGAAAAACTCCTAATGAAAATTAAACATGAGATAACTATCTAGAATTGCAACTTGCACGTAATAAAAATAGCACCAAACCAATAATGTCGAAGTGTGAGATCTTGTACTTACGAATCAACTACCTGAACTTCATCTACGCATGCTCAAGAAATATTGCGACTTGCATTGAATTGCATGTTGTCAAGTGGCCTTAAAGCGATCATGGAAAAGATTATTTTATTGTAGAGTTATATTGAGCATGATAAATACGATTATTTTTAAACATTTGAAATCTGTGTTGTAAAAACCCAAGTGTAATTTATCATTGTTTAGGAATAAATTTGACAATTACTAATATTTATTAAGAGCAAGTAAATAGTTCAGTGATTTGTTAGAAGATTCATCACTGAAAAATACTTTCAATTGCAAGTAATTGACGATATTCGTTCTTTTCCTGGAAAGAATCATTGTCTGTTAGAAGAATCCTTCTTTTCTTCTCGACCTCCTATTTACTAGCTCATATCTTTATTACATTCTTTCTATTAAAATAAACTGTTTCCTGGTTATTAGAGAATCAAAGAAAAAATAATTTATTTATGTTTTTTTCTTTTCTAAATTTCATTGTTATTGGTAAACTTTATCCATTTTCAAGTTTTTTCTAGATGGAATCCAGTCAATTTTGAGATCCCTTAATTTAAATGAATGAAGGTTTTTATTATTATAGTTCATTTTTTCAGATATATCTTATGGAATTAACAGAAATACAAAAAATGACTAAAAACATATTGAAAAATAAATCGAAATGAATATACGAAATTGAAAAAGCCAGAAAAAAATAAAATTTATAAATAATCTTCGTAACAATTTTCAATGAACGTTAGCGTCATCTAGCAAGTAACCAGCGTAAGTTATAGTTTCATGTTATTGCCTTCAGAGAGCGGTACACGTATTTCACATAGGAATCTTGAAAGTAACGATCCTCAAAACGTGTTTATCTTATACCACAGATTAACTATATTTAGATGGTTCACGATAATGCTTTTTGAGTTAACCAAATTGATTTGGTAACTTTGAATTTTATTAACGGCGTATACTAATATCCAACTAGTAACATCATATATTATCAAATTCATGTTTTTCCTCATAATATTTCTCAAAGTTGTAAAGTATCATAAAAAAAGAAATTTTGAGAACTATTATGAGAAAAATATCGAGAGAAATATATTGTAAGAGTACTTATTTGCTTACTTCAGTGAAATGTAGACTAATTGGATTTAAATTGTAATCTGATATTCCTTTAGTTATAATAAAAACCTGACAAAATGTTTTACCATTTATAAAATAACGTGAAAATATTTACTCTTAAATAGAATTGTATAAGAAAATAGCCAATTTTTACTTATTGAATGATATGTGCTGATTTTAATAAATTTAGATTTGGGAACAAATACATGTCATTAATAGATACAAAACATTTATTGAAAGGTATTTTAGAACTTGATTACCAACACTATTGAACTACTGATAAATTGAAGATTTCTTAATTTTCGTGCAAACTGGTTGTCTATCTGCATGACAGTAGTAATCAGTGTCAGTACTATTGTAGTTAAAATTTCATTAACTGTACGTAATAATACCAGAAAAATGGTTCCTTCGACAAAAATACACAACATAACCATTGAACAAATAATTGGTTATGGAGATTATACACCCACACAAAATAGAAAAAAGTTTTACGAACTTGGTCCTTGAAAACAGATAAAAAAGTAGCTGTCAATGCAGTAAGTTAAGATACTTTGACTTTGACAAACTTATGTCCTGATGATATTGTATATAAGACTAAACTCCTCAATTCAGATGATTAAAAAAGACGATTAACGATTGCGATTAAATTAGTCACCCATGAGATGTTGATTAACGTTAGAAGCATTTCGTTACCAGGTTGGAATGTAGCCAAGACGTGTGCGGCGCAAATCCTACATATATTTATGTATTTTGGCTTTTTAATATTATGTAGATATAATCATAAATACTTATTAGGTTCATGTTAATTTCTATGATAAATCTGGAATATTTCCAAAACAGTTTATAAAGGTATAGAACAATCACAGTATTAAAAAAAAATGCGCACTCAAATATACGAATTGACGTTTCCAATAGGTATCCCCAACATGCCCTGATTTATTTATTAATTATTATTATTTGGCTGTTTCACACCGTATTTTGGAATTAAATGTAGAATTAACGAATTAACAACCTTAACCACGTCGCTCTTGATAATGGCCCTAAAGTGGCAATACAACTTTACAAACGCGTCTGGTATCTTATTTTTCTACATCTCCTAGTCGAAATTTTATTCTTCCCTCCCACTCTATATTTTGTGATATGTCTTGAAGCTGGTAACACTGGTAACGTCGTTTTGTGATAAGGCACATACTGCCAGGAGCTATTCTTCAATTAATGTTATATATACACACATACTGAATACACTGTTTACACCACCACTACACCAGCACTATACAATTACACTGTTTAACGCGCGTTTCGATAACCTTCATTCTCTGAAGACGACAACTTGGTCATCGAAACACGCGTCAGATAGTGTAATTGTGAGTGATGGTGTAGTGATGATCCAATCAGTGTATTCAGTATGAATATCGTCAACGGTTCTAGAAATTCCAGCTTACACATACACACACAAAAACGTGTGTGCGCGCGCGATGAAGTGTCTTTCACCACCTCCTGGAATTCTGACAGGTCCCCATACTTGTCCGCGTCGCGATTTCACGCTTAGGCTCCTTCCTCTTTCATAAGTTCAATGGAAGATTTGAGAGGTTTTTTTTTGTTACGATTTCGCCTGTTGTTTTCGCGATTTTTTGGTCGTCGTAATGTGTGTATGTTTGTGTTACCCCGGCTAAACCCTTTCCAACATTCCTCGGCGAGACAAGATCTAATCCTATTGGTCCTTCGCCTTGACACTTATTTATAATGTACGGAGCTTCCGTCGGGAGGTGTCCTCTTTTGGGTTTGCGCGGAAAACCTAGGATCTTGGAATTTTTTTTGGTTAAGGCTCTTTGTATTTTCTGTATTATTATGTTTTTGTGTTTTTTGGTGTGTGGTTTTGTGTTTTGTTTATTTTTTGTGTACTTGATATTTTTCACTAACCCAACTTAACTTCTATCGATCCAGTTGTCTTCTTCGTCTTCCGTGTTTCCTACAATCATCTCTGGTATATTTGATGAGATCCCTGAATTCCTCATTAGAAGGTGTTGCCAAAATAGCTTCTCTGCCTGTCGTCCATAATATCCAATACTTTTTGCGCTCCCGTTTATCTGTTTTATCTGTTTATTCATCGCTTCTTGTTGTACAGTGAACTGTCAATGCTTGTCTTAACGTTATGTTCTGTTCGGCCTGTGGCTTTTTTCTGTTTCATTTGCACGTGTGTCCCCATGCAACCGAGGCATAGTACGACCTTCATCCAACGTTGCGCCTAGGTATTTGGCATTTTTAGTCTACTGGATTTCTTCGTCGTTGTTTTTATATTCCAGTCTGATCGGCGGCTCGTTCTTTTCTTGTAGATCGGCTTGGCTTTTCTCGCAGTCTACTTTTGCTTTCCATATTTTATACCATTCATCTATCTCGTTTGCCGCCTTTTGGAGTGTTTTCGTGATGGTTCTCACTTTCATGTACTACGTTGCTATTGCGATATCTTCGTCGTCCTATTTTGGGATGTCCGTACTTATTATACAACACAATGCAGCTTTCATCTTAAACTTACTCTCTTTGAGGTACGTGCTCAGAAGTTTTATGAGCGGTTTTCTGTATCCTGTTTATGAACGGTTTTCTGTATCCTGCCACTTTTATCTTGTGAAACAAGCCCTCGTGCTACACTCGATCGAAACCTTGGCTTATAACTAGGAAAATTACTCATTTGATTTTTCTCGTTGAAATTTTGAGTAGTAGATTCTACTAGTCCCAATATTTGCTTTTTGTGCTATAGTTTCTCATAAACTGCTTTGCTTCTAGTGTGTTCAAAACTCTTGTTTATTCTTTCAGAATCCTCAGTATTTCTCTCTGAGATTTCAATAATGAAAGTTATAAAACTTATCAGTTCTTAGTTTTTCGGAAACGAGAGATCTTTTTCGGGTATTCTCAGAATATTTGGATAGGAAGTGTTTCATCCTCAACATGCCGTTTATGATATTCGAAAGGTATGCCACACCGGCATTTTTTTCAATGACCTAATAGAAATTCCGACAATTCTTGGAGCTTTTCTTGCGAACATGAGTAGTTCTATCGGTGTTGCGAATCCTACGGTTGTTTGATATTCCTCGTCTTGGCATTTGTTAATGTTTTCTTCTATCATGTCTGAGAAATCCATGTCTTAGTTGGGATGTTTAGTGTAAACTGAGGTTCCTTGGTGTTTTTCAGCGCCATCGCGTGGCTTTCGTGAATATGATTTTTATCCCCAATAATTTTTTTTAGATCGTCGTTTATATTTTGTAATCTGCTATATTTGTCTGCTTCGATCACTGTGGAAATTTCTTCTATCGCTTCTTAGAACAAACAGACCTGCTGCTTTAGCGTTTTCTTACTGGTTATTTCCGTAATCGTCCTAACAACTGCCCTAGTCTCGAAATTTTACTAGGACTAGGCATTTAGATGTCCTTAATTATGCTTTTTACCCATTAGGGTGAACCTCTAACACGTCTTCCTCGTTGATACTGATTTCAAGCCGTCGAATGTCGATATTATTCTAGTATGGCCATTTGTGGCGTTTATGACTACTATTGCCGCCTTCATGCTAAGTAGTCCGTTCAGTTTGTTTATTTCATGTTTTTTTTATTATCGCTGTGCCACCGGAGCATCCGTTTATATCATCCCTATAAACGTTGTAGCCTGGCAGTCTCGTTTCTTTTAACGCGAATATATCAAAGTCTTCTTCCTCCAATATAACTCTCATGGTATTTTGAATTGATCGCAGTCCTCCCATATTGCACGAGCTGATCTTTATTTAACTGGGAATTACTCTTGGAATCAATGAAAGCAAAAGCAAAAAAAATCCAAAACTCTTGGCATTAGAATTGAACCAGTATATGACATTTTAACTTTCTTCATGTAAAAAAGTTACTCGTTAGGTATCGTACACGTTTGAGGTTTTCCAAACTGTGGGGCATTTAAGAATCGCGCTAGAAATGTTAGAAATATTAGAGTAATTTGGACATCGTATTCTTCAAGTAACAGATGTTGAGCATACATACCATTTCGTTATATTTTCCCGCAGTGTGTTAATTTACGAAGATTCACCAACCTCAACAACGGCGAAAAAACTATACTTTGTCAAGCGGGTATATATAAACAGTTTTGTTTGGTGGTGCAGGATTAGTAAAAGCAATTAATTTTAAAGATAAACGTCCAGTTCAAGCAAATTCATATACCGCAAAATATTCGCGGTTAGATGAATATTTTGAGAGAATTCCAAGAGATGACTAGCTTCAAGTTTTAAAGTTAGCGTCAGTTATCTATCAGCTTAATAAACTACCAATTTCTAATCTTCGGTATATTTATTATCAAATATCCAACTTGTTCCTCTAATGAAAAATCGTCAAGATGAATATAATAGATATTTATTGTACAAATTCTTGTCGGGAAACAAATTTAATCTTATTCCTATAATAATTTGATTTGTTATAGGATTTATTACATTATCCATATGATCCTAACACCACAATAACTTTTCGAAACCATCGATTATCATCTATACTCTCGTAAGTTGACGTCATTTCCTTGAATATATTCACCTGTAAATATTAAAATATAAATGAAAAATATGATGTAGCTTTTTCTGTGCTACTTATTTTCATGACAACATTAAAAAAATATTATAATGTTATTAAATGTAAAGGACTGTTGTTCGGAAACTGATTGATTTAATCGGGTAGACATATGATCTCTACACTGGTAAAACAGTGAGAGAATGTGATAATTTGACGGCCTGTCTCATTTGTCTATAGATTTTTGAAAAATTATTTATTCTCCTTAAATTGCTGTCTACTATTAATTCTCATGAGCAGCGTAATTGACAGGTTTACGGCTTTCATACTTTTCGACATTTCAGTATAAAAATAGCTTATCAATAATAAAATTTTATGGAAAAATCTGTGTAAGGCAACTTGTCGCCTTACATTATCATGATTTCCATTTCATTTATCAAAGACAATGCTGATTTTTCTCTTACTCAATAAATTCTTCTGATCTTGTTTCGACTATATTTGTTTGGACAGACCTTCGTAGTCTTTCGATATACATATATAGGTTTTATTTGTGTTTTACTAGTAGTAAGCAAAGCTTGTGCAACCTTATGTGCAAATCATATAGTGACTTGTATAATCAAAATACTTGTCAACATATTTCTCAAGACGCTAAAGCTTATAAATTTGAAATTACGTGTGTAGTCATTGCATATTATTAGGATTCTGAGTAGGAAAAGAATTATGCATTTGATAAGAAAAAAATTTGCAAAGCGAACAGATTTTTTCAAGGGACCTTTTTTGTATTACGTATTACCGTTGATTACTGTTGATAAGTATGTTGAGCATAGCTTAGAATAGCTAATAGTAAGTAGATTAATGCATCTTGATTTTAAGTCTCTTCTGTTTTAAAATTAGTTTTTTCAATAATTTTTTGAAGAGAGATAAAATTTGACGTTTCGACTTTTCTTTAAGTCTTTATCAAAATATGATATTGTAAGTAGATTAGTATTTATATGGATAGATTAATATAAGTAGAAAGTCGTCCAGTTTTAAACAAAAGTCATCAGAGAAAACCCCAGTTGATAGAATATTAATGTGAATAATTCTTCATCTTTCAATTTAAATGGTAACAAAACAGCATCTAACTATAATATTCAGACTGATATTCTAATAACTATTTGTTGCTTGGTATGAAATAATCCGCATTGTAATCCGTTCAATTACGTTCCTTAACTCAAAATTTGTCATTTGAATCTCAAGAAATTGCGAAAAAACCTCTAATTAAACACGCTAATCTAGCTATGTTTTATTTAACTGAAATATCAAAATATGAAGTTCTTACACTATAAAGATACATACTTGTTTGTGTATCAGGATAACCACGTCTATATTCATGCGGTAAATAGTTCGATAGATAGTCATGCGGATATAAACCTTAAAATTGTAAAACAGTATTACTTTATTATTTAGAGGATAGATCATATATTCATGAGAAACATCATAGACTGAATTCCAGAGAACACAAATATTGTCACACACAATGAATCTTTACGAACACAGGGATGTAACCGAAAAAATGTTCACTTCACTTCATTAACTAATAGGTATATCATCTATCAATCAAATTTAGAAAACATAAAAGGTGTAATCCAAAAATAGTGTCGTATTGGAATTATGGAACCCGTAAGACAACTTACTTCGTACTGGATTCTGATCGAGTATCGAATCTCCTCGAAAATGTTCACAGATGCTCAGTATAATTAAATACTACCACAGATTTAACAGCCCTAATACTTATGCTCACCAAAATTTACTCACGTTTCAAAGATAGATCTATAAAAACTATATGTACTAACCTAAAGAAGAAACTCTCAGCACACCTACAAATGTCCTTTTTAGACAGGGAAACCTAAGAACCAGATAGTGAAAATGCATAAGAAATAATTTGCAAAATCTATTATAATTATAGGTGTCTTTTAATTACTTAAATTCATAATCATTTCTTGTTCACGTACTGAAATTTTGATGTTGAAAATTGGGAGTGAAAAGTATGTGTATTGATTCAAATCTATTTCAATCTTTACATGATAAATAATATGATCTAAATTTCAATTCAATTTGAGATTGTAAATATCTTGTAATATCTTGATGAAGACAATTCGGTGGATTTGAAGCTGAAACAAATATAGGACTATCATATTATTTATGGATTATCTAGCAAAGAATGATTCCTAAGAAAGGTAAAATACAGTACATTAATATACTCAAACGGCAGCAATTAGCAATCAAAAAAAGGTAAAGATGTTTCATTGTGAGGTACTGATCAGTGAAACCCTTAATGGAAGGTAAAGGTATAAGATGTATAGACTGAATAAGAAAAACTATAGATATGACTTACTATCTAAAAAACTATTAAAATGGGATGGAATAAGCTACACAATTTCAACCAAAGGAAAGTTTAAACACTGGGAAATAGATGCGCCAACGTTAAAGCTACCAAAAATTTGCACCAAATCCTATCTGGGACAGCAGTTTCTTATTAATATTATTAAACTCATTCGAAATATTATTTCTAGTTCTTAAGGAACTCTTTGAATTCTCTGACAGTTCGAAACAAGACAGAATTCATTGCCTCACGTGTATTGCTATCAAAGGGTCCACGTATAGGGCGCCAACCAACCCAATCCAATCCAAAACAAGTTATACATCCTCAATGATTTACAGAATGGAATAATAGTCATTAAAAAATTTGGACTATATGTTATAGGTAGAAATCCATTTCAATTGGCAGGGATCAAATAGTGACTGTAATAATAAGACAAAGAACAGTGGATTTGGGCCGGCGATTTTAGAAAATTGAGCCTGCTCAGTCAGCAGTGCTGGTGTGTGATGCCTGCAAGGTTTAGCTCGTTCGGGTCCTGGTCAATCAGGCAAAAAATGCATTCACTCGGACTTTCGGACTCGGACTAAAACAAGTTTTAAGTGGAATTATGGCCTAAATGCAGATCTGTCTCCAACTACTGATTTAAGTATGAACTATGATATAAAAGTCAATTGAGGACAATAGGAAACGTCTAAAAGTCATTGTTACCATAAATGTCCCGACGAGAATGAGTAATGCAGCTGCAGCTGAATTCACTCATGTCACTTCCCATCCGCAGCCTTGCAAGTATTCCTACATAAAAACCGTACTAACATAAAAACATATCCCATATTAAATTCCACTTATCAAACAAAAAAATACATCAAATTATCTTCTACCTTTTAGACTTCAGAGATATTTTTTCTAAAATCTTTTAGAAAAGTTTCTGAATTTTCTCATTCATTCTTACCTGGATTTATTGGATGTCCATAATAAGTATTCATATAGGACATTCTTGGCCAGGTTTGTACCGAATTCGCTTCTGTTGCAGACGATAACACAGCTTGTCCTTAAAAATAATGGAAAACAGATTTACTTAATGCAACGATAAGAGTACTGATGCAATTTATGGAATTTAATATCACATATAATGAGTATGCAAAGATTTTTTTCCCTTGAAAATACCAAATATTATAACTGCATAAGACGGTAGGGTAATTAAAGATATTTGTAGCGATGACGAGTATTTATAAATCGATTGAGATTTGAACAAAATTTCATCTTAAACCAAGAATTTATTATAAGCTGCTCGATAAAAAATGTCCACTTTTCAACCTTTGGTAACAATTTTTTTTTTCAATAATTTCGAAGATAAAATCAACTGAATATATATGTGACTCTGCGATTCGAAAATATTAAGCAATCTCGAATTCTACTCATCCAATATCCAGATAGATGCGTGCAGATTCAGCTTCACTAATTTTCATATTTCCATGGTTGTCCTGAAAAGCTGCTACCTCAAGTCGAGATTGGAGCGTTCACATAAATCCAAGCTATGCACAGAAGATAAAAATGATTGTCTCGATTATTGCTACACTACTGAAATGCTTATTGATACCAAAAAAATGAGAGAAATTATTTATTTCATTTCCACCTTCAAAGATGTTCAATAATATTATATGTAATTGGCCAACGTAACCAATTCAGGATAAATTTTCATCTCGTATCGATTCACTCATGAGTAAAAACGTTGTAATATATCATTGTAATTTGGAGTTCGTGTTGGACATTAAAATCAGCATAAACTAGTTTCTTCTTGTAAGTACAATGTAAATAATCTTAATGTTATAGAACCAGTGAATAAATACACATACATCGTTGGAGAAGTCCTAAATTGTCAAATCTTTCCATTTATTTCATCAGAGAAACTTGAAAAAATTGAATGCTATGGTTGGTTTATGGAGAATTTAACAAAGACCTATTCAGTGAATCGCAATTAAAAAAGTTAACAAACATGCATCTATAATCATTATAGCAGTTATCATATAAAAAAGCAACAAGAAATGAGAAAATTACTCTTAAGAACTGAAGAATTAGCAAAGGTTATATATAGTGATTTGCAAAATCTATTATCCAATAAAATATCAGTATCAATATCGACTATCCATCAACTATATCCTTTTAGATCTAGGCTACAGCCTTCATTCAGTTCCAAAGCATCGACAAATGCTATCATTCAGAATTCAAAAAATTAAATCCTCACTTTCGATTAACTCAAATAACTAGACATGAGCGTCTTATTTCGAAAAAGAAAGACAGGATCGAGATCTTACACATCTCACAAGTATAATCTAGAATAAATGGTAGATGATATTTTTTTTTGTTGAAAACATGGAAAGAGGTAAATTACCTCATTTTGAAAATTTGAGCAATTTCGCGATGATTCCAATGGAACAATTAATAAGAATAGCTTCAGCAAAGCATCAGAAATATTCAAAATAATATCACTAAATGATTCGAGCATCTAAAAATAATCTGAAGTATTAATGCGTTGATAGTAAATTCGTTGAATGCAAATATAAATAATAAGATGTGCATCAAATCATTTGCAATTGATTCTTGATCATTTAAAGACCAGATATTTGTGAAGATGCACAAGGGACGAAGTTGGAAGAACTGTAGGTCCAGAAATCCACATCGCGCAGCACAAGTGAACAACTCAACTTGGGTGAAGTCAGGTCCTATATTCAGTGCATTAATGGTCTACCAGAATAATACAGTAAGGTGGAGAAATTGGTATACAAAGATGGTCCCAGAAATACCTGGCCTGACCTAGAAATGGCGGTAGATGCTTAAAAATACCACTGTATTAGAAAGTATGTAATCTATATAGCACATGTTCGAGTTTGAAGACACGGGCATCTGCAGGCAAGGTCATAGCATCGGGTTTTTGGGATGTTCGTGGGATAGTTTTCATGCCTATCTTGAAAAAGGATAAATTATGAAGGACGTGTATTATGCGAACTTATTTCAACGTTTGAGTGAACGAATCAAGTAAAAACAGCCCCATTTGGCTAAGAAGAAAGTATTGTTCTATCCAGACAATGCACCATGTCTCATGCCCATTATTTAAATGGACAAAATTAAAGTTTGAATTGCTACCTCATGCAATCTGTTCGCCAGATTTAACGTCCTCGGATAATTTTCTGTTCACAGATTTGAAAAAATGGCTCTGTGGTCACAGATTTTTTATTAATGAAAAGGTAACGTCAGCAGTTGATAGCTATTTTGAAGAGCTTGACGATTCTTATTATAGAAGGGTATCGAACTCATTGCACATCGCTCGGAAAAGTGTATGAGGCTAAAAGGAGAATTTGAATAATAAATATATTTTTTCCAAAAATTTTTATGTTTTCATGTACTTCTGGGACCATCCGCGAATATAGTGCTGACGATCTCATGCACGAATGTAATAAAAAATCAACTAACAGTCATTGTCCTTAAAACTTTAAACAATTTGAAAGCTATATTTAATCAAAAATAAATATTATTCAGTATTTAACTTAAAGAGATATTGAAACTATAATCTTCAAAAACTGGAGAATTTTGTAATTTTCAACCTCCATCCCTTCCATTTTGATATTTCACTAAGCCATGGCCTCACCTCTTCAGTTAAATCTCAAGCTATTCATTATAATTCTCAATAATCAAATCGTTTGTTATATAATGGAAATTGAAAGTTGAATTTGCATATCTTTTCACGCTGTACAGTGAGTTTTACAATCAATACTAAACTGTGTAATATAAAAATGGAAAATATTGTTGGAAATACTCACCTAATGTATTCCGTTGATGAGCCATGTGACTTGAGTAAATTGTTTGTTGCTCGTAAGGATTAACATAAATGTTGTTTGGAGCCACAGGATAATTAGAATTAAAACCAGATGGCACCATCTATAAATGAGAAGTTTCATTACTTGTTACATAACTGATGTTTGTACAAGATTAGTAGTATTCATAATAATATACAAGGCTTGTTTTTTAAGGAAGATCTATTCCCAGGTATAGTTTGTTAGCTCGTTGGGATGCAACAATTGGTGGCTGAGATATGTACCAGCATCCCTTACAAATTCATTCGCGTTATTTTCAGCAATGTTTACTGTATTCCAGGTAATTAGATCACCCGCCACGGTCCATTTTTCGTCTTTTGTTTGCGAGAAAAATGTCATGTATAAATAAGTCTTGAGATATGTTCAATCGAATGCGTTTTTGATGCAAAGTAAGCATGAGCGTCCAAAACTGGTGGATACTAAAAAGTATCAACTCCTCTCCTTTATTAATTTACAGGGTAATTTGTGAGTTTTACCATATACTAGTATCAAGCATTCTACTGGTATTAGCTAAATTCGTATTGAATGTTGCAGACTGTATAATATTTTTCTAATGCAATAATCGATTTTCAATACACATAGATAATCAAAAACGACATATGTGACTAAATCTTCGGATTTCGTATTCAATTTTCAGTGAACTATAGAGAGATACGACGCATAAATAACCACTAAAAAAATATAATAATTGTAACAAAATGAAAATAATTTGAAATAGATTCTCATAGTGGAACCCAGCAGCCTCTACACATTTGTTAATTGCTTTATTGAATTACGGATAAGTACTATAGGGATCGTTTCTTATAGTATTACAGAAATTAATCGTTTTTTGTTTTTAATATTTTCTGGCTAGCTGCTTCACTCGTCTCCAAATATGGTAATTAACGCGATTGAAATAAGGGATCTTGAAAACCATAAAATAGGACTTCCACGTCCTATGCACCTGTTGCCATAAACATTATTAAGATGTTGTCTGACTGCCAGTAAAAAGTGGGGGGAAGTCTTATAATGCTGAAAATACATCTCTCGGATAATAACATTCACGTTTGTAAGCAAATTCGGCAATGCATGACGATATTTCTCTGCCCACACGTGTGGATTACGGTAATTATTTATCACGTCTCTTGAAACAGTGTTGGTCGAAAATTGTTAATCCATCTACAAAATTTCAACCTATGGACTTTCTTTCCGGGATGTAGTCGCAGAACCACTTGAATATGATATGGGTACAGATGATTTTTTTGTATGATTCTACTCACTAATAGTAACGCCGTCGTTTTGTTTTTTACTCGGAACAGTGTCATTTTCTCGCAAATAATTAAAAACCGACCAAATTCTGGATGATTGGGAGTTCGACGTTTAGGAAATCTCCTGTGATATTATCTAGCAGCAACTCTACCATTTTCATCACAGAGACAAAAATTATGTTGGCATATTTTGTGAACGAAAGCAATCTAAACGAAAATAATAAAAGCTCAAACAAAGCTAATAGAATAGGACGTAAGGAGAAATACACAGAAGAAATATATTATAATTATTATAATAAGTATAATTATATAATAATGACAATGGGATGAAGTATTAAAATATAAAAATTGAAAAGCAAATGATTCTGCCATTATGATCGTTCAATGAAAATTGAATAAAAGTACGACAACATTGTTGTATATGTTGTTTTCCGGTCCTGGAATCCAAGTTTACTTAATATTAGTGGAATTCTTGATAGTAGTGTATTGCACCATGAAAAAAATTGAAAAATCAAATGACTTTGTAAATAATTTATCTATTTTAAATTTATGGTCAATTTCTGTAAATTAATAGAGAAGACGCTTTTTAGTAGCCTTTTGATATATTCGCTGAGGAGCTTTACAAATGGTAAAAGTGTGTAAACTACCTCACTACCTCACGGCTTACTGAAATCCAATTTAATCAAAACAAGAAATTTTTATCAAATTTTGTTTTAAATAATACATAGATCTGAAACGACAAATCGTGCTTCACATTAGTTGTGTCGCGCTGTCAACCTGACTTGTAAGAGCTCAATCAGTTGGCGTGAAGCGTGACGCACGTTATATGTCCACTACGTTCACATAAACAGAAATGGAAAGCGTGCGTCAAAATTATTTCAAAAATAAACAACCACAATAGAAAAACTATTTCCAATATATTTTTTGATTGAATATCAATCACAGTAACTTAAATTATAGCTCTCATTCAAATAATATTTCAATAACTTGTTCACCTAAAAGTTCATGACGCACATCTCGCTAGTCGTGACGCACGGTCTAATTGATCTCATAAGGTCTATACTAGTTGCCTACGGGTTTACCATTTTCTTATTCATAGCTTGGGGTTAGGTTACGTTATGTTAGGTTAGGTCATAAAATTTCAACCAATTACTTTGAATTTATACCCATCCATAGTGGTTATCCCAGCATGATAGGGGGTGTTATGATTAATAAGTTGGTAATAAGTATTTTCTTAAGCTCCAGTAAAAAAATTTAATTAATTTACAGAAGCATTTAGTACCACATTTCAGGACGCTATTCATATACGACCCTTACAGTTACCCGGATTAAAATTTGACCACGGGACATAACTCGTAAGCAACTTTAAATCGAACCAGCACAAATTTCAAAATTCATAATTTGCGACGTATCAATTTATTGCTTAATTTTCTATTATGTTATAAAAGGACATATAGAGTATTTTGGGAAATTTCATATTATATTATAATATACATACTATACGTGAATTCTTAAAATTCAAATAAAAATTTATTTGTAAACCGTGATATCTGTATTCGGGTTAAAGAAGCCAACATTCTGTTTAAAATAAATTTCGTAAATATTTGGGAAGCTATTTTAAATGAGAAAACTTTATCGCTATACAATTCAGGTTTTCTATTATAAACTATCATACATTTATAAGTATCCTTCCTAAATAAATCTTTACTATTCATTTTACACAAATATTTAGGGTTTCTGTTTTGATAATATCGTTGAATAAATAATATAGTATCTTTTTCTTAGCTTACTTGTCTGATAATAACGACATTCAACCGATAGATATTTTATTATTATTTAGAAACGATAGAAAGCCACTGATAGTGTATTTTTTTAATTAGTTCAAACGACCATTTAAATAATATAAAATTCTCAATTATTTGCAGATTGCCATAAATCCCTTTAAAAAAAATTGCAATGAACATACGTTTCACTAACCATGAAATATAGTGACTGGCAAATTATTACAAAATATATTAAGTTGATATAACGTGATATGGCGTCTTTTATTATGACATACCACTTTGCTCCTTATTATTATTATTCAGAATAAGGTATATATATTGGAATCGAAGATCCATTAACACCTATATGACTTGTTTTCAAAGTCTAATCCATACCTGGCCATTTTATAAAAAGTGTGCATTAAACAAATCATAAAAGAATCTTTCCCCATATCGTTAAAAGTTTAAAATCCATTATGTGCCCATCTTAAATTTGTTTAAAAAAATTTGCCAAATGAAACATAAGAATGTGCTGCCAATTCCCTTGGCCCGGTCTAAATGTTGGAGGATGTGGAGACTTCAGTGGTATGACGTTAAAAGACATTTTATGTCCTCAACATCTTCTAAATATTTCAAATAATACCAATCTCAAAAACTGGAAAGCCACACCATTTAGCATAATTCCCGCAGAATCCAAATTACTGGAAAAATTGTTAATGGATGGGATAATACCAGAGGTGGCAGAATTTATACCATCAAGTTGGATGCATATAGAAATATGGAACTGTTGAGCAAATGCATTAATTTACTCTAAAAAAAGAGTACTGTTAGGCACTATTCATGGACATAGCATAAGTTTTTAACAACGTTTGGTTTAATAGGAATTCTCTTGTGAAATACAAAGATAAATAAACAGCACTGCACCAAATAAAAACCATTAATCGAAGTTCAAATACTTCAAAATAGCATCTCCTAAATAGAAAAGTGATTAAAAAATTGACAAATTGTATCTAATGAATAAAAAAATACATATAAGTTCATCCATCCAATCAGGAAGATAGAAAATAACTGTGTATGCATCTTGACCGTGAGCTAACTAAGAGAAAATAAGTACATAATATTCACTGACCGAAAGCAGCAAAAACTACAGTTTAATAAGTTATACCAGTAAATTGAATCTAAAGTGCTACATTGTATAACTAAAGTCCCCTAGTATGATGTTCCAAATGCAATCATCTTATATAGAAAAACCAAAAAAAAAGAAATAATAGATTATGCAAAAACATATTACTAAAGAATAGAACTAGATTCTAATGAATTAATTAACAGCGGGGCAATCGCCAGACCGAAGAATCAAGCGACACATGTCCGATTTAGTGATTAGTCAGAATATCAATGTATAGTTGACCTACAAGACTTAATCATTGTATGTATTCTTACATAGATTAAATAAATAAGATGTGAAGATGTATTCTATATATATCAATTGTATATTATTAATACATGGACAAATGGTGAAAACTTACCATTGGAGGTCCACTTGTCTGCACCGCCTTATATAGCTGTTGGTTTCTCATAACATTATTATTAAATGAAGAAGCGACTACATTTTCTTGTATGTTATCTATTGTGCCTGCAGTGTTACTCACTACGTCAGATTCTTTAACTTTGGAGCGCCTTTTCCTCGTATTCTCAGTATTTCTTTTCCTGTGAACCTTTTGTTTTTCAGATGGTATAGGTGCTAGTACATTTTTTTGGAATAACTTATTACTTTTGCGTTTCTTCTCTAATAATGACGTATGTTCACCTAAAGCTTCATTTTTTTCTCGTAATAACTTCTCAAATTGATATTCCCGTTTATAACCGGTTTCTCTTTGAAACTTCTTTTCTTTGTAATCATTTTCAGTTCTTTGTTGTTCTGGAACTTCAGACGTATAATTAGTGTATGTCTGAGTTGTCCAATCTTTTTCGTAATGCATAGTAGGTTCTTTGGATGTAGCAGTTTGTTGGGAATTAGTAACTTCAAGTCCTCTCATAGTTTTTAGATGATAATAAGTAGTTTCTTCCAAAAATATCCCATTTGCAAATGACGATTGATTCGATTTATTACTCCCATGACTATATTGTTGGCCTTGCAAAGTTTGGGAATCATATGCACTTGCAGCGCCTGTCAAGTTGAGTGGCTGAGTCCTAATTGAACTTTGTTCTTCTGGATAGGAGTATGAAGTTGTGGCTTGTGGTCGACTATACTCGTTTTCATAATTATTTAAAGCAAAAGAGGATTGATTTGATTGAATATTTGAAGGGCCCACCATTTTAGAATGATCTGAATTTGTAGATTCAATACCTTGAGATGCATTGGATGTTGCCTCAAAATCTTTGATTGGTTTATAAAATCCTGGGTTTTTGAAAATTGAATCATTGAATAGTAGATCAATGCTTGATTCCGTGTCTTTACTAACTGCAAGCTGAAAATATGAAGTTTAATCCAAAATATCTTAATAAACTCAAAATATATTGACTTAGTTTAACTACCGCCAATAATTTTGCTATTATGTGAATTATTTAAGAAATTGGCAAAATTCTAGACAACGACAACGAAAACTGCTTTAGTTTTATACTCCTCGTAAAGATACTGAAAACCACCTCAAGATATGTCAAGAAAAATACAACAGACACTATGAAATGAAAAACACATGAAACGTATTCAGTGTTTAATTACGGTTCAATTTATTTCACTATATTCCACTTACCTCATTAGAATGTTGTAATCTATATTGGTTAGGTTCCTCTGCCGTTAGTGATGCAGATAACGAATTTTGTTGAGAATTTCTATAATGCTGCGATTCAAATTCTGTATACTCGTAACCATACTTAGATTCCCTGTTCACTGCGTTGTTTGAGTTAACTTCTATAAGTTGATTCAAAATTAGATTAATTTAGAAATACTTAAATCGAGTGAATATATTATTTTTGATTTGAGAACCGTTGATTGCGCTGACCTATTTATATACTATTTATATAATATATTTAAGTAGAGAAAAAGGGTAACATAACATAGCACTAGACTTGTCAAAGCATTGGAGATCTAGCATTTTTTATTTAGAACGGCTAAAAGTCCCTGGTATTAAATATCTTGTGTTAGGCTAATGTATAGAGAAAAGAAAATATTTTGATTGCCCTAAACTCGCATATCAAAAGTGACTTGAATCAAAGTGTATTGATATTGCGATGAAGATTGATGTTGATCCATTTTCTAGAAATTTTTCTTTACTATAAACTCTAATAGTCAATCGCATATTTATACGAACAATTTTTTTTGCATTTTCCATCTATTTTTTAGTTAGCGGAGTCATTTTGAATTTTCGATAGCTCATATCACTTCAAAATCAGCTGTCTTGTATAAGTTTTCTTCAATGTTTTGGTACTGTAAGGAGAGCTGTATCGTAGCAAATTTTTGATAGTCAATATTCTTGAATTGGTGCGGGAAATGAAGCGTGACCCTCAATACTCAAGAAACCTGAACTTTCGTCCTCAACCATATCAATACTGTGATTTTATGTTTTCTATCTAGTAATTTTCACTTTAATGTTCGTCCCTTGCACTACCATTAGAAGGTCCTTTTCTTCAAAACTCATAATAACAACTTCATATCTCTCTTCGGCTAATATCAACGGCTTTGAAGAACTCCTTACCCAGTCTTCCTCTATATTTCTCTCATCGCTATTAGGTGGAGCCCATTCCTAAGCCGTTCATCACAGGTTTTCTGTGGTTTTCCTGCAGCTGTACCAGTGCATTTACACACACCCCATCTAAACACAAGCTTATAGCTTTTTGGTTTTGTCGAGTTATTTTACGTTATTCTCTTCATTGGCTATGGAATAGGAACCATCGTAAAAATCACTTAATCTCACCCCTGCAAAGTAAGAAGAATTATTCCTTTATCAGGACCATTCCCAATAAACTATCTCTCGCTTGGAAATATCCCTATATCCTACATTAAAAAAAACTCAACAAGAACCTCAGATTAGTTAATAGATGTTGAAAGTTAAAGCAACTCTTGAAAGAATAATTAATCTGTAATTTACCTGTATTCTCGGAATTATATGAAGTATTTATTTTGGACGGTTCACAATTTGATGATTGATTAGAATTAAAAATATTTAAATTTACATTTTGTCCATTGACATTCCAATATTTTTTTGTATTTCTTGGAAGCATAGTAATAATACGATTGAGGAATTTGTGTCTGCAAAACAAAAACCCAAATTATTCTCAAACTCAGATAGTTTGAATAAATTCGATACTGAAATTTTCATTGTTCTTGTTTTCAGAGTACACATAAGTATTCGAAAGCTCGGAATATATTAAAGTTATTACATTATGGTCTTTAATTTTGCCATATTCCCAATACGAAAACTGCTTATATATGTAATGTATTGATCTGAGTATGATGGTCTAATTATTGATACATTAGAGCATCAACTTTTGATATAATCTGTAGATGATATACTCAATTTCAATCACCCTATTTTCATTTACTTACAAAATTCTGCATAAGGTCTCTCATGCAGAAATGCCTTTGACAAGCTACGTAACTTAAATGTATTTGCCACATTTAATTCTGAAGATAGTTGATTGAATAATTTTTTGGCATTGAAGATGATAAAATTCTTTACCAGATCATAGGAGGGTATTAACTAAATGTCCCAATTTTTTCCTCTAGTAGGGTAGGTATGAATGGGTCTCTCAGTTGAATTGTGCAAGTGTTTGCGAACAAAACAATCGGATTCTTAAATGGAAAGACCGTGACTAAAATTGGATATGTAATGAACATAATGAAGGTATGGAAATAAGAAGTCATCTTAAGAGGTGCCATGCATAAAAGAAATATTTAAATTCAGTGAAAAACTAAGGTACTTTAGTAAAATTAATTCTAAACAGATGATATATTTTAAGTGTCAAATCTAAAAGGATTAATATAAACCAAAAATGTTCATATTCACGTGGAACGATAGAAACAAAAAATCTATTTTAATTGAGTGATTTGAATTTAAAGAGTATTTACATGTTTACAAATTTCAAAATTCAAGCAAACAACGAAATGAAGTAGAAAATATAATATAATAATAGAAAGCAGAAATAAAAGAAGAAAAGAATAACGAACTCTTATACTGAATTAACATAAGTACCTATGAGTAGCATTTGGAAATTGATAATAGCGAAATAAGCATAAATTGAAATGAAGGAGTATGAAGCATTGTTTAAATTCAAATACTTAACCTAATAAATATTGAGGAATGTGGAGATTTCTCGATCAACATGTGAAAATTTTTTGGTACAATAATTTAGTTATTATATATACTATTAGTAAAATTAAAAATTATCATTCTACTTATTCTACATACCTTTAGGATGGAATTTGCATGTTGTATTTAGGATTCGAAGCAAACTGATTCACATGGTGATAAGAGAGATAAATTCGTTCCGAGTTCGATATATTTTTAGATAATAAAATTATAGAGAATTATATTAACAATACTGCGAAAAATATGTACAGAAATATATGATTCCCATAAAAATGACGAAATTTTAATATTATATATTATATACTTACTGATATTAGAACATCAACATTTTCAGCAAAGCGATATACGAAATTATTGTAAATGTGAGGAAAAAATGGATAAACAAATAACCTGTTTCGTTTTCTTGTGTATACTATACAAATTGTCCTTCCAATGTTTTACATTACGTTAGACATGGCCGTAAAGAAGAAAACATTATAGCACATGACAGATTTCACTTTATATTTCTCTCAAATAAAACCTGATTTTCATGATTTATTTGTTTTAGCCGAACTTAATTTTTTGTCAGTCTTATTTTTTTTTTCTTCGTGAGTAAGCGATTATACTTCGCAATCTATATGTTTTATATAATCTACATAATACTGTATTGTTTTTATTTCTTCCTTCCTTTCTATAAAGTTAACTTTAAATGAGGGAAATGGTCCAAAGTTTGATTTTTTACCTGATTTTCCCACAGCCTCAACTTTTTTCAAAGACAATCAGATTTTTATCCTGTAACTTTATATTCAGATCAGTCAAGTATTTATTGATATCTATCAAAAAGGCACAATTAATCCACCCGTCATTGTCATAATCAATTGGATTGCCTTTTTCTACCATGAAAGTTTGAATAGGGTCACGTAACTCAAAAAATCTTTTTAAACTATACCTCGACTGAGCCAAAGAACTTCATTGAAATAGGGGACATGGAAGGTTTTGATCTTTTCGCTATTTTAAATGTAATAATAAAACTTGATTTAAGAGCATCTTCGCTCTCTATATTAGCTTTAGTTAACATTGATGGCCTGCCCTGGCTCGCTAGTGAACAGAAGTGTGTTAGATCGGTCTACATAAAACCCAAGAAAAACTAGTGAAAAGTGAAAAATAAATTATAAAAATAGTGTACAACCTTTGAGAATTGATACATCATACCAGTAAGTCAGTTTCAATAAGTTATTTATCAGTGGATTGACCGATAAAATAATAAAAGTAAAGTAAATTTATAATCCATTAAAATTCAGCAAGTAATAATTGTTAACATCAGAAAAAAAGAAGCAAAAGATAAGCTAAAACCAGCTGCTATCGCATCTACTATTCCAATAGAAATAAAAATACAGAGGCGGATTAAGAATTTAACGACGGTTTGGCAAACTGGGTCAGATCGCTGGCGTGTTGAAAGTTGAACCGAGTAGGCTTTTGACTAATAGCGCCTCCGGTACGCTTGATTTGTTAAACTGTGGTTAGCGGACAAAAAATGGAAAAAAGGAATGAAGACATGGAGGAAATAAAAGCAATGTTTATAGCTTTAAATGAAAAAATAATGGCTATTGACAACAAATTAGATCAGAATAATCAAGAAATGGCAAAAATAAGAACAGAAAACGAACAGTTAAGACAAACGATACAGAAACAGGAAGGGAGAATGGAAATGATTGAGCGCGAAATAAAGAGAAACAATATTATAATCCATGGCATTGAAGATAATGAAAACGAGAAATTGGAAGAGGTTAAAAGAAAAGTCGAACGTGCTCTAATTAAAACAGGCATAAATGTAAGCTTAAACGTAGAGGCAAGTGAAATAAGAAAAATAGGAAACTTTGCTGGAAATAAGAATAGACCTGTACTTGTAAAAATGAATAGAGGAGAAAGGAAAATGGAAATATTACAAAGCGCAAAAAAACTTAAGGGTACGAATATATGGATCAACGAGGACTATACCAAGAATGTACAACAAAGTAGGAAAGTACTAATACCCTACCTTAAGAAGGCAAGGCAAGAAGGAAAAAGAGCGCATATCAAATACGATAAGCTGCACGTGGAAGGAAATGTTTATGATATGTATAGTTTTCAAAAAGATCAGATGGACATGGAAAGGAACCTACCAAAAAACAGTGGGAAAAGAACGACAAGTGAACGATCAACTGGAATGGAGACAGCGCACTTAAATAAAATCTCAAGAGACGAAAAAAACTAATGAACCATGGTAATATGGAAATATGCAATGAAAACAATGGCAAGATCAAGGACGTGCTAAAGGATAATGAAACAATACCGAAAATAGCAAAAAACAAGAATAAAATGGGAAATAGAACTAAAAATAAAAAAAATAAAAGAATAAATAAAAAAGTAAATAAAAAAAAGGAAATTAAAATTAGTACATGGAATGTTAGAACTATGCTGGCTCCAGGAAAAATGGAAGAAATAGCAGCTGAACTAAGAAAATATGAGGTGGATGTAGCAGCCATACAAGAAATTAGATGTAAAGAACAGGGAATTATAAACAAAAAAGAGTACACCCTCTTATACTCAGGAAACGAGAAACAAGGGTAAGGTGGGACAGGTTTTATAGTAAGCAAAAAACTAAAAGACTTTAGGGCGGTAAACGGGAGAATAGCGTATTTACGAATAAAAGCAACCCCCTTTAACCTATCAATCTTAAACTTGTGTGCACCAACAGAAAATGCTGAAGAAGAAGAAAAAGAAAAACTATATGAGAATCTGGAGAAGGAAATCGAAGGAATACCCAAGGAAGATACAACTATAGTACTGGGGGATTTTAACGCACAGATAGGTCAAGAAGATTACATAAAACAAGTTGCAGGAAAACATACAGTACACAATGTAACAAATGATAATGGAACAAGATTGTGCAATTTAGCTATAAGTACGAATATGGTCATAAGCAGCACCAAATTCCAGCATCCGTACCACCACAAAGTGACTTGGAGTGCCCCGGACAACAAAACATTCACGCAAATAGACCATATATTAATAACAAGAATGAAACAAAGCTCTGTAAAGGATGTCCGAACATTTAGGGGAGCTTGCGCAGATACGGACCACTTTCTAGTTACAGCAACTATAAAGCAGAAGGTTAAAAGATGTAGAAGAGATGCTAAAAAAAAGAAATGGAACATTGAAAAATTGAACCACACAAATGCAAGAAAAAAATACAGAGATACTTTAAAAAAAAATTAAGAGAACAGAAAAAGTCAAATGATATACAAACGGAGTGGGTACAAATCAAAGACTGTATAAAAGAAGCAGCAGCAGAACATGTCGGAATAAAAGAAAAAACAACAAATAAAGGCTGGTATAATGAAAATTGTCATGAAATACTAAATAAAAAAAAACGGGGCAAGACTAAAATGGATCCAAACTGGCAAGCAACAGGACTTACAAAAATATAATGAGTTAAGAAAAGAATCAAAAAGTGTTAATACAAGAGCAAAAAGAAATTGGATAGACAGCAAAATAAAGGAAATAGAAAGGGAAAATATAAATATAAACTCGAAGAAGTTCTATAAGAGCATAAATGAACAAAATAAGGTAAATAAAGGGAAGATAAAAGGCATAAAGGATAGCAACGGAAAAGTTACGGAAGATGAACACTAGTACAAAATGACATGGACGCAATATTTTAAGGAAATACTTACAGATAAAGAAGTACTCCAAGATGAAGAATATCAACAAATAGAAGATCTAGAAAATGCAACCGAAAATACGGATGAACCAACAAGAGAGGAAATCTATGAAATAATCAATAAAAGCCGCAATGGAAAAGCACCTGGATTAGATGGCATTAATATGGAGCTAATAAAATATGGAGGCTTTGACCTCCAATATCGGCTATATGAATTGATCAAAAAGATATGGATCGAAGAAAAAATGCCTGAGGATTGGGAAACTGGTGAAATTATTACTATACACAAAAAAGGGGATCAACAGATATGTAAGAATTACAGAGGACTCACGCTGCTAAACACCGCATACAAAATACTGTCAACACTCATACAAAAAAGAATTTCAAAACAAACCAAAACCATAATTGGACAGTACCAAACCGGGTTTACATCTGGAAAATCTACAATAGATGCTATCCATACGGTCAAGCAGATAATGGAGAAAGCGCATGAGTATAAAATGGAAGTGGAAATACTCTTCATAGATTTTGAACAAGCGTTTGATTCGATAAAAAGAAGTAAGCTCATGTCGGCACTAAAAGAACTGGGAATACACCCCAAACTAAGAAAACTAATACAGTGTGCAATGAAGAAAACAACAGTCACAGTAAGGACACAAGTGGGGAACACAGAAGAATTTGAAATAAATCAGGGTGTAAGACAGGGGGATGCTTTATCAACGACGCTGTTCAATTTGGCACTGGAATATGTGATGCGTAAAATAGACAAGAGAACAATAAAAACTAGAAGTGGACAAATAGTAGCATATGCAGACGACATAGCACTTATCACAAGAAGTCGAAACACAATGGAAGAAATGCTAAAGGAAATAGTACTAGAAGGAAGTAAAATGGGTCTCAAAATAAATGAAAAGAAAACAAAAATAATGAGGCTAGATAAACGTATTATAGGAGGTAAACACAAAATAAAAATTGGAAATTTTGATTTTGAGGAAGTAGATACATTCAAGTACTTAGGAATAACCTTAAGTAGTGACGGAAATAAAGAGGCAGAAGTCAAAGAAAAAATAACAGCAGCTAACAGGGCATATTACGCTAACAAAAAACTACTGCAAAACAAAATACTAGGAAAAAGTACAAAAATGAGAATATATAAAACAGTTATTAGACCGGTCATGATGTATGCTGCAGAAACTATGACTATGACAAAAAAGCAAGAAGAAGACTTAAGAATTGTTGAGAGAAAAATATAAGGAACAATATTAGGACCAGTAACACTAACAGAAAATGAGTACCGAAGAAGAATGAACCATGAAATAGCACAAGAAATTAAAGAGGACATAGTAAGAAAAATTAAACAACAAAGAGCAAGATGGCTGGGACATGTATGGAGAGCAGGAGAGGAAACAGTAGCGTACTCAATATTAGATTGGACCCCTGGAAGTGCTAGAAGAAGAGGAAGACCAAGGTCTACATGGTGGCAAGAGGTAAAAGACGACCTTAAGAGGATTGGAACATTGATTGTTGACCTTGAAGTTTAGATTTTAAATATGACAATGTGTCGATTCTTATTTTTTCAGTGTAATAAGCTAATTTTGATTTATGATTCGTATTATAGTGTCTCTTCAAATTCACCTCCTCACAAACAACAACTGTTCGACAAATCAAACTTAGTGGTTTACCTTTCTATTCCATGAAAAAATATGCAATTTACCATTTAGACTGAAAAACTCTGCACTCATTAGAAATTTCACGTTTTTGTGAAAATATGCCAAAATCATAACAATTATGGAACTCGACCCAACAATTATGGAGATCGCACGCGCACGACACAAACAATTGCACAATACCTTCACAATCACTACTTCGCAGTACAATTAATATCGTTCTCCAGCCATATCGCTTCGATTACACGACTCAACTGACTCACGTTGTGCCGACGCAACCGTTTTATATGATTAAGTGAGGTTCTAGTCTAGATTCGAATCGCGTGGAAGATTCTACCGTTCTCGACAAAAATAATAGGATATTTCCGCTTGCTGCTTAGAGGTGGCGATACTGTGTTTCTCTCTCACTTGTCTAAGCACGTGCTGCCCTTGAAATTACTTATGAACATCCGTAGACTTCGTATGACGTCTAAAAGCTCTAAAAACATGATTCTTCTTTCTATGACACATTGCGATCGCGGGCTTTATCGATACGGCCCGCGGGCCGTATCTTTGACATGACTGACATACATAATAAAAAGTTGATGTAATGCAATCATTAGTTAGAATTAAGCGAGACGTGACGAGACAACTAGTAAAGCAACGAAACCCAGACTTACTCTCATATCATTAGTAGTCCTATCAGTAATATTATTAGTCTGCCAATTTGTACAAAAATTTAAACAAGGAGCTAAACAGTAGATCACCTAAATTACCAACCAATCCCACTCTACGATTCTATTATTGTCCATATTACCACAAAACTACTTAACCAACAAAGTTTTGTCTAAGATATATTATATTTTCTTCCATACATGTGAAAGTACCCACTATCACTTCAATTTGAACACATTGCAAGTTTCTCCATGATTGACAATTGATTTGAAGGTTTGGCAAACACTTCTATGTTCAATTTCATCTCTTGATTTCTCAAGAGGTTCACAAATAACAGTATTTTCACAATTTTATTATACAAACCTCAATTTTTAAACTGCAATTACTACTTCAGACATAAAAGTCATTCAAGTTATATAAAAGTGGAAGTTGAGCAATTAATACTCATAAATTATGTAGTAGTTGATGAAGTGATCAAGTTTCTATAAAAAACTATGTCTCATTAAACCCTAAGTAACACCGGAGCTAGAATCGAGAGTTCAAAGTTCTTTTGTTATTTTGGAGGTGATTGGAGCACTTGGAAATTGTGTCCTGCCTTCTATGTTTACATTAAATAGTGAAAATGACTGACTCAGGCAAAGTTACGACGAATGAGTCTCTGTACTTGAATTACAAACAAGCTTGACAAAGATTATGGAGAGTCTAACCACCACGATGAAAGCCAAATATTAAGAAGGAAGTGCGTACCCATCAAATAAAAAATAAGTACCTAATGACCTGTCGATTTCTCCCAATAAAACAAATATTGGACTTAACACTTTCTTTCATTATTCTTCTTGTCGCACAAATATAGTTAATTGAAACTCAAGTGTAAACTATTAGTTTCTAAAATTAAAAAATTTAGTTATCTTAGAAAATCTGTCCAATTACCCCAACTTTTGTAGAAACCCTAGCAGAGCTTGAGTAGATTAATAAAATAAAACATAATATATCCTATAAAAATATTTATTAGCGCTTAAATATACAATGAGTAAATAATAGTATTTTTCTGAAATTAAATATAAATATAAAGATCAACAAATAGGGTAGAGAACTCAAGTAATTGAGTAATATTTTTAAAATTATTTACTTTTTTAAAGGCAATTCTTTAATTTTAATCAAATAAAATGAAATTCTTCACCCTTTGTTTTAAATAATTCTATGGTCTTCTAAATCACTACAAATTTCTATTTAAGTTTCTCAAATCATCCAATAGTGACAATTCCAATAGCTCAATTGACAATTTTGTATGTATATTACTAAAAAATTTCTTATGGAAATATGGAAAATTCGTGAGAAATATACATTTTTAATTTACAGGCTAAAGTATTGAATCAAAGAAATTCTATATTGAATATCTTACAGAATTTTGTATAAATAAAAGTATAAAGAAACAACAAATTATTAAATTAAACGAGTAGAATCGTCAAATTAATGTTTTGTTGTGATATATCAATTTTTGATCATGTTTGGAAATATGTAATCATACATATTTCAAATTAACGAATCAAAAGATATGCACATTAATGCAATTTTCTATAATCAATAGCAATTAGCGTAAACAATGTTTTAATACGTCAGTCAATTTCAATCAAAATATGATCTAAACATATTTTCGTAAAATATTTGTTATGATTTAGATATTAAACTTCATATACTATCTCAACTGTACATATTCACGTTTATGTTTTTCTTTCATTCACTCTTTCATTAAAAAAACATTTCTCAGCTTTGCTTAACTTATAAATAAATAAATATTCCGAGATATCGTCACTTCTAGTATAAAATTTATGATTTTCACTACATTACCCATCATATTTAAATTATAGGAGATGATACGAAGGTTGTGATTCATCTGAACATGTTTGGTAGCCACCAGCTACGTAATAGTTCATATCGTTGTGATTACTTCCTACGTTGCTCAAACTGTCACCATGAATCACTTCATATTGGTTGGAATAAGTTGATTTATTCTGATCCCACTGTGGAATATATTGAGATGTACCGTAACTTGAAAACATTTGAGGTACATATTGACTTTGCTCAGAAAAGCGCATAAACCTATCTGGTGTGACAGCTCGTTCCGTACTTGTTACCACTTCATTGGAACTTGAATCATTTGTAGTGCTTGTAGGTGAGTTTCTGACGATTGATGAATTACCTTTGTATTTTTGTTCCTTCTTGTCTTTCATCCGTCGGTTTTGAAACCAGATTTTTATCTGTCTTTCACTAAGGCTGAGGCTTTCTGCTAGCTGAATCCTGTTTGAACGACAAAGATATTTATTACGCATGAATTGTTTTTCCAATGTTACAAGTTGATGTGAAGTATAAGCAGTACGCAGTCTTTTCGCGTTTCTCGCATTTGATGTAATCTTTGGGCTTGGAGTTTTTTCGCAGTCTGGAAATAAAATTAAATAGCATATTATTCATCACTACAGCTATTATGTGGTAATTATATATAAATGATAAATTGAGTGAGGCAGCAATGAAAAAAACGATAAATTAATAAAATGATAGCTAGAAATATTACAGCAGCATTCAGCCGAAATTCAGTTTTTCCCCGAGATATAACAATTCATATACCATCCTCAGTTACTTCATTTTTCGTTATATAAAAGAATTAACATAAACAAAGAAAAGTAAGCAATTTATTTTTTTCTATAAACTTTAACTAGTAACTTTGAGTCACAGTCAAATATCGATTAGAGATTGTGCCAATTCTGTATAATGGTTCACAAGAATGATTTTGCTCCTAGTCTTCTACATGATATATATATATATATATATATATATATATATATATACTCGGTTCTGGAGAACGTGTACATGAGTAAGAGAATTAACGTGCGTAAGCAAAGAACTTTTGTCAATAAAGCGAGTACAAAAAAATTTACACCATAGACTATGACTGGACCAGAAGTATCAACGTAAAATCCAGTCTCATATGTAAACACAACGTTTGTTCAATAGGCGTTATTTTAATTGTCGTATAGTGGGCCTAGTCGTTGAAATCGCTATGACATTGGAACTTTCTTTATTGAGACTTTAATCCAACTTTTTCCAGTTTTCTTTTAATGGTTCCTGCTTTTCAAGATTTTTCCAGAATCTTAAAGGTTTGTAACTCTATTCCACAATTATAGTCATCAAAAGGATTTATTTAGGTATTCACAATGTATGTAAAGTGAAAAAAAAAAAATTCAATCTAACAAAGTTGTCGGAAATCTGCGCAGTAAATTGGAAAAACCAGTATAAATTTTGCGAATATAAATTTATGCTACCAAACATTTATAAAACTATGATTATTGTCATTTCTGAGTGATTATACTTTTCGATGTAGAAACGGCCAACTCAAGAAATCCATTTCGTTGCCTTTTGGTCGCCGTTAAAAAAACAGTTACAAACATACTGTAGAAACTAAATTCAAATTTAAGAACAATACGAGAATATTTGAATTGACAGTCAGACATGGAAAAGCTTCGTTGTATGGTATTACTGTTTATTGTGATACATTTTTTTCGTAAAAAAGTAAAGTATATAGGGAATACTAAACATTCTACATACCTTTAGGATATACTATTGCAGTTGTCTCTCTGTTGGAAGGTATAACTTCAAATGGAATTTGAACGTTATGGTTAGGATTCGAAGCAAACTGATTCACATGGTTATAAGAAAGATTGTTGTCGTCTTTGTCGGACCATTTGGAAAATTCCATTGGCTGAAAGTAATAAATACATTCTATGAATTTAATGATGAAAATAATGTACATGAAAGATGCTTCTTGGTGAAAAATAAACAAATAACTAAATTCTAGAATACGAACAAATATTGATTCTATATTCATTTTTCTTTATCGTCCCAACGATCTGAACAATTGAAAAATACTAATAGTATACATATTTATTTATTCAATATTCTGCAATTTACTTGCTACACCATTGGGCTTATGAAATAGCTCATTTATGGGTATATTCTGTACAAAAATGTGGATAACAGTGCTGTTGATTTGCAAGTTCCATATATGTTATGAAAATGTCAGATTATTCAGAAAACGATTTTTAACATAGATGTCAATTTTGATTTAATATTGCTTATCAATGTTAAATTTAAAGCTGTTGCGAATTGTTGTACAGAATAACCCTATTAGATTCATATCACCCATGTAAATTCTAAGGTATTAAATTTGACTAATATACTGGCTAATTAAAAAAGGGTTGACAGTAATGAAAATTTTAACTCTATACAACTCTACCCTACGAGTTGAACTGGAATTTTATCTACCAGAAAAATTACTCTATTTCAATATTCGTCACTTGTATATTGTATATTTGTATTCATCATCTTAGAGGTTATCATTGAAATCAACCCAATATTACGAATTATCTTTGTTTTCAAACCTTGTGTTAGTTGAGAAGAGAAAATTTCATCAACCAAATTAACGAGAAATGACATAATACCGATTTTTTTGTAAGCGAAAATAGATACAGATACAGATGATTGTTATATTTGAAAAGAATAATAATTTCGACAAATTTCTAACAGTATATTTTAAATTTTTTAAATTTAAAATGAAAAGATTTGGGGCATATGTGAAAGTACAGCAGGTTGGATAGGTTTTTTGCAATAAAAACTTTGACTAAAAAGAGAAACGTATAGAAAAACAATATTTGATGAAACAAAATATGTCTTCTCTATATACGGGCAAATTAGTACTATGGAATTTCATGAAACATTTAGAAGAATAGTTATTATTTCCTAATAATATTAAACACTTAAGAAGTAATTAAAACGAAATTATTCCACACGAAAATATGAGAAAGCTATTCAAGAAATTACTTATTATTTTTCGTCAAATTTTATGTTCTGAAATATATTTTTCAATACGGTTTGATCTACTTTCTTTTAATTCGATTGCAAAAATATATTGAAGGTACTTTCTGTTGGTATAGTTTGCGCAACAATATTTGTATTACTTGTGACTTATTTAGGAAGGAAAAACGAACGAAAAAAATCTACTTATGTGCTCTTGTTTCAACTTTCATCCAAATTTTATCTACATTATCAATTTTCTATTGAACGTTTGAGGTATACCTTCCCACTTATTTCCAATATCAATATTTGATTTTTAGGTGGATTCTGGATACACAATTATGTATTGGAAAATTGATGAGACTATATGTCAATGTAGATCATATTAGCGTACTGACACTACTGTCGCTCTAGCATCTCCTGGATGGATCTTTTTGAAGTCATATTACATAGACAAACTCGGCTACGAAATAAAGATTCTGTCACCTCAAACAGTCCACGAATCTCCACAATAAGTTGTACAAATTATTCTCCTTAATATTGGTATGGCTTCAACCTAATTTTGCACTTATCCGAAAACAATACTAGCCTCTGTTCGAATGATCAATCAATATGCGGAGATTAATGATAGTTTGTTTAGGTATAACCCACTTAGTGCAAGTTTGTAACAATTCATTCACTAACGGGTAACACCTTCGAAAGTAAAAAGTCGCTGTGGCAATTGAACGATTTCTAAAACTAACGGACACTATAATGCAGTCATATAATTCTTAATTTTTCCGATCTCTTTTCAAACTTAATCATTTAAAACATCCAGTCGCTAGATAATTTCTATACAATCGTCTCACCAATGATAGAGTCGAATGTATACATCTGTATATGAGGTATCTACACCTGGATCAGTTATCATAATTTGAGACACAGTTAGTTACTACACACAATTTTAAGTTCGTAGATCTCTACGGGATTGAGAATAACCAATAATAATATTAATTTGATTAATATAAAAGACTAACAGAGATTAAGTTTTTGAAAATGTGTCAATATTCAAGAAAAATTTGCTTAGCGAAAATAAGAAGATCTAAAAATTGTTTGCCATACGTCCAACAGCAACAGTTTTTGTTTATCTACTATTATTTTTAAAATATTGGGATCAAAACTGATTGCGTCAGACGTTAAGGGGGTGGGAAGAGTCGACTAAGTGTGACATTGTGTGATATGAGGATGGAGGTAGTCCTAAATTTCGTGGTGTCACATTTCGTAATCTATTATAATCTAAATGTAAAGACACGAACTATAAACTATTACTCTACGAAAACCTCAAAACAACTACATCTGTGTGAATATAAGATACCAATTGTATTTTCAACCACTCGATGTATTAGTGTTACGCGCCAACCGCCTAAGAACCCTTTGATAAGTACCGTTAACTATATTTTGCATCACACAAAGCCAATCAACACAAGCAATTACATAAGAGGTTGGGTGGTGCAAAAGATGTTGACACAACTAATGCTCCAGACATTAACAACCCAAATGAAAAATTTGAAGTAGTGGATTCACAGTTCATGCACTCAGAATTATTAAGTTTATGTTATATATATATATATATATATATATATATATATATATATATGTATTATAGACCTATTGATATTTTTTTAATTTCATAGTTACTTTAATATAATTAATTGCCTTTAGCTTTGTTAATTGTTTGATTTGTAGTTAATTTTATTAATAAACAGTTTCCCATTCAAATTATTTATTTTTTGAATTATTTATATTTGGATACCGCTGTTTTCATTCAATAATTTCTAAATGTAATTTGCAAAATATGTGACATCACACTAGGAGGGGGGAATCCCAAAAATTTAACCAGCTGTGACAAAGACGGGGAAGGGAAGCAACTAACTACTTCATTCGTTCTAGAAGAAGCGGTATATTTTCCAAAGAAAAAAGCTTCCACTTCGACCTAGTTACTTTCTATTAAAAAAAACGAATAATTTATATGGCGGTAAGATTATTATGTTTCAAACATTGTATCATTATTACTGTATTTTTATTTAACTTTTCGGTTAAAACAGAATATTCTCTGTTAAATTAACTGTCAGAAAAATTACCACAAGAAATTCATATTATAGACATGTTTTAATCATAGTCATAGATAACTAAAAAAATGGAAAATAAAATAAAAAGTTCTACAGTTCTTATAAAATTGAACAATGAGCTCTAAATATATTTATATATTTCATATCTTGAAAAAATGTCGTGTAGTAATACAGGGAAACTTTCCTGTCAATAACCTACGCACAAATGAGGATAATTTTAGATAGGGACAATACCAAATAATAAAGTAGCCCTTGATAGCAATTGATTTTCTACGTTAGGAGGATAATTGCGAACAATGTTACTTTTGGAAAATACCTACTAGTTTTAGAATTTACCGTGCTATTGGCACTACTCTACTCTTGTAGAACGTTTAAGATTACAGTGCAATTTATCACTAGACTAACTCCCTTTACTATTTGTGGTTTTCGTTTGGTACGAAAGTACTTGGCAACCCTTGTATGTATTACTTATAGTACCTGGATGACCGAGCTACTGATAAAAAAATATGAACTGGTGATTTATATATTTTATCATCCCAGTTTTAATTTTGAAATCGGGTCCATATCTAATACTTCCATCTATACAATATTGTGGGTATGTCGGGGATTTTCATTTGGATGATAATCTTTTAACGAAGTTATCGCTTAATTCTAGAAAATGTCACATATAACATGCCATGCATGAAGATCGGGATTGAATTATAGTCAACCCCAACAAGTTCCAAAATTTGCCCTTAGAATTTATGGACAGTCATGGCAACTGCAGATATAACGGGAAATTGGTGATGCTGCATGGTTTATCCCAGTTGTCCTTTTGATGAGTCAAAGGTTGTCATTGTACTGCATTGCAGTAACAATTTTCGCCTTTATTATGTGAATACACAGACTTGTTACTAGGAGCCTTACATCATTACATAGTCCTTCTGATACATTTAAATTATGCAACAACATTATAAGTTCATGTGGTGGCAAATCTGAAATGTTGACACTATTGAGAAATTCTGCTGTCAATTTAACTGCTCCTTCAAATCGATCTTTCAATGTGTCATGGCTATAGTAAATTTTGTACTCTCTGGGAAGCAACTATGTCATCATTAATTTTTCCAACATCTTTGTTGAGAGGCTTTCATCTCCTCATAATTTCCATTGGCTAAGCAGTTACCAAATAAATAATCAATTAGGTTGATTTTCTGTGGCAATTGAATTTCTTTCATAGTATTTAGGGTCAGTTCACCGTTGCCTAATTTTAGTGATTAATCAGCGCGCCTACTTTTTTCTAGTTTTCAAAAGTCTTAAAAACGGACCATGAAGACTATCGCTTGATAGAAAGATTTGTTACATACATTAAAAGCAAATCAACTTTCAGTATTTCCATGAAATTATTAACCGGTTCTCTTTTCTATTAAGTCTTAGACTCTTAGTCACTAATGATTAAGTGATATATACTAAATTTGCATTTTTCGAATACAATATTCTAATTTAATTGCTTCCTAATTGGTTAATTTTTTCTAATCGATATATTTATGGTTTGTAGAATTGCAAAACTGTGATTCTCTGTATAATGAATGAATTTGGTATCAAATATTCAAATTTTTGTCGTATCTTGCTATTCTCCTTTCCAGTAGTTTTTATTATTAAAAAACATATCAAACCGGCTGATGTTTTATCAATAATTTTTTCAATATTGAAACATCGAAAACAAGAACTTTGAAAAATTAGATTTGTAACAGTGAATATATATATATATATATATATATATATATATATATATATATATATATATATATATATATATATATATATTAACATATAAATATTTGGACACCACATACATCGGAATGGTAACATAAAAAATTATATCTAGCTGTGTTATTTGAAAAATGGGACATAAGATTTATAATCTAAGCTTCCTCACAAATGTTATTCAAAAAAACATACATATTGTAAATAACAGTTGAAAATAAAACATGAAAAATTCAAATGTATCAGACTAGATTCTAGTACAAGATTAAATATATTTATTAAAAACCACTTTTCTTCAATTAATAAATATCACTGCAAAGAAACATTGATTGAATATGTCAGAAGTGTAAAGTTGACGTTGACGACTAAAATTTTTGAGGTTTCAAATTTTCCATAATTACAATGAAATATATTCAAAAATTCCATATAGTTATTCTTCAGCTGATTTTAGAACAATCATATCAAATATGTTGATACCATTTTTGAATTCAATTTGATAAAAAGATATAGGTAATTTAACAAATAATTTCCAATGTCACCTATCACAGAGAAATTAATATGAATATTCATTTCTTTCTTATACACCTAGACAGAGGAACTTATATAACCAAGAGAAAGAGATATAATGGTAACTAATATATTGTTTATTTAATAGATGTTGAACTCAATCTGTTGAAACCAAATAGAAATAAATGAACTATGGTTTGGAGAACTTTTGAAATGAATTTATCGTTACATAATTTTCCTCGGAACAACGTCATTATTTCAACAACTCAATTTTGATATCTGAATAGTGACATAGGAAACAGTTTTATAATTACTTAAAAAACTCACCAAACGATTCTCGATTGTGTATCCAGTAAATTGATAATCCTTTGAATCACTGAGAAGTTGATATTCTTCACTGTAATTACTATTGTTGTTAGACATATGGTTGAAGTAATTTTGATCAAAATCGCAACCATTCACTGGTGGAGACATAGTATCACTGGAGCTTGTTTGATCTTCTTTGAGTAATTGATTATAATAATCACTCTGAGTACCTACAGAATCTGTATAGTTATTATTAATAACAGTATAATTGTTATTAACGTAATTGAAAGACTGTGGTGACAGAGATTCACTGGAACTTCTTAAATCTTCTTTGATACTATGTTGATTATAATAATCACTTTCATCACAAACAGAAACTGAATATTTATTATTAATAATGTAATTGCACGATTTTGGTGACATACTGTCAGTTGTAATATTATCCGTACGCTGCATTTCACGGAACTCTTCTGCATAAACCGACGACATTATTACAGTTCTAAATTCTGAATAATACTGAATATAAACAATAATTACGAAGTATTTATATCGGCTGCAAGAATACGCCCTCTATCTATTAACCAATAACATTTGGAAAAGTAATTAGAATTTCGAATGTTTATTGTTATCAGTCACAATACCTGGAAAGAGAGTGAAGAAATAGAAATAGAAGATTTTTGATTTTGGGTCTCTCCTAATAAATAACGAACTTGATAATAAAATTCTTCCGATATTAACAACTGATCAGCAACCACATGTGTAGTAAAATGATATGTGTTCAACTCATATTTCAAATTTTGACATCAATTTTTTAAAATGATTCAAAATAAAGGTAAAATAAAATAAAACTAGATAAAAATTTTCAATTTCAAATCTCGAAAATAATGAGTCCATTAGATTACATTAGTTTAGATTTGGTAACGTAATAGTTCGTTTGTTTAAATAAGAAATTCTAATACATCCTTTAAAATTTCTTTTGATAATCCCTAAACTATTAATCATACATTGAAAATTGACAATTAATTAAATTTGTTCAAATAATAATTCCGTGAAGAAATTGAAATATTAAATTAATACGTACTGTTCAGTTCATTTCAATGCTAAAAAATTTGAAAATACCATCCACCGATTTTTTATACTTTTTTTCATACGGCACGAAGTAATTCTATTAACTTCGGCTCCACTTCTATCTTGTAACTATCATAGATTTGATCTACATTAACCTTTGGTTCAATATAACTTCATCGAAATAAATCTAGAGGCTTGACATTTAGAGATCTATTTATTTCTAATCTTCTAATCTACCTCGCAGGAAAACACTAGTCCAAAAATTCGTCGAACTTCACCTGCAAAGTGCGAGCGTGCTCCATCTTGTTGTAACAATATACTAGAAGACTGGGCTACTTGGTGTTTGGACTCTATTTTTTTAAAAAGTGACATCTAAAAATTATGTGATTGAATAATCTTGCTCAGGCATTTTTGTTCTAATGATGTTGAGTATGACCGTCAATCATCTAGTGAGCATTATCCTTACTTCAGTATCTGTAATATTGATGATTGACAGAGCCATGAAGGCAGTATGCACATACACATACAAACATAAATATGGTAAACTGGATCATCATAGATGGATACTTAGTTTAATAAACAACGGTAAAAATATGGTATCACCTTAGAATTCCATCAAGACGCATGGTTTGCGTGAAATTTTGGAATTAAGTTCTATTTACCTTTCACTCCTATTCCAATATGTGCAAATTATTGTCAAAATTAAATTGAATGAAAGTTAAAGCATTTCAAAAGTTAAAAAAACATTTGTAGGATTAAAATAAAGTTCGTATGATGTTTTAGGTTACTATATATGTTTTTCGATCCTTAATAAATGTATTTCAATCATTTAAAACCAACCCCTCTTATGATAAAATTGAAAAAAAAAACAATTATAGTACTTTATTCCACCTAATTTATATTAATTAAAAGTGTTCTTTTTATTGTTTACAACATTTCGTACTTCAAAATCATCCATTATTGCAAAAAGTTGAAAATAAATCAAAAAACTATTTTTCAAGAAAATTTGTAATCTATTAGGCTAAAAAGGTTTGAAATACACTGAACCCTTTATTTTTAAAAGGGTAACGTTCAAAAGACTTTAAAACGGTACCAGTCAGTCCAGTCCACACTACTGTGAATTCTTATAGGTTATGTCTCAGTTAAGAAAAAGAATTTAATTAGCAAAATCTTACTTTTTGTTTTAACGGATCTTTTATATTTTGCAGTTATTTTTCATAAAAGACAATTTTTTAAGAAAATTAAAAAGTGCTCTCTCCATTTTAACAATACTTTCTATTTCAAAATAATGCTCTATAAACCATTTAAGCTTCTTGATCCTATTATTGGTATTCAATTAAAGTTATTTGCAAATTTATAATATTTTATTTCAATTAGGGTGGTATTATCAAAGGTACAAATGATGTTTTTTTTTTATGAAATAAGGAATTCTATCTTCTTTTCGTCATAACTACAAAGTCTCATTTCAATGGATTTTTGGAGCTCTTTAGAAAACATCTTATACATTTTTTTCGTGAAATTGAGCGTTTTCCACTCATTCAATTTACAATTTTTCAAAATCATCGGTTTACTAAATAAGTTCCACCTTTAATAAATCATAACTCGGTATTTATTAGATCTACAACAAAAAAAACATTCTGTTTCTTTCTTCATGTCATTCAACGTTCTCACAGTTTTCTTTCATAAAATCTAGTTTTAAGTTATTTCTGATCAAAAAAATGCTTTTCTTTTAACAAAAATTCAAAATTACGGATTGCACATATATATATATATATATATATATATATATATATATATATACTTTTTAAAGAAATAATATTAATTGGTTTATTTAAGCTTTAAAATCGAAGTTGATCAATATCTATTAACCTTGAATTAGCATTCCATTCATTTTCAAAGAAAGGAGGCTTGATGATTATTAGAATGTTCCTAAACGTTTACTTAGCAACTACTTCAATAAATGCCATCGCCAAATCAAGAAATATCCTTTATGTTTTTCCAAACCTTTGGATAGCCTCAACGTGAATAATAAAAGTTGAAGTTTCAGAAGTGAAGAAACACAGAAATCAATCACCAGATTTGGAATTTAGTAAATAGGAGATATATTTAATACCGCTGTCAAGTACAATAGATCTAAGAGATACCTGTATTACTACATTACGTTATTTTACTAAAGTTTACAGTGTGCTCTTGTTTACAATCTTGCGATATTGTAAACAATAAACAATTCCAACAGCCATCAACTATAAATAAGATATTTTATTTAGTGTCCATATTTTATGTCGACCCTTTAAAAACCGCTGTAAAAAGAAAAGAAGTTGACTATAAAAACAAGAAATAAAATAATCTTTGAAACTACCTCCATTTAAATCAATTTTGAAATTTGAATTCGTATATGTTGGGAAAATTTTATATGAATATCTTTCAAGATGTATTAAGGCAATGGTGATTTTTCTTGCACATAAAAAACTTTGTGATCAAGAAAGTATTTCCGAGTGCCGTAAATTTCAATTAACAAAAAGATGAAGAAAAGCTACCAAAAAAGTTTACCATGAGTTTTAGCAAAATAGTATTAATAATTTTTGGCCCAAATTTAAGGAGTATCTCGGAAGAAAAATCAAATTTTGATAGAAAAATGTAAACCATAAATGGATTTTCGTATTTGTCGAATAATTCTGACTTTATTTAAAGATAATAATCTCACTAACTTCATCCCCTTGGACGAATATGTGATGTTAACGATGACTTTTTGTACAAAGAAAGTAAATTTATGGAAATTTCAGGATGACTGTTCATATACCTTATCAGGTCTCTTTGAAGTATTAATTTACATTATAGAGTCTTTTACAAATTCATGCAAGAAGAAATAGTTTCCTTTTACTTCGTTTGCTGATTCTCCGGCACCATCCCTCAAATCCAACGCAGGGCTACAAATACTCAGAATTTTCTTGAAGAATCTTTATGATCATATCAGATTTGATCGAGAAGCAGCCCTGGTTGTATCAAAGGAATGAAAAAAGTTATGTTAATTGTAGTACTTAATTTAGTTGGAGTACTTACAAAACTACTTCCGATCAATGAATTCAGAGTCAAATAAGATAAGATCTGAGCAATATAGGAAAAGTTACGTAAGGAGATAAATATGGAGATCAAAGACAAGGCGTAAAATGATTGATTTCGATAAAAAGTAATAACAGGAACGGTTCAAAAGAGAATTCCCAGAAAATAATATAATATTTTTCAAATGTTTCTTTTGAATTAGCTGATATGTAGGTATATCTACTACAGAACTAAAAATATTCCATCCAAGACTCATACAATTGTGTCTGATTTACAGATGACGATTTCAGTGGAATATTCAATTCAATCTTCCTAACTGTTTGCCACTTTCCATCTAGTAGGCTAGACCGGTTCCATTTTTCTCCTTTAATGTCAACAAATTTTTCGTCGATTATCTATTTAAAGTATCAAAATGGATCGTAAAGAAACGCGCGATGTTTAAATACTTGCATTTATAGTTGACCAGAGCGCAATTTCATGAATATTTGGGGGTTTCATTATAGAAACTGCAGTATCATATGTCATAATGAAGATGAGAAGTCGTGAAATTAAATGTAGTAGACACTTATCTACAGACTAATATGCAGATGCAACCAACCACAGCTACCACATGCAAAATATTAGAAGAGTTTTGTGTTACTATTAGTCAAATCGTTGAAGATAGTTGTCTCTTATACCATAAATAAATTTAATGAACCTATACCGAGCTGAAATTGAGAAAATTATCAGCAAGATAGCTACCCCGAATGATAACCGTTGTATACAAACGAATTCGAGAAGACATTCACAGTCGTCTTTCAACGCAGTATACAAAAATCAAATAAAATTTGCAAGATTAGTAACAAAAGATGAGTTATGGAAAATTTAAGGTGCAACCTTCAACAGGGAAGAGCATGTTACTAACCATATTTTGGAATGTAGTTTAATTGGTATTGTATCCACAAAAAGGATTCTTTAAAAATTATGTGAATTGAAAAAAGATAAACGGAGGATGAAGTTGCGCGAAGATGAAAATTACAAAATCCCAATGTCTGCCTTCTTCATGTCAATAACTAGATTGATCGTCAATAATTTCAAATCCAAGAAATTCTAAATGGATTATAAAAATATGATATACGCCGTAGTACGCCAATGGAAGAAACACTCAAATGATTATACAAGTATTCAAAAATTCATTTGCTTAGAATATGGAATTTTCTGACATAAAAAGGCAAAACTTGCATTGCGAAATAAATACCAGTTTTCTGACAAGTGATAATGATGTCACGAATTGACGTCTTATTGCACGAGTGAAAGAAGTTCGACGTAGGGACAGACCATAGATACTGTTATATACAGGGAGTCGCTCCATCTCTCGTATTCACTGGTGTTGATTTCACAAGCTCTGGAGACAAATATCTCTTCATCATTGCATATCGGTCGGTGTTAACGGTGTTCGTCATCATGAATTTCCAAAGAAGAAAGAGCCACTAATTCGTTTGCTTGAGATTGCTGCCCATACCGTTACTCGGACTATGCATTGGTTTTCCATGTTTCATTTTGGATTTTTTTTATTTATTTAAATTTAAAGGAAAACGAGCCTCATCTGAAACAAGGATGTTGTCAAAAGTGGAAAATCGATTAAGCATTTCTTCTGCGGATTTTCTCGTACTGACTCCTAGGGTGGGCAAAATAATCGATTAATCGAAAAATAATTAATTAATCGGGTGATCGATTAATCGATATATATTTTTAATAATAATCGGTAATCGATTAATCGAAAATAATCAAATAATCGAAAAATATCAATTAATCGGAAAATATCTACGAAACCGCTTGCGGCTGAGGCAAGATAATATTGAGATCGTTAAAAAGTTTCGCGGCTATGGCATACATACTATTTTTCGTACAATCGTTAAAATAATCAAATAATATAATATTTAATTTAACGATTAAAAAATTTATTTTCTGAGTAATTATTTCAACATAATTCAATATCAGAATATTACTTCCAAATATCTTCTGTAGGTTCATTATTTGTTTTGTTTTTATTGTGAATCAAACCATAATGTCTTCTGTATGTTCCTAGTGGTATCGATTAATTTGTATTGATCGATTATTTTCGATTGAGCGATAAATCGATTATTTTCGATTGATCGATAAATCGATTATTTTTGATAATTTTCGATTAATCGATAATCGAAAATAATCGATAATCGATTATATTTTGTCAAGATGAACGACCGTTCTCGAGCAATATGCACGTTCTATTGCGCCACCCTGTACGTAGAGATTATAGGTTTGTTCCAACCTGCTAGTCGGGACCGTTCTTGGAACGGTTATTGGAACCGTTTAGAGATATTTTCGGCGCAATCTCCGGCTATGCACGATTCTTATGACAGTAGTTGCTATCAACCAAGTATCTAAAAGACCGTCCTGGAAACGGTTCACAAACTAAGTCGGTAAAATCCACAACAATTAATAGATTGGAGATATGATAGTGAGTGTCAGGACTTTTTCATTAGGAATATTGTAAAGAATAATAAAAATTAATTGTTTGCAAAAAATGCATTTTTATGGTTTATTTAGTTTTTTCTTTCTTTAAACATTAACTTCATAAGATATCAAGTGTCATTTTACACTTTCATAATCAGGAACACATCCCGGACTTTTTTAAAAAAATTACGAATTAAAACAATACCGAATGCGGTAATATGCCCTGCAATAAGTTCATTTAAAGTTCATATATGTGATAATTTTAACCATTCCATTTTTTACTTTATTTAGGCATGTATGAAGCATGATTTATCAATTTTATAATAACATTATTTATTTATTTCGGATAGGTAAACGTGTATTAGCTAGTCTTGATCTTTTATTGAAATTTATGTGAAGAATTCGGTTGTGACGAATGTATAGAACCTATATATTTAACATGAATCGAAATGATCGACAATATCATTATAGGGAAAAACGAAAACGAACCAAGTCGTATGACTGATACACAGATGGCGCTGCCACTGTCACATCAATATGACGTTTATTAAGTACCAACTTTTAAAACACTATGTGTAAAATTGCATGATATTTCCATTAGTCAGAAAAAAGTGACAACCACTTAAGTGAAGCTAATTTTGTTATTTTTAAAACAAATTTGTTACTTATTCATTGCTTCTTGATAAAAAATACTGTACAAACTCAGCAGTATTATCCGGACTCTGCTCCATCGAAAAGAACCATTTGTTATTAGTTTGCCAAATTTAAATGTAGTCGTACAGACACCCCAGAAAACATTTAAAAAGTCCACAAACTGGATATATCTAATCGTAAATTGAATTCGCGTGAGATAGCTGAGGCTTCAAATATATCATAAAGAAGTTTGTATAAAACTATGCATGAACATTTGATCATGAGAAAGCTTTTTTCAAATGGGGTCCAGCGTTTATCCACATCCAAAACGATCATTATCTGAGTGGACTGCCGTCGGTGAACCACGTCCGAAGCGTCCAAAGGCAAAACAGTCAGCTGAGAAGGTTATGGCCTAGTATTTTGCGATGCGCATTGAATATTTTTCATCAATTATCTCCAAAAGTGAAAGACAACCAACAGCGAATACTACATAGGGTTATTGGATCGTTTATATGCAAAAATCGAGGAGAAACGACATCGTATGTCGAAGAACAAAATACTGTTTCATCAAGACAGTGTACCGATACACAAATCGATCACAACGATGGTTAAATTGAGTGAGTTACACTTCGAATTGCTTTCTCATCCACTGTATACTCCAGATGTGATCCTCAGTGACTACTGGCTATTTGATGATCTCAAGAAATGCTCTCCGGTGAGAAATTCAACTCACATGAAGAAACATTTGCTGAAACCGAAGCCTATTTAGAGGCAAAAGACAAATCCTTCTACAAGTATGGCATCAAGAAGTTAAAGAAGCGTTGGAATGGTTCTAATGCTCTTGATTGAGATTACATTGATGAATAGAATCGATTTTTGGCAAAAAATGTGTTTTTTAGTTAGTCACACGACTTATTGAGTGATGTGATATGTTTCGAACCAATAGTATTTTTAAGATAGAGATGACCGGTGTGAATTGAAAATTTCAATTATTAATAAAAAAATATTTTTTAATGACCGTTTACCTGAATATTGTGAATGAAATTTCTTATTATGGATTACAAACTTTAAGAGCGTTAATTTTAATGATGTGAACTTAGACAAAGTTTGGTTATAATTGGTTATATTTTTCAATAACTTGCATTAAATAACGATACGAATTCCAATAAACAAATAGTGATATAATTTTGAAATGAATAAGTATGAACACAAAACAAATTCTGTGTTTCTATTTTTGAATCAATATTTGTAACATATTTTTGGGATAAAAGATAAGTTGCATATAGTCATTACGATAAAAATTTTACCAAAGCCCATCTGATGTATATGACACTGGTGTTATAAGCAGCCGTATCGTGGTATAATAGTTTTTTCTTTCTATTCAGACATCCCTTAACTATATTTGTAGCGTGTATATCCAAAGTACTAAGTTTCAACATGCATGGTATACTTCCTCAACACAATTTTTTTAAATGCTCAACTCACACTATTTTACAAACTATTACCACCTATTCCCTAATTTATATTCATCAGTGCGATCCGAGCTCTCGTTCTTATTCCCAATCTTATAGTGTGTCTCTGCCTGCGTGACGTTGACTATTTTTACCGTTTACCGAATCTTACATTTCGGGAATTATTTCACAAAAAATCCAAATTTATATAAATACTTATCATAATTCCATATAAGTATTGTATTGATGAATGAAAACTTACTTTTTGTAGTAATAGAAATGTTGCACATACTTTAGCATTATTTTCTTAAAATAGAACTAGCTTTTACCCGCGGCTTCGCTCGCATCGAATCCATTAAATAAGTATCAAAAATCATTATAATAGAAAAGAACGTAGCTATATTAGAACCTGAGATATAGATCTTTGAATGTAGAAAAATTGCCAAAAACCTACAAAAATCCATAACTCCACATTGAATGTCAGCGTCTAGTTCCTCTCCAACTCAACCTCAAAAGAAAGAGGATGTTTTGGCAAGTGTTTTTAAATGAAAACGAAGTCTCTATCTTGAATAGAACCTGAGATATTGAGGATAGAACGTGTGTATGTGAAAAACTCCCATAAGTAATGTACAGGGGAAATTGCATTTGAGTATAACTTGCGAATGGTGAAAATTAGATGAAATCCGATGGTTGATGGCTGATCTGTGCATCAATACCTTTCATTGAAAAAAAAAAAAAATAAGCAAATCGGTTGGGTAGAACGCCTGAACGGACTCGGAATGGAAATCATCAATTTTTTTAATATATAAGATCTTTCATATAACTAAACGACTGAGTATGGAGTAGTGAATAATGTATTAAGTAACTATCTTCAATTCTTAATATTCTGTGAATGAATTGGTTTTGAACCATGTGTACAAATTTATATCACTCATTAGGTTAAATGTTTAGAATAAAAAGACAACTTAACATTATTATAAATATATTTTTCGATATATACACACAAAGGCGATGATGATTAACTAATACCTTTGTAAATTTTAATTAGAATATGGCTCAATAAAGTACTTGTGATTCAGATATCTCAATAAATCTATATAAAGACTTGTTAAACGGCAGATATTTCAGTTTTCTGTGATCGTTTCTTTTATAATAAAATCATTTTCCAATTATGTTTGGTCCTAGCCCAAATTATAAATAAATAAATATTCACAGATATTGTTATTTTTAAATTCCTATATTACCCATAATATATTACAGCTGATGATATGAAGATTGTGAACCATCTGAGCGTGTTATGTAACCATTAAGAGCGTGATAGCTCAAGTTGTTGTAATCAGTTCCTACGTTGCTCAAAATATGACTGTAACTTATTTCATTCTGGTTAGAATAATTTGTAATCTGATTCCACTGTTCACTACCTTGACCGTAACTTGGCTCTATTTGAGGTACATATTGGTTTTGCAATGAAAAGCCCAAAAACCTATCCGACTCTTCCCTATTTGTTACCACCTCATTGCAACATGAATCAGTTGTAGTGCTTGTAGGTGAGCTCCTGACTATAGATGAATTTGTGTGATTTTTTTGTTCTTTCTTATGTTTCATCCTTCGGTTTTGGAACCAGATTTTGATCTGTCTTTCGCTAAGTTCGAGGCTTTCAGCTAACTGAATTCTGTTGGACCGAGAAAGGTACTTGTTGCAGATAAATTGTTTCTCTAATGTCATAAGCTGGTGAGACGTATAAGCAGTACGCAGTCTTTTCACGCTGCTTGCAGTCGATGCTACCTTAGGGCTCGGAGATTTGGCACGATCTATAAACAAATTGACATAAATTACCTATAAGTCATCAGCGTATGTAATAATCTCAAGAAAGTAATGATCCAATTGAAGTAACAATTAACAAGAGTAATAAATTTAATTTAAACGATAGAGCTACAGTATATATTATGCCAAAAAGTATTTATAATCAAATAATTCATTCATATATTATATTATCAGAACTCATTGATCATACAGAATTAAAAGTTCATTTTTCATTGAAATACCTTTAGATGCAATCGCCGTTGTATCAATATTGAGAAGTGTAACTGGAATGTCAACGTGATGTCTTGTATTTGAAACAAACTGATTTTCATGTTGATACGAATAATTGAAATCTTTCTGATGATTTTCTGCCAATTTGGAGCATTCCATGGCCTATAAATAAGAAATGTATATAATAAATTTGTTCATATGTGTTTTATAATTCCACAGAAATAACAGAAAGAAAACTGTGACTTGTTTTGTGCGAACATAAATGATTATTTCAAAGTACCAAATTAATTACATAAAATTGAGCAAGAAATTATTATAAAATCGTTTCCTTATCTATCTGTCATACCATTGGTTTGTTTGACCTAAAAACAAGTTTCGTAGACCATGCAGCGACTGGACGTCTACATATTGTTGATTTGAATAGGTAATATAATAGAGAATAAACGTAATATAGGTTTTCAACAAGAAAGTGTATATTGCAATGAATTTTCTTGAAATTTGTTCGGATAATTCATATTTTTCTAACGAAAAAACATTTTCAAATTCAAAAAAAAAGTTTTTCAGCTGTTTGTATATATTCACCATCATTATCATAAAGCCATTCAATCCTTTGGATTATGGCTATCGCTTAAAATCCTTTTTTGAGGTGGGATTACTCTTCGTTTTCTATTTTTGTTTTTTTCATAGTTTATAGTTTATCTTGGCTGCTTTTGTTATTATTTTCCATTCCTTTCGGTTTCGGCATTTTGCCTTCCAGTTCTCTATATTATGTGCTCTTATGTCCTCTTCTGTTTCCTTTCTCCAAGACTTTCTCGGCCTGCTTCTTATCCTTGGCGACAATGGGGACCATTGCGTTATTCTTTTGATTCTTCTCATTATATGCCCCGCCCAGTTGAGTCTTTGTGCTTTTTATGTATCTCGCTCCAGCTCTTTCTCCATTTCTTCGTTTTTCTTTGCTCTCCTTTTTGTCTCCTGTGTTGTGTTATAGTTTTCATTATCTTTTACAGCTACAGCTGTACATATTAGAAATTATTATTTTTGAGGATAAAATTGTATTTCATTCAATGCACTAAACTAATTTGATTTTTTTTTTTTGGTTTCTGATCTATTTCAAGTTAAAGTCCTCAATTGTCGTTTTATAGGACTTTATGCAAATAAAGTAGAAATGAGCTTATCAACTGAACTAACAAGATATAAGACAAATAACAGATAATTTGTTAAAATTTATTATAGATATAATAATATTCAAAAAATTAGTTTCTGACACATTCACTTATTAATAACAATATGTCTTTTAAAACTGAAAGAAATAGAAAAATAGCAAATTGGATAATTATTATTCAACAAAAAATATTATATTTCTGTTTAAAGCGTAATTATCACATTGGAAACATATTATTCAGCATATTAATTAATAATGCTGAAACATGTTCGCCACTTAAGAAGTAATTAAAATGAAATTATTGAAAACGGAAATATGCGAATGCTATCACCGAAATTAGTTTTCTCCGTCACCAAATGTAGAAATTCATATTCCAAAAAAAATTTCTAAATTTGTTTTCTATTTTCGTAGTTAGCGGACAACGCTTCTGAATTTAACTATCTACTTTCTAATATTCGAAAAGCGAATTGTTCGTATCAGAGTTTCCTTTCATTATTAAAGATACATAATATAATCAATTAATTATGTAACAATTTTCGTATGTCTTGTCCCTTTGAATTATACTTCAACTTTCTTGTTACTTTCCTTTTTTTTGTATTCAGCATTATAAAACAATATTTTCTATCTACTTTTTACTGTTCGTAAAACGGCAGCAAAATCGAAACTAAGTTTGTATTATACTACAGTGTCTGGAAATATATTTTATCATACTTTAATTATATAATTCAATTATTTCTCAATTTATTTATTTCCTTCTGTAGAATAAACAATATATTTTTGAAGTTGGATAGCTGGAGCTGTTGGTTGGAGGTGTTGCTGGTAACACTGAACTCACAATTCCACTTTGCCTTTAGTGTCCTGCTTCGGTCGTCCTATCTAACATTTTTTGGAAAATTTTGTATATGATTATGAAAAACTACTTATAGAACCAATATTTAACAACATAATTTCCTATACAAAACCTATTGCTCTCAGGTATCAATTTCAATATTTTTCCTATCTGTCAACTTAGAAGCAAATTATGAATGAATGAATGAAAATTAAATATTCAAGACATAACCAAATGATGTATTTAAATTCAAAACGAAAGATTGAGAATTTTGAGATTTATTAATTAATCAACTGAGAAAATTGGCAAATTTGCTAACTGTCAATAGAAGAAAAACTTGATTCATGATTGAAGATATCAAAAATTTGAATACCTAACATAAAGATTAAAGAGTCCCGGGTCTTAATGCAAAAAATTCGGTAGTACAAAGGCTGTTACATAGAAATCGTTCGCCATAAAGATATATTCTGGAGAAAATTATCATAAATTGTAATTATTCATTGAAAAACTTACAGAAGGTAATTAAACTCAATCAAACATTTCTTGGGAAACTAATGAGTAAATGAATGAACATTTGTACTACATACTTACTAACGAAGATCATATTACTGGCACAAGGAAAAACTTAAAAGAGATTAAATCATTAAAATATAAAAGTTCGCCTGAATTGAAAATAACGGACTCAGTGTTTTGGAGATATCTTGAAAGATTGGTATATGCAACACAGGTAAGCACAAGGAATGAATTGATCGATGGAATAAACTTTCATTGTATCGCTATAAGGCAGATCGTGGAATGCTCTTTCAAATTCAAAAAAATACTCTGGAAGTGTGTAGAAGTGCGAGGTGTCCATTTCGAACATTAATTATACTTTTTTTGTTTTTATTTGAGTTGAGTTATTAAGTTGTAGGCTAACAAACTAAATTTTTCTACATTTCAATTTTATCTTTATGGAACCAACACGATGTTCGACAGTATACATTTTAATTAGAAATATTTTATTATGTTTTAATACCTCCTGTAAGTATTTTGAATTAATAATCACAATTTATAATAATTTTCTTCAGCAGATAAAACGATCTAAGAATCTACATCTACATCATTTTTCGTATCAAGTCCCGGAACATCCTGTATGAAGAGAAATGTAATGCTGTGAAAATTAGACGTTGAATTATAAAATTTGGATGCACATTAAATATAAAGGCAATAAGAACGAAACACAATTCACTTTTTGAATAAACACGTAATTAAATTTTATGATAACACAAAACCCAATTGAATAGGTACTTCTCCAGCTATTATCGAAAATTGAGCGACATTCTTTTCCCTTAATATGTCGGTTATATTCTTACAAAATTCATTGATGATTCTTTATTGTTGTTCAAGAACTTGATATCCTATCCGAACTAAAATAACAGGTAATAAGTATGCAATTGCACATAATTTGATTGCGCATTATATAATATTAAACTTCTGGAAAATGTTTCAATTGGTGTTTAATAGAAACAGAATTCAATAAATTTAGTCCCTTAACGTATGATATATTAGTTTCAAATGTGGAAGGCTTAATAGCAAGCTACAAAAGTATGTATTTGTGCAAAAAATATTTATTGTTAAGTAGATGTTATAGCGCTCATTTTAATTAGTTATTATGGATAAAGTGTCTTTCAAGTTTGAGAGTGATTTGAGATGTTTGAGCATCTCAAAATCACATTACTTAGCTATTGAAAAACAATGAAAAATCCAATTTTTCAACATAGTTCCAGCTTCACTAATATAAATTCAACGTGAAACTGAAAACGTATAGACAACTAATTGAATTAATTTATCAAACTTACCGGACGATTCCCAATTGAGTATTCAGCTACTTGATAAACCTTCCCTTGTACGAGACATGGGTCAGTGTAACCAACATTCTTGCTGCTAACATGATTTGGATCAAACTCGGAATTATGGGGTGGTGGAGACAAATTATCACTAGAGCATGTTTGATCCTCTTTAAGATTTGCTTGAATATGATAATCACTCTGAACACCAACGGGGATTGCGTAACGTTCTTCAAGATTTGTAGAAATGTAAATTGGACTGCAACTTTTATGATCTTGTTTGAAAGAATGTTGACTGTGATAATCGCTTTCACAATTATTAGACCTTGGATAATTGTTAATCATATAACTGTTAAATTTTGCAGACACACTGTTAGTGGTAGTTGCAGTATTCTCCATTATCAGCATTTCACTCAATTCTTCTGAATATAGTGACATTATGGTAATCTTCAATACTGAATATTAATAATAATTACCAGGTATTTATAGTAAATAGAACGCTCCGCCCTTTATCTAATCAACCATTCACGTCGTTTAACAGGGTAATTAGAATTTCGAATGTTCATTTTTATCACGTCTACAGTCATAATGCCTGGAAGTGTATTGAGGAAATAATATTTGACCCGACTCATTAGACATATCACAAGTAAATTAGACACACTCAGAGAACTGTAGATTGTGATAGCATAAACATTATGTGATATGGGGAAATGCTCACATTATAAATCTGCGTGAAATTTCTATCTCCAATGCTGACAATGCTTTCACTCCATGTTTATCCGGCCTGATATTAGATCATCATACGTAAAAGACTACATAGAAAATTTTCGCTAACCATTGTATTCCACTAAAATTCATAAATACATAGGATGTATCCAACCAAAAATCAATTCAATAGATTCTTTCTGCATTGAATTTCTATGTGGTTCACGGATCATATGTTTGAACTGCATTTAACATATAGAGCAAGATAAAGTATTTCATGTAATGTGTAGTATATATGATAGGTTCACTGAATCTGAATACGAATGGAATTCAGATTGACCAATATTTCTTCTAGAAGCTATTTGTCTTCAAAGCTAACATGTCTTGTTCAGAATAAAATAGACTTAAGATAGCTCATCCATTAATATCCATAGTATTTCTATTGAATAGGTAAATTTTTGAATGGATGTTCATTTTTTATACATAACTATATTATATCAAACTGATTTTTCGATTTTTATTCATTACCTATCGGTAACACAAAACTCCATTTATTAGAAAATGTGTCAGCTCCTTTGTGAGATAAGTGGAACTCAACTTTATTTTTGGCATTTTTTAAATGCGGATATTCTACTGCATCTAGTGAAAACAGTTGAGCTATCTAACTCTTAAATAGTATTTGTAAAAAGATCTCAGGGGATAACTTTTCATATATATTGATCTAAATATTTGTTACCCAGATATGATTAAGTCTAAAAAGGCATAAATCGCGCTGCGTCAGTTCTTTAGATATCTTAGATTCATAATGTAAGAACTGATGATGTACGTGCACGGTAAAAAGCAACAAACTAACTGGATATCTTATGAACGAAAATATAGTGAGTTTATAACAATACAATTGAACTTACTTTCAGCTTTGTAGTAGTGAGTTGAGGAATAAACGATTGATTCCTCAAATCTTTCGTTTAAGCGAGCAAGAATGGACACCAGTTGAACTGGCGTCATGCTTCAAGCTGAAATAACTTACACACGTCTTCTGAAGAAAAAGAAGAACACAGGCAAATAGTAACGCAGTAACAGGAAGCAACAAAAAAGCTTAGGGTTCAAAAGATGCAGATAAGTAATTGGCCGAAGTAGACGACTATTTAGTCGGCTTTATTTTTATATAAAGATATCGTTTGGACATTTAACTTGACTATCGATGACTGAAAAAGTGAAAAAGCTATGAGATAGATGTGACCCGAGTTAATTGGAAAACTTAGAGAAAATCAAATGTCTGTCAAATATTTTTTTAAAAAAGTTGCGGTAACACGCATTATACTGTATTCAGAGACATGCGAATGATAGAATAAAAATTCTTCTTTCAGTGCCATGTACTTGACCGTAATAAAAGAGTGTTCCCATATTCAATAAATTTATAGTATCGGGTCACATTCATAAGAAATGCGATTACGACCACTCCACTATTGAGAGGGCTGAAAAAGTAATAACTCATATTCATCATCCAACAAATTATTACCAACTGGACAAAAAATAAGTTTAGTTTTGTAGAAGTGACTTTAGAAAAGTTTTACAGCTTCAAAAAACTTTTAAAAGGATTACTAGCTCTGCTTAAGAAGAATACAGAGAAATAATTTCTCTGGACGAAGTGGTTTGGTTTAGATATTCTCAGAAGGAAGATTCTATTCAAATGATTGGGAAAACGTGCAAGCACCGATATTGATTTAGAATGTATTTCAACTGTAATGTTACCCTTCATTACGTTGATAAAGACTGCCATGATTTGTATCAAACAAAACTTGCCAACTTCTAACAACAATAAGAAATTATATATATATATATATATATATATATATATATATATATATATATATATATATATATATATATATTTATGTGTTTGTATCTTGGTTTCTTATAAGGTTTTTCCTACAAAATGTAAACATTTTTCTAACAATAAATTTTTTCCCTCTCTCTCTCCAGAAAAATTTATACGTACAACATCACTACGGTCTTATTACTTATAATAAATAATAAGAAGTACAACACAAAGAATTTCTTTGGAGGCGTTTGTTAGTTTTGATTCATTTCATTCTTTGTCATTTCATAATACCTACCACCAAAATATTTTAATCAACTATATTGATTTTGGCATTTGTTGATAAAAATATATTTCAAATAAATCAAAAATAAAATTCATTGAAAAGCAATATTTCGAATTATAAATACTGTGCAAAGGAATAAGGACTCGTAACCTTGCGACAGAAATGACTTTACCTGTACAGAAATTTTATCATAAGATTTTATCTTTCATAGCTAGTGAATTGTTTGTCTATTAATAATAAAACTATTGAATACTTCTTTTCACAGCAAGGTTTCCCGTGATACGATTTTTGTTTTTACAAAAGTGATTTTCGGACAAACATATTTCTTATACCTTGAAAAACAATAAATACAGCAGTGCAGCAGAGGCCAATTATCAACAAATAATGATTCATCAAGTAGTTCATTAAACAGTAAATAATTTTATATTCCGTCAGGTACACAATAAAAATTGGGGTATGAATTTTATTTCATTTATTATTCATTTACATATTGTGTTACAATATTGTTGAGAATGGATTAAATAACTAAAATGATTGTTTATGAAAATAATTGGTAGCTTGATATTTCTGACAAAAATTCCTTTTTTAGATAAGTTTCAACGGAAAGTATGGAGTTTTAATGTTCCACTAAAAACCGTAAAGATTGCGACGTTTTCTGTATCATTCCACCTAAAACCCGGGGTCAACGAGAATGATTATTAGACAACATTTTTCATGAAATATCATGCCCACTGCGCCAACAAAGCTTTATTGGGTCAGAGTGAGCTTTCATGCAAGTAAACTATGTTGTTGAGAAAAGTCACTTTTAAAAAACCATAAACTAAATTTGCATTAGATGTGTAGTCAGTTTAGTTCACAGGAAGTTAAGTTTGACTAAATTTTATCTTAGTTCATGCGAAATATTTACGTATACCAATCTGTACATTTCCACAAAACCACTATATTGTTATCACTAACTCTCAAGCTATACATTTCATATAAGATTGTCACATAAGTTACATACGAAACCAACACTACTTAGAATTCATTGGTTTTGATGTCTTCAATCTATAACACATTCTACAGTCTAAGAGAAGTACTAATATGTCAGAATTATAACTACTTATAAGTTCAAGTTTAAAAGAAAAAGAGGTAAAGTCAAAGATGGATTCAATTCATGAAAACTGATATAAATATAAGCATTGTAGATTTGGTAAATAAATTGATGACAAATGCGAACAATTCTGTCGTTCTGTTAAATGAATAATTGAGAATAAATATCGATAGTCCTATGATATTTATCTAAAGGCTAAAAGGAATTGTGAGCAATAATATTAACGATGAATGATAATATTAGAACAAATATTCGATTGCCCGTTACCTTCAATTCAACATATATTTTGACACTTAATGAAATTTTTAGAATGAAATTATTTTCTAATAGATCTGAAGACGAAGAGAGTAATAACGGAAGAGCAATGTGACAAAATGAGCTTCTATGTAAGTTACATTTATAAGTTGGGTGAACCGTGGAAGGTCACTCTAATGAGTAAATACTTTTTATGAAGGAAACAAAGTCTTACTATGTTTTATTGTGCATCATCTAATTAGTTTCCTTTCACCTAACTTTAATCAGCATTCATTGAACTTTTGTGTTATTAAGTTTTTCCAAATGACCTTGCATGACTCCAAACAAGGCCAATATTATAAATCAGTCTTAATACTACTTAATAATAGAGCTGTAATAATGATTCTATCCACTCTTATTGAAACTATATAATAAGCTCTATCTCTATATTTAAGCCAAACCTTGAATGCTCAATATATTTTTATCATCTATTAAAAAATCAATGAACATAACTTGAATAGCAAGTTATTTGAAAATAGTATTAATGAGTATCGTATTGGCATTAAAAAACGTGTTTTATAATGGAATTAAAAACTTTTCTTCTACCCAAAATGTCCTTCTTATAGGTTCGTTCTTTGTAACACCAAAATGTTCCTAAGAAGGCAACCAACAATTATGACTATGACTTTTTCATATAAATTATAATAAAATAATAGAATTTGCAGTTGACTGTAATTATAAAAAGTTATCATGACACATAGTCAGTCTTATAGTCAGTAATATCTCATAACTAACTTATTTATAACTTACGGCATACTTTTCAACATGTAAATATGTTTTATATTCGTTCGTGTTCGTGTAAATCACTATAGTTTGTTTTCAGACATATTTACTTAAAAGAAATTTAAATGTAACCTGGGAATAAAATAATTTAAAAAAAAATGGGAAATATTGTTATAACTGTAAGCGTACGTATTTATAACTGAAAAGTGAGTGTTCATATGTTCATGATTCATAAATGTTACTTGAAAAGCCCATGTAGGTGAACAAAGGTGAACAATCAAATTTTTAATTGGCCTTATAAGTATCCAGCGGCTTTCCTAAGAATACTGCCCACATTTTAACTTAAATTGAGGTAAAAGTATGGTTTTTTTCTTTAGTACCATAAACATATACGACTACTTATACTACAATTGCCAGTAAATAAAATTATATAATAATTGTTATTGAAAAAAAAGCTGTGCGCGCGAATAACCAGGAAGAGTCTACGAAACGTTAGATCACAATGCCACAATAACGTCGCGAATGACCTTGAATTTGATGAATTTTAGTGTGTATTACAAGAAATATGTATCGTTAGATCACAATGCCACAATAACGTCGCAAATGACCTGGAATTTGATGAATTTTAACGTGTATTACAAGAAATATGTATTTACTTGTCAATAGTGAGTTATTCATAGACAAAAATTATGAATTTCTCCACTCTTATGTAAAAAGCAGCATCACAGAAGAAAATGGATAGGAAAAAAAGATACATATTGTTGTTGAACGTTTAACAGAAGGGCATGTACTTACAAGAGCTAAAGAATTCTGATTAATCAATATTTAGCTTGACTTAAGTTACTTAAATATTTGATGTAGATGTCTGCAGTCACATTTTCTGGACTCAACTACCGACGATAAAATTTTAAATATGAAGAAAAAATCCAAGACCTAGAGAAATTTACTATTTAAAAAAATCTATTTGCGTAATTCGCTTAATGAGGATCCTCTATGCAATTAATAAGAAGTACGTGAACAAAATAAATATCGTAAACAATTAGTGTGAGTGAAAGCTTTATTGTCATAAGAAAGTTTTACAATTTTATGGACAAAGCGATACAGTTTTAATATCTTACTTCATACTAAATTGAGTTATACCAGTCTTTGGTAGATTGTATAGTTCTGCCACATAATAATAAAGTCTTTTAAGCAGAAATGCCTTTGTCAATCTCCGGAACTTATGAAATGTATTTGTTACTTTTGATTCGGAAGGTAACTGATTGAATAATTTTTTGGAACTGAAGGTGATTGATTTTTTTACCAGATCATTGATGGGTATTGTTAATTAAATGTCCAAATTCTTTCTACTAGGGTGACTATGAATGAGTCTCCTAGTTGAGTTGTGAAAGTGTTTGCGAACCAAATAAATGGATTCTAAAAGAAAAGATGGGGGAGAGTTAAAATCTTGTATTTTTCAAAAAAGAACTCGCAACACGTTCTACTACTTAAACAATAAATATAATGAATATCTCTTCTTTTGAGCAGTTTAGACAGTCTTTACAGGTACAATTATTTGTAGGATAAAACTAAAGTTTTCTCAGTGTTTAAACAGATCAGGTTCGCGTCAGACCAGGACTTAATAGTAGATCTTCGCCAATAGTAGAATGTATATCTCTCTCCACGTTACACTGGTGGCATCCGCAAAGAAAGTGAATTTACCATTAATTCGTAAGTCTGTGATATCATCAATGAATACCAAAAAAAGAATTGGACCTAAAACGGAGCCCTGTGGTACACCACTGCCAACCGGTAAATTACACATTGCTCTAATTAGACTGATTCCTCTACGGCATTCCCATTGATTTTATAATATTCTTTCGGGATCTCGACAGAAATATTGTTCATCCCTTACAAACCACTGATTTAGCGCACATTCGAAGAAAATTGTTTACCATGTAAATATTCCCCAAGTTTTGGAAACCAGGAATCTAGAAAATATCGTAGGCGAATACTGCGGCTGGTTGTGTTATCTTGATAGAAGAGAACACCGTTCCCGGCATTTTTCTTCTACGTGTCAACTAATTTTGGTACTAAGTTAGCATAATAAGAACATACAAGTGTGGTTTCCTTTTATAGGTGATCTACTGAAATTATGCCTTGCCTAAATTTCCATCTTGAATGTTTACGACGATGGTAAACATCGATGATTCGACTTATTACTTTTGGTCGTTTAATCCTTGTGATGAGTCCATAACTCATATATCTACTATTTGTAACTGAATGAATTTACAAATAGAATAATTTCTATGAATTTATTTCATATTAGATACGCTAAATACGCATAAGCTAAAAACGCAAATTGCAAAATGATTTTTATGTAGTTAGAGACTACATGTCTTTCAGTGTCAGAAATCTAATTTGAAAAAAATATTGGTTTCACTTTATTTAAATTTTCTACTTCATTACCTCATATTCTATTGTATTTATATTAGTTAATAAATCGTATCGTATCGTAATTGAGGACATAGATGAACTAATTTGCCATTCGTTAATACTGCGTCCAAATTTGAAACCAATCCAAGAAAATCTTCTAATCAGGTGAGTATGAAATTCTGCGAAATGCAAGGGGCGGATCGACGCGACGGTTGTCGTATCACACCACGCCCAAATAGAAATTCTCAACAATATCCGCCATCCCACTGTTTTAACTTGTTTTGGTTTTACAAAATAATTGAAACGAGGGTACGTTGTTCTATAAAACTAACATCTCCAAGCTTCTCTATTATTTTATACTAATGTGTGAAAACTAGTTTATCCGGCTGAAAATTTTGATGTGAATTTGAAATTACTGGAAAAATATTAATGAGAAAATAGTTTTATGAAATCAACTTGCTCTGTTGACAGAAGAAGTTAAACCAAAAGTTTAGGATTCAAATAAAGTACTAAAGCTGAATATTGCTCTGCAACACATTTTACATCAGAAAAATCCATCGCATTTCTGAAAGATGTAACATTCTCTGAAAGTCACATTGACTGAGAAAAATTAATTATCACAAAAAAATTGCACAACTACCTTGGGGTAGAACTGTAGAGTAAAATATCCTATTCAGGGACTAATCGCGATACTATTTAGAAGCACATGACTATCTTGGAAGGAAAGCGACATGTTGGGATTGTTATTGAAAAGCATGGGTATTTAACTTTTGCAGCAATTATTCAGGAAGCTATTGCTATGTTAGACGATAACCACAATTTGCATCACCCTCTGATGCAATTGTTTGACGAAGTTAGGTATTTAACTACTAAGTACGTATTCAACTAGGGAGTAAGCCAAATATATCATTATTTTTTTCTGGTACTTATTAATAAAATTTCTATCAAATGTTAAATAAGCAAATCATTTCTCAAAAAACAGGCAAATTCGGTCTAAAAATCTCTGTATATCAACTCATTACAATGAGAAACGAATTTGAAAACTATACTCTCAATTATAATATTTTTGTGATGAATGATATCATTTTCATTTGTCCTGAATTTTAAGGAAGGATACGAATATAGTTAATTAATATACTTAATTGATATTTTTAATTAATTAATCTACATTATGATATAGAGTGAACTACTTTGTAGAACAGCAAAAGATAATATTAAAATCGCAAATTACTTCTATTCTGTTTGGCTGGTTCTAAATTTCTATTTTTCTTATAAATCTCATCTCAGACGTATTTCTATTTATCAGTCAATGAAAACTTTTCTATGCCATATTTTTCCTTTATAAACGTAGCTATAGAGAGAGTCTGCTGTTTCCTTCTCCAATTCCCCATCGTCTAACATATTGGACTAGAAACTATCGAGCTTGTTCTATAATCTATAGTTTCCTCTTCTTATGCACGTATTACCGTTTCTTCCGCATCATTATGTCTTTGTTCTGTAGGACCTTCTAATATACCATCACGATATGAATGCTAAATTTTTTGGATATTGGTCGAGAAAATACTAAGCAAGGAGTATGAAAAGACTAATTCGAGTTTAATTTGGAAATGTTGAAAAAATAACTATAGATTTTTATTAAATCTAATAAGGCAGTAGAGAACTACGTTGAGGATGCTATTGTTGCACAATTCATAGAATTACGTTTTCTACCGTACCATCTAATTGTGCCCAATAGAATTGAAGTGCTCTTTAATTAAGGATGAGGAGGTGAAAAATAATGCTACATTCGAAAAGAAAAATGATGAATATTATTTTATTCAAACTCTCCAATGTGTTATGAATAAAAATTGCACTCCTTCCTAACAACAGAGCATATAAAAAGAGAAGAATAAGGTTAGACAATTTGTTAGATCCATAGGCGATATGAAATACGCCACAATTATAATTGGAGAATCTCAATCAGACGAAAAATAAATCCCAACTTGTTTAATTCAGTGAAATACGTGAATAACATTTCAAACCATACAAATGGGCAGAGGAGAAGGGGGGACGTTGTTACAATTTTTATATTATTAACAAAATGTCTATTTATCTATTGAAGTATGATTGAAATTAATTGAATTAAAATTATTATAATTTTTTCAAAATGGAAAATTTAATCAAAAAAGTCAATTGTAACAACTTACTTCTAATTTGGGGATAGTTGTTACATCTTTGATGCACGATATTATATCGAATGCGTACATCGAGCGCACGTGAGATGAGCGCACGGTTGTTCGAGCGCACATATAGGAAGGTGCATTGAGCGCACATTTGTAGGTATAAAGGGGGTACCTTCAATCCTTCTATATAGCTTAAAATGTTTATTACCGTGATTAAAATAGAAAAATTATAAAAGAGTTAACAACCGAAGAACAAAGAGTTAATATTTTCTATTCAATGCGATTATAGTCACAGTGTCCTTACCTAACCCAACCATCCTTAAATCAAAAGGCTTTTTTGTGGAAAATTCAAAATACGCAATTATTTAATTATTTTGATCCTAATACTAAAAATTTACTCATACTTAAAATAAATAATTTTTGTTCAATATTTTATATAATATTGAACATTCACTTATTTTGGAAAATCTTAGATGTTGCTGATGGTTTTTCGTTTTCAAAAGTTTGTATACTTCGGCAGATCAAATTTACTTGTGCCCTCGTTGAACGATCCTTCGGATTCGACACAGGTAGTGCGCCGGTTAAACGAAATGTTAACTAAATCGACAATTATTAATAATTATTTATTATTTGGAAACGTTTTAAACAAAAAGATGACTTGAAACAGCTCTCTTACAATTATGACTTTGGCTGGAACTTTTGAACTATAAAAACATAGAAACTTCGTCTGCAAATAACAACTTTTGGTAAATTATTTATAGTTATAATTATTTTAATAAACCTTTAGCAAACTGAAATAATTTGAATTCTTACATTTTTAAGGGACTTATATTATAGAAAAATATATAATTAGTCCTCATCAGAATTGCAATTAATGCAAATGTATGAGTTTCCAGTTACACATTTAATATTTTTTAGAGGTGCTGTAACTTCTTCTACAGACTTAACAAAACCATTCATCATTATCAGATTATGAATTGGATACAAAACTTTTTTTCTTCTCCTTATCTTTTCCTTCTTCGCTCATTTTCGAGAACTTTCCTTTACCTTTGCCTTTTCCTCAATTTTTGTTACACTTTTTTGGTCTTGGCTAGTTTTTCTTCATATTATTTTTTTAATAATCAACTTACCCCGAAAAATTGTAACTACCTGCCCAATGGGACGTTTTTTTATATAAATTAATGTCTCAATTAATGGATATCGATAGAAGAATAAAACAATATTGCAAGAACATTTAAGGTTGAGAATTTAAAAAAAAACATAGATATCGGGTATCAGAAACTTAACCAAATAGCTGTCGACTCGCTGATTGTTTTTATGTATTGCAAGATGTTAAGAGAAAATAAATGAGTCAAATTATGTTCACCAAAGAGTTTAATATCCCAGTAAAAAAAGCGTGTAGCTTCTCACCGCTGCAACAACGTCCCCTCGATTCCCAATTGAATTAAATCATCGCAGGGAATGTATACTTGTACTTGTGTCTTGAAGGATATTCATTGGTTTCTTATTAAGATTAGTCCAATTGACCTACTATGAGTTCTTGTGAAAGATTTTTTTTGTACCTTTAACCACGCTCATGATTGTGGAATTCTGAGTTTTTGGATTGTTGTAATGGCTCGAAACTTGTTGAGAAAAATAATATGTCCGTCTATGGTTTATTACTTATGAACTGACCGAATAAACTATATAGAATTTAAGATACAGCACTGCTCTAATCTTGATGTGAGTTTTGATGATTCTGATATCTACTGTTGTACTTTCACATCATTATGTATATGCTAAGATTTGTATTTCTTTTCACCTGGTCAAACTTTCAGCTGTACAAGGAATAGTGTATAGAGGCATAGGCAAAATGCAGTCGATAGATAGATTGTGGGATTAGAATGTAATGGGCTCAAAAATAATACATATAATATTGCACGAAAATATTTATTATATGAAACCTTTATATACAACTATAATTAATTTAAAATATCAGTCATGTTATGAATATACACAAAATCAATATCTCAAACAATGTTTTCAATTTCTCCTTAACAAAGTTTTTTTCCAATGCTGAGCTTTTGTTATACGCAAAAGTTCAACCTTTAACACTTTGTTTCATTAACATTTTTCATAATACAAAGCTTAATAAAGTAGTTATATCATTTATTCGCCACAAATCGACATAAAAAAATATATACAAAACAGGAAAATAGGAACAATAATACAGTAATAAAGTCTATTTATGTATATTTATACTATGTATATTATATATATATTATATATATATATATATATATATATATATATATTTTGTTATGGTATAAATATATCCAAAATAAATTATTAAATAATAATAAGATATAAATAAAGCAATAAGTTCAGTTCTGTTATTCGGTTATATAGAGCAGTTTATCACAATAAAATAAATAACATTCTTTATATTAAGTTTTGGTCAACACTATATTCTAAATTATTATTTAATTTTGACAAATCTTGTATAATCAAAGAATTTAATCCATAAATTGACAGATAAAAACAGGAACACCAACTTCAAAAATTTGTGTGACATACCAACATAAATTTTAAGGTTATAAATGATAAAATATAAAAATTTTGACAACTGCAATGATAAAATTAATAACATAGGAATGAAATAAATACAACAAAGAAATTATAGAATAATATTATTTGAATAAAGTTACAATAATTTAAAAATTTAGAAATGACAATTTAGTAACTAACTTTTAAAATAAATATCATTGGTTAAAAAAAAAACTGTTTCTATTAAGTTTAAGTATTTCTTTTAGTATATAATATTTGAGTTCACATTTCCATATAATTTAGTTTTATGAATGTAATTACGAGTATGAATGAATATTTGTAAAATAAAATAATTGTAATAGCTAAGAAATTGTATATTTTGAATATTTTATTCATTATAAAGAACAGACACAGTCTTAAAACTATTATCATCTTACCTTATAACCATAACAATTTATCGCAATAATTTTTTTTAATTTGACCTCACAATATAATACCCTGAGAATAAGAAAATAATAATAACATAATAGAATAAAGAAATTCAAATAATTATTAATGGCGCCCAAATTAAAAACTGATTTTATTTAAAAAAAAAAATTTATAAAAATAAACATTACACATTATCATACCATAACAATTTATATATATATATATATATATTTATTTATTTATTATAATTATATTATATATTATGTATATTATTATTATTATTTATTTATATTTATATCATGTATATTTATGGAGAATTGAAGAAAATTTAATTTCAGAAAAAGGACAGATATTAATAATTTGTCACATCGGTTGTGAACATAGTTTTCTGTCAGATACTTTCTGATTTGATTCGAAAAAAACCGGAGAATATCACGAGGAAATCGACAGGATCTCTTTCGAAAATTGGTTTTCGAATACTCTACCGAAGCTTAAGAGAAATGTGTCGTATAAATTCTAACAATGGCAGCAGGGAAAGCAGATATTCAAGAATAGCTTGTCAAAGAGCATTAAAATAAGTATATTATTGAAGAAATGGCCAAAAACAAAATTAAACCATTTTACGATATATATAAAAAAGGTGGAAAAAGTGTATTCAACATGTCCAGGAAAAGGTTGAAACTAAAATGTGGAATATAAACATTGTCATTGATGTGCAATCTGAGCCCCTTATTATAAATGTTGGAGACAGTGGAAGCACAATGTCATCTGATTGGGAGTAAGAAAATGGATTTATTGAGGTAAAAATGTGAATATTATTTTAATGTTTCAATAACATATTTTTCAATTTTTAAATGAAAGTGCTCCATATTTTGGCCGTTCACTTTGTATCTATTCCAAACTTCACTTTTACATTGTATATTTTTGTGATAATAGTTTTGCATAATTATTTATGATTTATATCATTAATCTACAGTATGAAAACAAATTATTTCATAAGTGCGGTCTTGGTACATACTCCGCATTTTCAACTCTGATCACAGGCACTATGGGTGAATATGTATTGGTTTACTATTTTTCTTCGATTCATAGACTTTAGTAATAAATATATATATTATTTGCGTATAATGTATAGTAGTCAAACAGGTAGACAGTTCATATTGAAGTAACATGTTCCTCCGTTGCTTAATTGCGGACTAGATTTAACTACACACTGATTTGAATAATTAGTTTTCAATATATTTTGATAGTAGTTTTGCATTAAACATTTCTTCTGACTCAAAACCAAATCTTCCGTGCTTATATCGTGTTTTGTTATATTAATTATTTCATTTGAGTCCGGGGTAAAAATATTACAGAAGAATACCAAACTTTTCTCTTTTTGTTCCTTCCTATATTTCATTCTGTGGTTCCGAAACCAAATATGAACTTGTTTTTCGTCAAGTTCAAGATCTTCAGCAATCTTTATTCTTTCTGGCCTAGAAGGACATTGGTTCTTCTTAAATGCTTGTTTCATCGAATCAAGTTGCAACCTAGTGAAAGTAGTACGTGTTCTTTTCGCTTGCTTCACATTTGGTGCTATGTTTGTGATCTGTGGTCTGTGACCATACAGTGGACTACAACCAGAACCTGAAAATCAATTGAAATTGAATATTAATTATTATTAGACGATTTTATCGTTGGGACAGAATTTTAGGAAATTAATGAACAGTGTACTTGTAAAACGGTGATGTTATTAGGTCAACTATGGTGCAGAAGACACAGAAAGAGAACTACTAATAACAAATAAAATAATGAGTTTGAACAAGAGCTCATGGAATTCAAAGTATGAAAGAGATCTCTACAGACGTAATTTGCAGGTTTATTGGGATTTTTTTTTATTAAATGTGAAAATAGAATAGTTTTTAAAAATATTTTAAAATATCTATATATGCATGACAGGAATTTGTAACAATTTACGAATATAACGATAATTTTATGACAGAAATTTATTTATTTGTTTGGTTAATTCTTTTCTCTGAACTTTGTTTTTCGAGTATTTGACCCTATATAGTTCACTAAGAAATCATCTATAATTGCCTCCTTTGATTACGGTATCACAGAAGAAATGAGGGTAAAACTAAATCACTTGTTTTCGTTGTTCATGCGGCAAACATTTTTAAAATATACTTTGGAAATAGAAATTACACGATATATATATAACGTTTTTCTCAATTCAGATACAATAGTCTGTTTTTTCTTTCTATATAAAACCTTCCATGTTGTATATGTTGTACTAGGTATAGTGTCTTTTCTTTTATATGTTTCACATGAACATGCCACCGTATTCTCTTCACCTGCCTTATCTTCCATGTCAAGAATTTTGTATTGTTTTATAATACCGCTTTAAGGGTTCGTCTACAAAATTTGATTCCAACATTTCGATATGACTGCTACCTTATTTAATTACTTCTAAGATATCTTTTTTGGTCATGGTAATAAGGCAGATATGTACCTAAATATTCAAATTGTCTGATTTGGTCCTCTTGGTATAGTGGTTGGGTGAATTCAATGACTCTCAAAAAGCAACTCGGTTATCAATCTAACCGAAGTAAAACGCTACCTGATCACAAGGTAAAAAGTAATAAAACTCTATGTAAACCAAATAATAACGTCAATGGATATAAAAGAGGAATTAATTTTAAACTATTACTGCTTCACGGCTTATGGAAACATTGTTTTTGAAGGGAGAATGTAATATTATATGTGAAATGAAAACTACAAAAATCGCTTAGCAAAAAATTATGATTTTATATATTAGAAATTAATATAATTGTAGATAACCGTTATTACCGAGTACTTCAATAAATTGTTACTGAATATAATTTTTAAATATCCACATACCTTCGAAAGAAATCCCTAAACCACAATTTATAGACTGTATAGTGAGTGGAACGTTTAGAACTATCTTATTACCAAGTTTCGCAGTCTGATAATTCTCAGATACTACAGGAGTTTCGGAAATTCCAATTGTCTGCAAAAAATTAAGTAAATTTTGAATACATCAAACCGTTTTAATTTTTTTGTCATAGCTACACAAAAATTTAGATGATTGAATTCAATAGATCGAACTATGTTTCTCGATCTATACAGAGTATTTTTTCCAAAATATCATTACATACATGTAAAGAGGCTTATAATTTAAAATTAATTCAATGAATACAAATTTTTTTGTTAACAAAGTTAGAGTAATTGGAACTGGAGGTATTCAAAATACATTGTTCACTTTTATCGCTACACCAACACTCACAATTACAATGTCTGATGCGTTTCGATAACTTGGTTATCGTCTTCTGAGACCTTTGTATGATATCTCACAGAAATGAATTTCGACAGTTTTCTGTATCAGAATTTCAATTATTTTGATGAACATTTGATTTATTATTAGTGCACTAAAATGTAAAAGGAAACATGTGTCGGTCCATTAGTACAAACTGAAATACAGGGAAAACAATCTAGAAATTCATAAATTCTTGACTGCTTGTTGTAGACTGAAAAAAACTCCAATGACTTATTGAAGTTTTAATGAAATATATGCGTATAAAATTTTTATTTTTGTATTTTAACAAAACATGATTATATAATTTATTTTAGTTGTATGAAAATATATTAATTACCTAATAAAACTTACCCTGAAATTTTTTATCCCCGCATCAACAAACTGACAATCCGAAAATTTGTTTGAATCTTTTTTTCTTTTCATTCCTCCAAGGTGTGTTATATGACCATTGCTCTCCAGTTCGCTCACATAGCAATCGAAATATTCTTCAAATTCTTCTGGAGTTCCTGGATAACTGGAATGGTATAATATCGGCAATTCTTCACTGTGATCTTCTCGACAATTCACATCATTTTGATTCACGTTATTGGAATACATTATTTAACTAGCACTCAATCAAAACGTAGTTCTTAATAATAGTCGACGGTAGTATGATAGTTCTATACCCTAAAATGAACTACGGCTTGTCGCATTTCATACAACAAAGAACATTTTATTCAAACCGACAGCAAATCTCCTCCCTAAGTTTAATGCACCAATCACGTCCTTCAACGAAGCAGGTAGATAACAAAAATTTATTGATAGATTTCGTGATAATTATATCCGGGTAAATTCGTTTCCAACAGGTACATAAGGGTTTAAATATTTCTATTTCTTGTTATCAGTTTTCACAATATTGGGGTGGTTAATCTCTTTTTGTAGAAACGGTTCATTGGGAAAAAACTAATTTGTATACTTTTTTTGAGATTATTTATTATTGGAGTCAAATATTATCTGTAACCGTCGATCTCAAAACATATTGATTTGAGCAAAAGAAAAGTTGAGATATGCTTTTTTATGAATAAATTTCAATAGAAAATTTAAGATGCTCAAGAAGAAAACATTATTATAATGTACTAGCTGTTTGATTCGATTTGCTGGCGCAGTTTTGTAACTTGAAAGTTAGGTATTCGTGAAGCTAGTTTATGTGTATATAGTATGAAAAAATTAGTGTCGAATGATTTTTTTGTGAAGATACAATCATATCAATAATAACAAAAGGATGTTCAGTGAAGAACTTTCAGCCACAAAAGAATTGAATTCAATTTTGGTGACTCTGCTTGCATAACAACTTAACGACATAGGGAATGCAACACACATTCGGATTTTTTCATATCGATCACTTGTCTACAAACAATAATTTTAATTACAAATCGCGAATCATTTGGCTTCGAGTTCATTTTGTGATTTGTAAATTTGATAAGGTCCTAAAACAAATCAAAACTATGTATTAGTTGGAATTAGATATATCATAGTGCTCAGTCGACATCAAATTTCTATTTTTAAGCCAATGAATACATACATATGTATATTATACATTATGTAAGCAGCACCTTTGATTGAAGAATGAACGAAAGGAAAATCTTTTAAAAATGTTATTTTCCATCGACAAATATATAAAGAGAAAATCATTAGACAAGTTAGAAGCGAGATATCTCGTTTTTAAGTTATAAATAGAGGCTTTCTATATATTACCTCAAGGAACCCAGAAGTGCAACTATTCAATTTCGAAAAGATTTTTTGTTGAAATTTAGGGTTATATTCAGAAGAAGAATGTAAATTTGTCACTCAGATTGTCCCTTTTCCTGAATTTAGGAAAAGGTTTCTATAAATGACTGTAAATCCATCGCTGGCGTTTTCTTGAGTACATACCTGCATCTTCAGGAACAGAACATTGAGTTAGGGCAATTTATTTTTATTTATTGCTATTTATACCTTTGAGCGAAATTAATGACAGTGAAAAAGTTCTATGTAAGTCAACTGAAGTAAACGTGAGCACGTTTAATTATTTAAGAATATTTTACGTTATCTAAAAATATCTTGAAAAGTGTATAAATATCATGCATGCATTTTGCAGTAAGAATTTACACTATTGGAACTGAGAAACTGATATCGAGCAGGGAATATGCACATAATTTTGAGATATTCCAAAAGAACATAACCTAACCTAACCATTTGTTTTCCTTTTTGGTTCCGATATGAAAACAATTTAGCTATAGGGATAAAATGATCCTTAAAATTCCGGCGACCAATTTACATGTCGGATTAGTGGAGCAGGTAATTTTGGCAACGAGTTTACCATCGTCTGATGTTAATTTACGTCAAATGGGGAAACTGACGGACGGAATCCACTTTAATTATTTTTGATACGTTTGAATATCGGAAGTAAGTGTTTTATTTGGATCTAAAACTTCAGAGTAGACAAATACTCAAAACCAAAATTAGGAAAACTATGATTTAGGAACTGGGTATTTTGGCATCTCGAATTTTCGTAGTTTACAGGATTTTTTCTTCCATATGTATAGCGCGTCAAATGTCCCAATTCATTATTTTACCTATAATAAAGAATATGATTAAGATAATAAAATTATAATTTCCAATTACATTCCTTTGAATCGGTAGCTCTTAAGCCTTAAGTGGGTAGGTATATTTTTTCTTTCTATTAATTAATCGCTACTACCAATTATAACGGAGTTCAATATAAACATCTAACTCCTATTTTGCACTTTAAGGGTTTAAATTTTTCACAACCTTGTCTTAATGCGCATTTATGTCAATGTCAAGGAACATTTGTAAAAAATTTATACTTTTTTCTCATTTTTCTGGCATCCACCGCCCATTTGATTGGGGTAATAAAGTACTGATGTGGATAGTGGAAAAGGTTTTCAATAAAATGTAGACTGTCTTCATATACAACTTTATCTACAATCTTCCCATTAGAGGATGACATAATAAGAAACTCCGATATTCGTGTTCCTAACAATTGATTGATTTTCATAAGAATTTTTATCTCTTACCTATATAAACTCATTAGGAGTAGAAAATCTGAATTTCATTATTGTAACTTGAGTAGTTGTAGTGATGTGGTGAAAATTTAGATTACAACAATGATGAGATCATTTACGATTAACTGTGGCTTTCAAGATTATAGAATGTCTATGAGTTTCATATGAAATTATTCTGTTTTGTATTTCAATGACCTTATAAACATTTTTTTACTCACTCAATCAGCAATGAAACCGCTTTTCAACGCCTGGGCCAGGGGTCGACAACATTTGAGTCAGTCAACATTAAAATTTTTGAAGCGACTCAAATTTTCTCATTGCCAATAGTACACGCAGAAATCAAGTTTTTTGGTATAAAAAACAACTTAGATAATCTACATAAATATTTATATGGAATTCTTAGATAATTAAATATCATTTGAGTAAAAAAAAATAGTCCCAACCCTTAGGTGTACTTCAATAACAAACAATTGGGCAAACAAATTCAATGGGAGCATTTGCTTGATTGGTTTTAGACAGTTTGAATCATTTCGGTTCATAACTTGTTTTAACTTTCAAACATGACTCTAAATTTTAATTTGTTAATTGGCTTATCACTTCACTTTTAATTATATTCATGCAAGAGAACGCTTGCTCGCACGAATATGTCGATCTGAACATAGCCAGAACTCTAAATGCCAAATTCTTCACATCACTGTAACAATCTGGAAGACTATTACATGCACCAAATTTAAGAGCCTGAACTCGAGGCATTTCTTCCAGAGCGGACTACTTTTGTTGCGTTACGTATGAGTATATACCTCCAACTTTTCAAATCCGCAAGTTTTCCACTCCATAAACTTTTACTTTCTAAATCGACAAATTGCATTTCTAGAGATACAGATTCAATTCTGAATGTAGATTAAGATTTAATATGAATACTAGAGTGCTTTTGTTGGTTTTGAATTGCTCAAATCTGTCAGCAAATTCATCTCTAACTATTTTTATGAGTGTGCTATAGTAATTGGTATCAAAAGTTGCACTGGTTTTATCGCGATATTGCTTAAAAAATTTGAAGTAACTCTCAACTTGCAATTTTATATTTAAAATTTATGAAACCATTTGCTGCTCAGTCGGCGTACTGAGTCTCCATTTCGTTTAACAATTCCTTAAACTGACGATAGTAGAGTGTTTTTGACAAGATGTTATTAACAAATTCATAATCTGAAGAAAGCGCCTCTTGGTGTATTATGCAGTGAAACTTCAGAATTTCGTAGTTTATTTTGCTCTGGAGAATGATTGTTGCCCGTTTAATTTTCCTGTTTTACCCTGTTTACTATTGAAACAATTTTATTTAAATTAATTCCATTGTCTTCATAGCATTTTTGTACGGTATTCGCTCTATCTTCCCCTCTAGTTTTTCCCGAGTGCGGTAGCAATCCTATAAGTTCTTCTTTTGGGCACATATCTGACAAAAGAGAAACTTGTGCCGTGTCTTTGAAGTCATATGATTCATCGATAGCAATGAAAAGGCAGAATAAAGTTGAATATATTCCAGCTGCAAAGATGTTACATTTGAGAAACTTTTAGCTATTCTATCTTGTTCTGTTTTAGCGGATAATGAAAAATCTTTGATCTTTTCAAAATTTCTGGTTTTATTTTGAAATTACTATAAAGTTCTTCAGATGCACGTATGAAGCTATCCTTGACGTGTGCCACGAGGATGAGGAATGTGGCTCGCGAGCCGGACGTTACCGATCCCTAGCCTCGGCAATGAAGTAACTAAACTTCATGTTCGACAGCAGAGATGATAATCGGCTGTGTAACAAAACGCGGCACTCATAACCTATTCCGCTCATATCAATTCCAAATAGTTTGGCAAGTATTATGTGTATATATGTATATGTAACAGCATTGTGATAGAAATTATGACTTCAGTGCTTTGATACATAAATAAATATTAACTTACTCAAATTAAAAAAAAACATGATCACAAAAATAATTCAACTGTCCACTAAAAGAAGTGATTACGAATGATTCATCACTTTAATACTTCCTCAATATATAAATAGACTATAATAATAGCTTATCTTCTATGAAAATTCAATATTGAGAAAAATTTGTCTTTGTCGTAACGCGCAAGCTTTGGACCGGTTGATTTTAACACTTATGCATAGCTTCTCACTATGAACAAAACGGATTGAGGCAAATCATTTCTCATCATTTTTATTTAAGAAAAAAAATTGAATATATATAACTATCGAATTTTATTTATTGTTAGGGTGTTGGTACTTATTTTCGCGATTTTTAAAGAAAAATTAGTAAACTAGAAATACCTTTATTAAAAGAATTTCTATCGCTGATCAATTGATAAAACCAACGGAATTTTTATGATCAAATTTTGAACTTTCAGATGGTATAATTGGTCAAAATTTCAGACACGAAGTGCTTAAATCGCGGAGATGTTCTTAGAAGAAAGACTTAATAGAAACCACTTCTTCACAAATAAAGTTATGATGACAGAGTCAAACACTTATTTTGCTGAATTATTTTTTAGATGAAAACTCACACTGAATTTGTAGACTTGAAGAAAGGTAATGTTGAGAAATGAGATGACTTTCGTACTGTGAAGTAACCTCAAAAGTTACTTAAAGTTTAAAATTTATATTACAAATTACTCTCCAAATATTGGTTTCAACAAATATATTTACAGTGTAATCAATTCACAGTGCACATTGTTCATCCTTTGAAAAACAAAATACAGTGCTTTTCAGATAAAAGTATCCACCTTTAATAACTTTTGTAATACTGGTATTTAGAAAAAATCCAAAAACACGTCAATTTATGTTGGAAGGGGCAAGCATTATGGCTTATTTAAACTTACTGGAAAAGCCACCCCCTCACCCCTAGCAGCATCCCCTTTATTTTTTTAAATTACTTTTCATATTTTTTATGTAAAATTTGGATACTCCTCTTTGAGCTGATTTCAAAAATGTATAATACTTGTAGGTTAAAGTGGTTAGTTTATGAGAGCACAAATTTTACTTATTATTTACTTTCACCTTATTTGCCTGTACTAAAATGGGTTATACAACAGTTCAAACTCTTTAATCTTTTTAACTGTGCTATTTATTATGAAGTTACAATAAGTGTTCAAAATGAGTACCATTCACTTCCATACAATGGTATAATCTATTTTGAAATGCCTCTCTGACATTGCTTAATACGGCTGGATTTAATTGTCGACATGCATTTTCTATCCTCTCTCGTAAATCATCCAGAGATTCTGGTTGGGTAGCATAAACTTTTGTTTTTAAATACCCCCATAAAAAGAAGTCTAGGGGTGTTAAATCCGGTGACCTAGGTGGCCACTCCATCATCTGCCTCCTTCTACCTATCCAACGAGCGGGGAATGTTTCGTTTAAAAATTGTCGGACAGGCATAGCATAGTGTGGGGGAGCTCCGTCTTGTTGAAATACCAGTAAATCTTCGGAAAGGTTATCATCATTTTCTATTATTGTTGTAATACGTGGGTCAACCCCTTCCCTGAGTAACTCAAGATATGATTCACCATTTAAATTTCCGTTGATGAAGAAAGGTCCGACAATGTGGTAACCTAGGATACCACACCAAACGTTTAACTTTTGGGGATGTTGTGTATGGAATTCACGCATAATATGTGGATCACTTTCAGCCCAATATCTACAATTATGCCTACTTACTAAGCCATTTAATGACCATGAGCATTCATCAGAAAAGCAAATATTGTTTAACAATTGTGGATTGTTATTGATAATTTGCGTCATTGATTCGCAAAACTCTAGACGACGATCAAAATCATCTTCATTCAACTCGTGCACCAACTTAACTTTGTATGGGTGGTACTTGAATTTATGTAGAACTCGGAAAACTGTAGAAGATGAAACACCGATCGCTCTACTTATTGTTGACAACGATTGGGGTTGTTGAGCCTCTAAGCTGACTTGCCCTAAAATTGCCACTTGGATTGCTTCGTTATTTACGAGTCCCTCTCGCTTATGCACTTTATTGCAAACAGACCCTGTTGTGGTAAATTTCTCCATCAGTTGAATTACATACAGTTGCATGTCTTCCGTCATGTAAATCGTTAAATATTCTAGCAGCAGCTCTTGCACAATTATTATTTTGGTAGTATAAACCTACAATTTCAATTCTTTCTTGCAAAGAGTAAACCATTTCAGAGAAACAAAATAAATAATGTATCAAATTACACTATCAATAGTGACTACAAATTCTAGTTGACAATGTCAAACTTTAATAAAAAGTAGAGTTTTTTGTTGTTTGGATTTCTTAAGTAGAATAAATAGCACAGTTAAAAAGATTAAAGAGTTTGTACTGTTGTACAACCCATTTTAGTACAGGCAAATAAGGTGAAAGTAAATAATAAGTAAAATTTGTGCTCTTAAAAGAAAAATTGTTTATCTCATAAACTAACCACTTTAACCTACAAGTATTATACATCAGCTCAAAGAGGAGTATCCAAATTTTACATAAAAAATATGAAAAGTAATTTAAAAAAATAAAGGGGATGCTGCTAGGGGTGAGGGGGTGGCTTTTCCAGTAAGTTCAAATAAGCCATAATGCTTGCCCCTTCCAACATAAATTGACGTGTTTTTGGATTTTTTCTAAATAGCAGTATTACAAAAGTTATTAAAGGTGGATACTTTTATCTGAAAAGCACTGTATATAATTTTTCTCGTTAGTATATGATAACGAGATATATTCATATATCAATTATCAAATTATAGTATAGTTCTCATTTCAATTACTAGGAAATAATTAAATATTCAGGTTCAAGGGAGGAAAAGGCACTTTAAATCCCATGTTATGAATATAATTCTTTCATCTCCCTCAAATAACAAGTCATTTTTAAATAATTTATTTATAGATTGTTCAAACAAGAAGTGGATTGAAGAAATAAAACTGAGAAGTAGGTACAGTATAATTTACAGGCATATTATTTATATCTATATTGATGTTAAACCTAATTTTTTAGATAAGGCAGCAATATGTCAGTATATAATTAGAGCCATTCCATGATGTAACTTTCACCCTTCCCCTTAAGGTGGAAAAGTACTACTTTGTTCTTTACAATGAGGCCACGAAATCTATATTTTAGATAGAGGTAGGCGGTGGTAGAGATTTATACTTTGATTTTACAAATTCTCATCTAAAGTACTGGATACTTTCACATAAGTTTTATAAACATTTTACATCCAGTAACAAGGCACATACTTTTATATATCGTTGAAAAAATAGTTGCCATAAAATCTCAAATTCAATATGAATTGGTAATCTACTGGATTACAGAGCTTGGTACGAGGGCTTAGGATCATCAGGATATGGTTCATACCCTCCAACTGGATAATAATTCATGTTGCTGTAATATGTACTTTCTGATGGTGGTTCAACATACATATTGGAACCATAGTTTGCCACATAGTGGCTAGAGCAGTTTGATCTGTCTCGATCCCACTGGTCACAGTACTGGGGAGTGCTATAGTTCGGCAAAGTTTGTGGTATATACTGATTCTGCACAGGAGGGTTGATCAACCTATCTTCTATAACCGAGTCTTCGGTTTTTATTCCTCGCATCTTGTTAGAGCTAGAGTGGTGTGAAGAACAAGCTGAACTTCTTTCATCCGACGAACCTGGTTTATTTTTCTGGTCTTTCTTATGCTTCATCCGTCGGTTCTGAAACCAAATTTTTATTTGTCTCTCACTGAGATTGAGGAGTGTTGCAAGATGTATTCTTCGGGGACGACAAAGATACTTGTTACTGTTAAATTCTTTTTCTAATTCTACAAGCTGCGAAGAGGTGTACGCAGTACGAGCTCTTTTTGGATTGTTCGGATTAGTGGATACTTTTGGGCTTGAATTGGATCGGGGACTCCTGTCACAATCTGTAAAAAGATAATTATCGTTAAATAGTGTTAAAAAATGCTAATTAGTTGAAGACCTGGGACTTCAAAAAAATGAATCGCCTAGAGTGCATGGTTGCTTATGTTCAATAACAAGAAAACTGATATAATATGAGAGAAAACAGTTTATTCTTCTTGGAGAGTAGATAAGTAGGTCAAAAATAACCACATAAATATTTTGTCATAGCAGTTAAATATCAATCTATTCAGTTAACGAGCTGTAACCAACACTAAAATCTAACACTTTGTTTGTAATTTTTGAAGTGTGTTTTTGTAAGTAATATTAACAAAATGTGTATTGGTTGAGCTCTGTCTTTTCAACATTATTCTAATTTTTAGATTTAGAAATGACACATTTGAAACCAATTTGACAAAACTAGCAATATTCTTATTATATCTCAATAAGACGAAAGAATAATCAAACTTAGACTGATCTATCTATGATTCCAACGTAGATTGTAAATTGATATGAATTTGATAAAGACTCTTGAGAATTCAGTTGTTTAGTAAAAGATCTGTTGATAGTTTCTTTTAATTTTTTATAACCTACGTACGACACGCACATTTGCTTTCGTTACATATATTTTGATATGCCAAAAATAATCTGAAATATGAACATACCCTTAGAATTCGTCATTCCCGTTGTATCTGACATTGGAGGTGTTACTTCGAATGGTACCTGTACGCTGAAGTAAGGTTTATCATAATTCAAAACCATTTGGTTCTGATCATACGACAAATTATTATCTTCCGTCTTTTCCGCCCATCTAGAGATATGTATACTTTCCATTGACTGAAACTAAAAAACTTGTGTCATACATTCACTTTAGAAAAAAATCCCAGAGGAATATACCATTGATTGGAAAAAACATTATTAAAAGATATGAGGATTGCTATTTATATTGGTTTTGGTAATAGTGATATTTTCTCACATTATTGTTGTAATTACATAACCTAAATCATAATATTTCGTTACATAAATTCAGTTCAGTTTCCACTCAAGGGGTGAAACCAGAATTGAAATATAAACCCAAACGTCAATATCAACTGCTAGATTGATAATCTTTGTTATCCGGAGCATTCTCAAGTCCGACGTTAAAAGAGCAATATATCAATCAAAAGCAATAAAAACTCTCGGACCTGATGAAATTGATTGCTATGAAACATTAGAAATTAGACCGGACTGGGAGTTGAACAACTATACCAGTACACACTAATTCAACCAAATTGTCAGAAAGATAGCCCACGCTAGAAAATAGGTACAGTAACGAAAGAAGAAGTTTTGTTTGCATTTAACTGAAATGAAAATTCCCTTAAAACCAGAATCGGTCAATAAAAACTTTCGTGCAGTTATTATTCCAACTAGAAACGTATCAAATAATTTAAACATTATACCTCATCCTACAGGTTTGTAAGTAATGGAAGAAATCTTTGAAGGCCTAAATTCCTCTTCGTGTCTAAAAACAATATTACTTCGATTGAACTGATAAACATGATCATGATGTTTAAACATCAATATACGAGAACTAAACCTATATTAAAAAGAAGCTTCACGTCGACTGGTGGAGTGAAACACCAGTGCCTCAAAGTCTTGGTATTACATCTGCACAGTGAAGAATTATAGTTATACGTATAGGATCTCGAAATAAAACATTAATTATCTTTGTGTGCCTTTTAAAATTAACCAAGAATTTTTCGCAGAAGATGCCAGATCGAGAACAACGTGTTCTCTGGTATTACCTGTCATGTATTAATAGTGGAATTAGAGTAACGTCAATTTAGAATTAAAGAAGAAAAAGTCTTTATCTTAAAAATGCAAGTTCCATACCTCATCTCAAATAATTATTTCGTACATCAACAAAAAACTTACTGGTTAACTGTTTACATTACCTGAGAAGCCGTTTTTAGATCCAAATGAATATTTTGAAACTATCTCATTGTTATTAGAATATTTTGAAAAACTATGTTTGAATTTAAGGGCCTGTCTTTTCATTCTTAGATAATTAGATATTAAAATTTATTTAGCTATATATAATTTTATTATAATCCAATAATTATTTCTACTTCTATAATTTCTCGTGTATTGTGAATTGTCACAAAACAATACAAATTAACATTATAATGAATTTCAACTTCATATAAAAGGAAGTTTCCACTTATAAAGTTTCTAACAATCTAAATAAAAATAGGCTATACTATAAGCCACCTGACAGGTGTTACAAATTATACAAATTCAAACTATGAAATTTTAAATGGAATAGAATATTGCTTAATAAACAGAAACTTGGATCATACGTATAATAACCACGATCTTACCGATGTGATAAGGAAGAATAATCCGGTTTCCTTTCCTATTAGATTCATTATGAAACATTTTTTAGGAGAAATGGCAAACTAATATTGTTATACACTCACCAGATGGTCTTCAATCTTATACCCAGCAAAGTGCGCGTCCCTTAAATTATTGAGTGATTGTGCTTCTCTTTGTGTTGGTTGATTCAATAGATTGTTCTGTTTGTTGACAGGCATCATATAGTTATTCTCCATAGCGGCATTATATGATGGAGGAGACAAAGTCTCACTCGAACTTGGTGAAAAGGGTTCCGTTAGCAGCACTTGACCAGACTGTTCTTCGTATACGGACGACATCATTATATTCGTTCAAATTTGAACCAAATTACCAAGTTTGTGTATTTATAATGAGTAAAAAGCTCCGCCTCTTTATTCTATCAACCATTCAAGTTATTTAGTTTGTTGTCTTATGGAAATTTATTACCATTCCTTCAATGTCATAAAAACATTAGTGTGGAAATAGAAAGTTAAAATTTCATAAGTTGAAAATATACTATGTATTGGAATGAATGAATGAATGATGAAATTATAAGAAGATAAATTTTTGCTCACTCATGGTGAATGTGCGAATTATCCTCAAAGTGTGATATCGATTGAGGATTTCGATTGTATGATTATACGATGACTGATAATTAATTTGTTTACAATGCTAATATGTCGAAGGCATAAACTAAAAACATAGTATTATATCGATAGATTTTCTCTCGACCTCTAGAATTAAGTTCCTACTAATGTTATAGAATTCCGTATTTTGATATTTTATAATTAAAAACATAGGTTTTTAATTACAAAAAATATAAGTTTTAGCTCTGGTGTCTACGACTAATATTTTCCAGGATATAGCACTTTGCATTCTATATAGGCTGTACAAAATTCTTCTTCTCAAGTGTTGAGGGTTTTCAGTATCAACTTCTTCGACTTCGCCACCAAAATCTTTATCCATATTTTTATCATGCATCTTTTCTCATTTGACATCGATGGATTTGAACATCTTTTTAAGAACCAAATGTTCATGCAAGATTCAGAAAACCAGCGGAACAAATTGGGTCGAGATGGTGCTTCATCATCAAAAGTCCAAGCGGGTTGATCGGCACACTGCTGTTGGTTTAATCCACGTCGAAAATCATCGCACGAAAATGTTTGCGATGTATTTCCATTTGTGGACTACATGAGTAGTTTTACCATTAAAAATGTCAAACTTTATGTCGACAATGTCAGATTTGACATTATCACATCAGTGCTGCCATATATCAAAAGTTAAATATCAACCGTTGTACTACCATCACATATCTCATATGCCCTATAACCAGAATTGATAGAAAATAATGGTTGCATTTTTGAATCTACTATATTAAAAACATTTGATACCAATTATTGGGCTCCGGCAACAATTCCATTTCTAATTTTTTCTTAATAAGCAGTTTTGATATTTGTTGACAACTGAAACGGCCTAAAATGGAAACTCAAATAGCGAAACTGAGGAAAAGTAACGTGAAAGGTGTTCCGTCTCTTGGAATAATTTGTAAGTGGCTATTTTCTTCTAAAAGTGGCTATATGAGTGCGGATTATGCTGGACGTCTAGCAATAACACTTACTCTACTGTCAAATGGAGAGGTTATGGCACAGACAAACGAGTTCCTGGTATTGTAGATTACGTGTAGAATTAAAAAAATATCTTCTGAACATGACGGAGAAAAATACGGTGAACTGGTAGTACAAAAAATTCTATTTCAATATTTCTTATATATATTTTTCATTCTTCCAAAATTTTGTTACTTCATGTGTTGTATCTTTTGTTGAGTACAATACTAACCTTTGTATTCAACTACTGATGGTGTAAAGTCTTGCTCAGACACGGTTAGTAGTTCTGTAGAATATCAAGTAATTTAGTGCGTCTAAACAGTGAAAATTTGTAAAGTAGTTCAGTGTAGTAGCTTAGTTGAGTAAATGGATCTAATTCTATTTTTGCAGTCGATTAGAGCCTTCCACCACGTACAGCTAACTACTAAACTACTTCTTAATCAAGTCTTAGCATGTGTGCTTAGTCGCAGTCTTTAGATTTCAACACAATATACCACGCAATATGTCACGCTGGGTTCGCTGGGTTCATATCAACATATTCACATCTATTTCAAAATTCTATTTGAAGCTCCTAATGGCTCTCTTCTACTTATGTACATTCCCCCCTTCGACGGCCTAGATTTGAAAAAAAATTTTCATTCTATTTTAATACTATTAAACTTGTTGGAATGAAAAATGATTAGTAGATACTAGCTACTCGGCTAAATTACTTGCTACCTGATTAAATTGATAGCCTTGTCTAAACCATGCGTTATGTTAAAGGAAAATACTTAGAAATTTATTGGTTATTTCATATAAAATTCAATGGAAATAATTTTCTGATAAAAGATAACGAGTGAATATATTTATTGCAAGAATTTCGCACCTATTTCTCTATCACCTGAGCCTTTCAGATACGTGAGTGCATAATTGAAATCCAATTAGGTACGTTTAAACTTTTTGTTCTGTATTTTTCTATTTTTTCATCCTCTCCATCAGCACTTATTTTGCAATTCACCTATGTTACACTACCATTCAAATTAAATATAATTAACAACGAAAAACTGTACCTTATTTTCTATGAGAATCATGTCTCATGCTCATTTAGATTTTTAAAAGAGTGTTGCACTATTACTGTTCATAATATTTCATTTTATTTATTGTTCATTACACATTGAACTACTTATATGAAATACTTCAACTTTGTACGATACTTTGTCTGCCTCGAGTTAAAAGATACGTAGCTATCATCGTTTTTGAAATGTGTCGACAAAATAAAGGAAATACCTGATAGAATTGCTAATGGAATATATCAGCTGTTGTGTCAAATATTATCATCCACTGAATTTTAGCATTTTAAAAAGAGTGTTAACGAATCTGTTAATTATACTATCAAGAAAAAGCTTTCAATATGCACGAAATCAATATTGCAACGGAGTTATTTTATAATCAATCCGGGTTCAACGTATTCAAGCTTTTATTTGAACATTATTTCTACCATTTTCTGATATACACGACAAAAAGTAGTGAATTTTACTATGTCACGTATTCTCAGGAACACTGGTAAGAAATCAATGTCGCCAAAGAACATGTGCTCCTGGAAGAGTTTGGATGAAAAAGCTGCATGATCGTTTATAAGTATGTATAGTTTGGTTTAGAATGTTGACAGTTGCCATTTCCAAAGTTATATTCAATGAATATTAGAATAATTTTAATTTGTTTTTTTAATCTTTCATTTCAGTTTGCGATTTTTGTATTTGATTGTTTTGTTAGTTCATACAAAAAGATTTACGTGTCTAATGTCGAAAGGGGTTTGTTTCAAATAATTTGTGATGCCAAAGACTAGAACAAGATCGTCAAATAATATTGATCAATAATGTCATATTCTACCTTTTATCGTACTAAACACACTGTTTACACCACCACTACACCAACACTTCCAATTACACCGTCCGACGCGTGCTTCGATAAACAAGTGATCATCTTCAGAGACTAAAGGTAAACTAAAAGCTTCTAGGTTGAGATACCCATTTTATAATAAATTTTTCCAGCTATGAACCAAATTATATTTTCTCCAACAGCTAAATTATACAAGTCTAAAACATTGTGGAAACTTACAATAGGCAGGTTATCTTTTCATATTCTAAATTTGAGCATGCGTTTACATTAAAATTTCAGCTCTTTTAAGTGTTCTTTGATAATGGTATAAGTGAGATTCTAAAATTGGAAAAAATCGAATATCGGTTTGCCTTTCAAGATTTGTTATTGAAAGGTAATACGGCTAAGCAAAGATAGAGGAGTTAGACAATGTGTACACAATACAACAGTATCAGTTTGTGTGATGGCGAGCATTCACGACTCAAAGTATATCTAAAAAGTACCAAATGGTACTAGATGACCGTCGAATTGCAGTTAGAGAGACATTCGGCATTTCACAGAAGCGCATTTGCCATATACTGACTGAAAAGTTATATATATGTAAGATATTAGCTATGAAGTTCCAGTTTTATTATCGGCAATAAAAAACATGTTTTCCTAAAGCTTCCATTTTTTTCTGGAAAAAACCTCAGGTGAGATTGTAAAAAGTATATTTTCAAGAACATATTATATCCCAGTTTATAATATGTATTAAGCATTTTTCTTATGAGATCTGCCGGGTCCAACAAATACACTTTCCTTAATTTTAGCGTCACTCAAAGAAGTGAGTTCTTGTATCTTTGTTCATAGTTTTTACAAAATTTTTGATTAGCCCTAATTGTATGTGCAAAAGTAGTGATATTATGTTTCGTGGTTAACAAAAGGTTCATTTTTCTTTTTTTTTTTGCCCAGGAGCGCGTTAACAGATCTTGGAGGCCCCTAATGCTGTTACATTTCACACTCGGCTGTTCTACTATCAAAAAAAGCAACAGTAGTTCGTTTAGCTAGTGTGTAGTCCTACAACCAAAGCAACAGCTTTCAAATCTGCACAGATAAATTATTGGTGTTTGCTGTATTATATCTATTATAACATTAGTTTTATAATGTCGTATATTTCTTTCAAATAAGCTTCGTGAGCTAAATTTACTTTTCTTATAGAGAAGTACAGCCTTGAGACTTGACTTTGAAAAATCAATGAGAAGTCTCCATTCCTCTGACTTATTTTGGTGAACCAGTATTAATATCAAACCGTGAATGTCATTACAGAACACTTGGCCGTTCTCTTTAGAAAACAGAAATCAACATTCATGAACTGTGACGTTCAAGGAAACAGCAACTCCAGATTCTAGCAGATTCCACTGTTCCAGTCTTGAACTTAACAATTGCGGTGTTTGAAGATTTCTTGAAAAAGCCTTTGTTATTTATCAAGCAAAAATAACAACTGCTCATGTGATAGATTGGTGAGAGAATATGGTCTATTAAACCAACCGGTCAAATTTCTGCACCAGAACCCAATATTTATCCCGGTTGCGAAAATCCAGGTAAAAATATACACCATAGCATTTCGTTATTAAAGGTGTAATAGCTTTTTTTGGCTTTAAGGTGTATATTCAGCACAAGTATAACAAAATAACTCGGAAGAATTTACACCTTTCAGCTATCAACTAACCTCCAAAGGTTCGAAATAATTGATGATAACTCTAAGCTACTTACAGAGTTTAAGGGAAAAAATATTAAAACTATTTTAAACGTTGCAGGAACTGAAATTTTTCTTTCAACTTTTGAAGCGTTACCAATAAAAATCACAACAAATTTGGTTCTAGTAACATTGAGTGTTACCTAGTGTTTTAAAAGTTGAAAACAAGTGTGTAAAGAACGAGAAGCGTTGTTTCCTTCCCAATTACATTTGAAAATGTACAAAGAAAAGACAAACGTGTCCATTTGAAAAAGCAATTCTTCAGTTAATAACTCAATTGGCAACTATTAATTTTTGAGGTTAAGAAAAGGATACAAAAATAGGATAAAAATTGTACTCTCTATCTTGACAACTTGCAGTGCCTCAAATTGCTTTATTTATCTCTTCAGGCATTGAATCGACATTCATTTAGTGTATATTAAGACAAGTACTATCCTTGGTTAGCATATACTATGATCATAAAATAGGCTTCTAATGTTAGTAGTTATTGAATTTGAGATAATCATTTCTTTACTTTTCAAGATTGGCTATGTTCACATTTGTTTAGTATCATACTAAAATTGAATGAAATAATAGTGGTCAAAATCATAAACCAAAAACTCATCACTTGCCTGCAAAATCCCATTTTACTTGAAATTATGGGAATATTGTGAAAAAAATACAACTTGGTAGTACAGTTGTCAAATAATATTTTCTATCATTTCAATATTTTAGTTTAAGGATTAGATATTAGGAAGTTTGCATGTTTTGATTATGAAATTCAAGACATTCCATTTACCACCTTCACTATTGGTTTCAAATTTCGATCTAATATTTTATACATTTTGTGAAATGAATAGTTTCAATAGTTACAGGTGGCTTCTTAAGACAGTCTAATTGTTGTTTAATGATATATTAATCAATGAACTTGTTGTTTGGAAAGTTGGAGTGACTAATTAGAAATAAATATGACAGTTCATGTTAAATAACTCTGAATAGATCAAAATCAAATTGAAATATGTACAAAAATTATTACTTTTTTTTTGTTAACATTGATTTAACTCTCTACTTACCGAAAATCTATGTTCACCCTCTTATTTTTCAGTATATTTTTACGTATTCTGCTTTGTTGACTTTCGTCAAGCTTCAAATTATTGATAGTTTTCCAAAATTTGTCATTTTTTTACTCTTAGCTGAAATATTTTGGGCGCGAAGCCAACTGTACATATAAACAATTCGGAAAAATTCAAATATCAGTGAAATTCTTATCGTTTTGAAATACACTTTTCGCGTGTTTCAAATGTTGATTCCAGTTCCATTTTATCTGGTCGAAAATGACTTCATTACACTCTAATTACTCGTCACTAGCCTTCGATAGATTTTATAGCAAATACTCAAATTTTATTTAATTTCTCTTATCAATACAATTCTTTGTAGCTGAAATAACTATTAGTTATCTCTCATACTCTGAACTGAATCCAGAAAAATAAAATTTGCAGAAACTATGAATATAACTGATATTAAAGTAGCGTAAAATATTATTATTAATTATCCTTATAAACAAACCTTTTAAATATTCATTAGACTCATTAAACTAATCTAAAGTTTACGATCCTATAAAGTAAATAGTATTATTCTATTAAATAATAATGGTTCAAATTCAGTTAGTTGCTCTTCATCTTCCTGGAATGTTGGTGATTTTTTCATTGAAGTGATTAAAAGTGAACTATTTCATAGGACTCCACTATTTATATTTCTTTTTGTTCTGTCTCACATACCTCTAAAATTGGTGAGTAATGTTTATTGTTTTCAATAAAATCTCCAAAAATAAAATTGACTGTGAAAAATGTAATCAATCTTTTCGAATTAGATATAGTTCAGCAATGAGAAAAAGTTCTTTTATTTTTCATTCACTTAATGCAAAATATAAATATTGAGCCTAATATAAAAGATTTTATGTGTTCAAATCTAAGTAACTAAGGAGTCAATAAAATTGTAACAACAACTTTGTAGTGATACTTTTAAGATTGAAAAAATCATAATATCATCGGAAGTGGTATACGAACTTGGTAACTTGAATTCCTAAAAATCACATTACGAATACTAAAAAACGAAGATTGACGAATGGTGAGACTAGAAACAAACAGAATGGAAAATTTTATTAGTTCGAAATTCGTAGTGGGATAATTTTGTGTTGAGTTGTTCTAATAATTTTCCAAGATGATTTGAATATTTTATCAAGTTCCTGCATTTTTTTTATTTCTTTTAGTTACAATATGTCCAACAAATACCAATAGTTGTGTATAGTTGTGTTATCATTGACATGGTTAAAAGGCAGTTCTGTCATTTTTAAATCTATAACAATAGCATGGTTGTATAATTTCATTCTTCAACAATTGAAATATAATATAAATATATAAACTAACAAAGTTATAGAATCATTTGGGTGTCTATTTTATATAGGCAGATAGAATAGGAACACAAACTAACTATATATTCAGGAATAATATCCGTCTGAACAACCCATACCTCAAATTCCTATAAATAACTCAAAAATAAAATTTAGGGTAAAAAGGTATTTGAAAAAAATACCATCAATAAAGAAATCGAAATGAACGTACTACTATTTGTATTCTAATATCTGTACCAGGCAGACATCTAATAATATTAAAAGTACCTGTTCTTCAGTAGCAATAATTATAAAGCACATGAATTGGATCCTTACCGACTTATAATTCTTCTAGAATTACTGATAGAAGGCGGAAGATATAGTAGTACTAGTTTACGTTAATGCTAAAGTAAATCTAAAAAATTGTCGGGATTGAAAGAATGAGTATTCATGCTGAATTATCATATGAAGTACTTATAAATATAAAATTTTGTTTTCATACCCTATATATACAGAAGTCCTAAATATAGATTGGTTCCAATTATGTACTACGCCTTTTTATTTCGCAAGATCTGTCCGATGTTATCCTTTTAGGCAGATAGATGTGTAGAAAGTCCAACAAGATCCCCATATCTCAATCCGTTGCACATAAAACGTGAAATTTTTCTATACATAAACCGGCAAATAGTAAAAAGGTATGTAACTAATATCACACACAAAATATAAATGTAGATTATTTCATATCATGTCATTAGAAGTGTACAAAACGTATCTGTATACATTTGACAAGTACTTGATCAATGAAAATAATTCAATAGTGTTTTCGTAGTGCGGATGTGGCAAAATTAAAAACCAAGCTGTACTAACTCTAATATATTCCAAGGTTTAAGATTCTTATGTATTCATCGACTGGGAAATAATTAGTTAAGATTTGCGGTGGTTTTAAATTGTGTTATTTATTGTAAAAACCAATCAATTCATCGATTTCAAAATTCATTATTCAAATTGACGCTTGATAGAAATATTAATTAATATTATATATTCGGTAAGGTTTCAGTAGTCAGTATTCCGACACCCCATCTCCCAATATGCCAAGCAGGCTCTTGCCAAAGGCGTCAATCACACTATTACGTCCAAATCCGTACCCATAGAAACCATCATTTGCCAAACAGAGGAGGTCATTTCTGAACTCCCTTCCAGCCAAACAGAAATGATCAGGCAGGATGTTACCAAGGTCATCAATCAATACCCCCTCCATTTACTCTCTCCATTCAACTTGACCTCTTAGGAGCAGCAGTCTCTCAAATATATTTACAACGATCCTGATATTGTAGTCCTCGCAGCCGACTTCTTATCTTGATAAGATAAATACTCTTGTCAATATTTCTAAATACAAAATTGTCCCCAAAGACCCCACCACATATCTGCAAAAGACAACAAAAAGTCTTTTCAACAAATCCAGTCTTCTATCCGACATTGCTATTGCATTTAATTGTCTCACCTAACTCCTGTCAAAACATCTTTTCTGAAAAATCCGAATCCTACGTCAAAAAATCCTACTTCATATTCCAAGGCGATTTCTACCGGTAAGACATGGGATCCCCCCTCTCTCCCGACACTGCCAGCATTTTTATCAACCAATTTGGAAATAAAGAGGTTGAGGAAGTATCATCTCTGCAGTTCATGACGTCATAATCAAAAAACTTTTTCAATGTTCAATCCATAATCCAGCCCAACTCTATCATTGATACACTCTTATTACGATCCATATCGTTAACTGAAGAATCCAGTCGACCATCTGAAATCAATTTTTTGAAACAGCCGTTAATTCAGAATAGTTACAACGAATCCTAAGTCCCTAGAATCATCCACAATTTTTCGACTTCAGCTCCTCCGCCCTCCTCCACTGGCTTAAAGAATCAATTGAAGATATCCTTTCCTTATATTAACGGTATAACAGACAAAATTTGCATCTTCAAGCCACATGGTATTCGCACAATCCAGCCCAGATACTCTTCCACCTAATCAGATCCAAAAATAAAATCAACAATGTATACCATGAAGTGTGTGAAATCCCCTGCTCAGATTGCAACCGTTCCTATAATCACCAAACACATCGACTTATTTCAGACAGGGAAAAGAAACATTTGTTGTTTGTCACTAATACCGATATTTCCTCCACCTTTGCCCAGCATTGTGTCCATACCGAACTAGAAATCCGTTAAAATCCAGTATAACCAAAACTATTGCCCCACTTCGCTCGTTTATGTCCAGGATTATTCAATAAGCTATTACAATAGAGAAAAATTTGAACTGTCTGATCTCAAGGAACGATGGCCAGATTACCATCAACCTAGAAACACTTACTTCATCCAATTCTTTCCAATACCACTCCGGCCATGAATAAGATCTTGTTTAAAATTCCACGAGAAGCCGAGCTCCACACATTTATTATCTCTCCCCGCCAATAGGTACCCTACAATTACAATAACCAGGCAGTTAGCTCAAGACCAGTAATGATTTTGATAGTGTCCACCGTGTTCCCGATTGTAAGTGTATTACTTTTTATTCCTATTCTAATCATTCTATATTTTTTTGTTTCGGGTTTTCATTTCCTCGGTGAAATTCCAAGGATTAGGTAAATTGAGGCCTTGGCATTAACAAAAAAAGGGGTGATTCTTTGCGTGGAGTGGGCAAATTGAGACTACGGAATCGAATCACTTCAAATTGGAACCGAAATGTCGAGAATTTTCAAAATTATCATTTGAACTAGAGTTTTTTCAAACTCCAAAGAATGTCTTGATATAAGAGACAAGGAGGGTGAAACCTTAGTCAATAAATTTTTTTTCAAACCAAATATATCTATTGGTAGAAAGATATTGTGTACAATATCCAGAATTTATGAAAAAATCATAAAAAATAAAATCGAACAGGAATATTGCAACATGGAGGCAGAAGAACAGGCAGGCTTTAGAGCGGGGAGGTCGACTATTGATCATTTATTTACGATTTCGCAAATAATTGATAAGAAAACCGCCAAAAATCAAGAACTCCACCTTTTGTATGTTGACCTTAAAAAAGCATATGACAGTGTACCTCAAACAAAACTATGGGATGCCTTGGAAAGAACAAATATAAATGCGGCCCTAATAAAAGCAGTACAAAAGCTTTATGAAAACGGTAAATCAAAAGTAAAAATAGGAAACAAGGTCTCAAAAGGATTCTCCATCAATAAGGGGTTAAAACAAGGATGCTGTCTGTCGCCCACACTCTTCAAGATATACCTGGAACACGCACTAGCACACTGGAAAAGGAAATGTAAGAACATGGGCATTCCACTAATCGATTCCACACTATATACCTTGTGTTTTGCAGATGACCAAATAATCTTGGCACAGGACTACGAAGACTTAGAATATATGACAAGAAAGCTAGTAGAGGAATACAGGAAATGGGGTCTAGAAGTGAATTTTAGTAAAACGGAATATATGTGTATTGGAGGAGAACAACAAAATTTAATACTTGAAGAAACAAAACAAAAAATAAGTCATTGTACAAAATACAAATACTTAGGCATGATCATCACTAATGATGGAAGATTAGATGAAGCAATAGCACAAAGAAATAACCAAGGAAAACAAGCAATAAGACAACTGAATAGTGTATTGTGGGACAAACAAATATCCAAGGAAAACAAACATCGAATATACAATAGCATAATAAAAAGTATAACAACATATAGTAGCGAAGTCTGGCCTCAAAAAGAAAAAACAGTCAAAATGCTTGAAGCCACAGAAATGGATTATTGAAGACGCGCGGCAGGAATATCAAGACTGGAAAAAATAAGAAACGACAGAACCAGGGAGATCATGAAGGTGCAACACACGATTACGGAAGACATTAGGGTGAATCAGTTAAGATGGTACGGACATGTCCAAAGAATGCCTGAAGACCGCATACCCAAACAAATCTTAAATTGGGCACCAAAAGGAAGAAGAAAGAGAGGAAGAGCAAGATTAAGTTGGAGAGAAGGTATCGAGAGAGAGGATTGAAAGAAGATCTTTGGGAAGATCGAGAAAAATGGAAACTGGGAATCGGAAGACGGCGAAGAACGTTTTAACCCGATTAATATATATATATATATATATATATATATATATATATATATATATATATATATATAGAAAGATTATTGTTGAGAAATGTATCGATAGTAATACAACGAATTTTTTTAGTTGTGAATATTAGTTGGAAAATTTTTGCGTAGTAATAAGTAAGCACGTAATTTTCGAAAGAAAAAGCTTTCTCGACGTAATGAGTTTATAATCGACACATGCATTTGTGAAAGACAACTGTTTTGTTGAACCACTTGCTGCAATTAAGATAATTAGAATTAAATATGAAAAACTATTAACAAAATTTTTGAATGCGGTGTAATATTTCCGATCTCCGATTTTCGAAAAAAAGTTTAGAAAACAAACGAGGAAAAAACAAAATAAGCTAGATTATAAGAAATTTAGTAGACATTCTAAAACAAAGGAATCGGATTATTCTACCAACAATTTGAAAAACACATTCCATTCTGGAAACACTAGAGACGTAAAGAGACTATTTTCAAGCTTTACTGAATGTGGGTGAGAACGAGATCGAAATAAAGACCCATATAGAAATTCTAAGGAAAGAAAAATTGAAAACATATTGAAATTGAGGATATAAAGAAGAAAAAAGAAAATGAAATAGATGTAGAAATGTTGGAAGCACAGGAAGTGTTGCTACAAGATCAAAGAAAAAATTCACACCGATAAATTGGAATGTGAACATTGGAATCTAGTGACGATTTGTTGAATCAAACATGTCAGCTCTTGTGTATACGTGGAAACATATAAGATGAAATTATAATAGTGTTACGAACAATTCGCCAAATAGGTCTTTAAGTCGGCTTTGTCTGGATCTTATGGAATTCTAAAATTAGTGGAAGGCGGCAACCTTTGATGTAAGATTGAAATAGCAGGGATTCTAAAAGCTTTTTATATAAGTTTTTATTAAAGTAGACGGTTTATGTACATTGCTGCTTTTGAATAATTTCTAGGATGGTATATTTATTTTGTTTCGCTTCTTTATTGTCCAGAAGTTTGGGAGGTCAATAAATTTGAAAGATCATTACTCAAAGATAAGTTTTTTATTTCATGGTCACTCTAATAGCCACGTATTAGAAAAAAATTGTCTGTTTTTATCACTTTCAAACAATTAATTTGATAGCATCAATGACTCAACTGATTCTTCTTATTTCAACTGTTAAGGTAGTGTGAGATACAAAGAAATATCCAATGTTCGTATTATAAATATTGAAAATATACACAACTAAGCGTAATATCGAGCAAATTATTTCATAATGACTTTTCTATTACCAACCTGTATTAATCCTTTCCTTTAAGTTATGTGATTCTAAAATTATTGTCGGATGTTAGAGAGAATACCAGTTGCTACAAAAGATTCTAAAAAAGCTGATTCTTAATTGCATATAAATTGATGGCTTCTTCAGTTATATACGGATTTTTATCAACTAATAGATTGAAAGGTATAATTAGGCGATACTTTACACTCTGGAAAAATTCTTTTGCTCTTTTACAAAATATGAAACACCAACTGTTTTATCGAAATATTCACTGAAATATTGCAAATTCAGGGAAAATTTGTATTCCACAAAAAATGTGATTAATTTCGATGTTTGATACGTCAAATATATTCAGTTTCTTTGAATTTCTGGAAATTTGAGTAGGAAAAGAATTTTGGATGTCGAATACTAAAAAATGCAAGGGACAATCGCCACGTAGTGAGGAAACAAACGATTAACATGAATATTTTGAAAAGTTTTAGTATCAACCAGAGCAATGATTTCTACTTTATTGAAAAGCAATAAAATTGCATAAAAAGAATCGAATATATTAGTTTTTCCAAACATGGCCAAAAGTAGATGATGAAAATGTACATATACAAAGTGTTCATTGAATCTAAAATAATTTTTAGATATACCCTAGACAAAAAAAAGGTGGTTCAGAAACAACTCAAAGTGCCATTCTCAATAAGTAGTGATAAATGAGCTATGTTGTATTATTTCAAAATAAACAAATTTGGGCAAAGATATACTTTTTTCTCAATATTTGAATATGTCATTATCTATGTATAACCAAATAAATCAAATACTTTGAAGGCGATATTTGACATTTTATTCAGCGTTTCATTTTAATTGTATATTTGTTTTTCGATAAAAGCTAATCATGTGAAATTTTAGTGAATAGAAACGTAAATACCAATGAGATAAAATGAAAGAATTTTAGTATTTTTATACTAAACAAGTCAATATTTTAGATATGCCAAATCAATCCATAACAACGGTATCATAGAGTTATAACAATAAATTTTTGTAAGAGCGCATGTAATAGCAAGAAAAATGTGATTTCGGGACAATTTCTTTAAAGCAATCCCATATTTTCAGGTATGATAATATCAGGAAAATGATCTTTGGGGTAATTGCAGTGTACACTGATTATATTAGTCCTTTATTTTCAATCATTCTCTAGCACTTTTTATACAGAATATTAATAAATCAAATGATACTATTTGATAAATGATTCATCTCATTTTATAAACAAACGTCTAGAGAGAGCTCTTATGTCAAACTCCAGCTACACATACTAGATATTGTCCATTTTAATTAAAATAATGTATTAATGTGTTCTGAGGTATGAGGATATCTCAATTAATTCAGTTACTCAAATCTCAAAGCACCGCATTTCATGAACATCATGACATTTATGTTTACTATAAACATACGATGTTTATTACCAAAACAGACCAAAAGGCGAATTTTCACCTTTCGCCTAGAGTCTCCACTATATTAAATGAAATGTTGTATTCCTTTCTTATGGCTTCATATTGTTTACACTTAATCAACATACGATTCATAGTGAGATTTCTTTCACAGGTTTCGCATAATGGTAACTCAGTTCGTGTGATGAGATTTTAAGAGTTAAATTGCTGTAACCCAGTCCTGGTGGACTTTTTGTTCCAATATTTGTTGTGAATACCTTCTATTGATTATGTTATAACGCCATTATTGTAATACACATGACGCACAATTTGAAATAATTGTTGGAGATTCAAATCATATTTATATAAAGAAGGAATCAAATTAAATTCAAGAAAATCTAAAATTCATTAGAATCAATTCATTTTAGGATAATTCCTTCTCGACTTTAAAATCAATGAACGATTTTATCACACAAGTTCACTTTGCCCGATCTCTTGACTTGTTTGACCATCTTTAAATTTTCATTTTTAGATTTTGTTATGCCTCATTTAACTCTCTTTTCGACTTGCACCTATCATAATATGTCATTTTTAAATTTTGCTTGGATGATCATTGGCATGTCCAAAGCTAGGTTAGCCAGTCTTGGCCCAAGCTTTGGTTTCCAATGAATGGTCAAATCTGGGTGCTTCTTTCTACCCATCAGACTCCAAAAGCAAGGCGACAGCGTTATCACTTTTTCTTGTTCACTTTATTTACCTTTATTTTCATTTTTAAGCCGGCCACAAAATATAAAATAAAATTTGAGGTTACAAAATTCTTCATTGTTTGTCTTCTGGAATTTTAATCGTCTATGCAATATCTTGGTCCTGCAAGAAAGAAACAAAGAAAGTGCATCTAATTTCTTGCACATTGTCTTGCATCATCTGAAGCGGCCTTCAGGAAAATTAGTCAGGGTCATGAGAGTGACATTTTGTACAATATATACAAACATAATATATTTGGAAATTTTTCTTGGCGTGCCGATAATTGACCATTTCGTTTTATTTTTTTTGGTAGCCTTATTTAAAATATGCGTTAATGACAAATATAACATTACAAATATATATATATATATATATATATATATGAGTAGTTTTTTATTGGGAACGAGTTTCCATTCCTAGGATTCGAATACTTATGTATTCATCGTCTGGGACTGAAATTATGATCAAATACAATATAAGAAATATGTATAAATGTATAACATTAATAAAATTTATAATAATTAATTAAGATTTCCGGTGATTTTGATATTATTAAAGCTTGTGAAAATTTTTAAACTCATGGAATTCAAAATTTAATATTCAAATTGACTTTGATAGAAATATTGATAAATTGAAATATTTATTCTGGGTAATATAGGAATTTTCATTAATTTTTGATTGCTTTGATTTTGATTGACGTTCAATTTTTATAGGTTAGATAAGGATAAGTTTTAGTGATTGATGTTTAATATTGATTGGTAAATTTATGGATAACATTAAATTTCAATAGGTTAGGTCGTTATGAATGTAGTTGAATATTCATTGGCTAGAATATAAATGACAATAATTTTTTTAGGTTAGGTCGTTATAAGTTGAAATTTATAGGTTAGTTGGTTGTTAATGGCGTTGAATTTTCAGATTTCCTTTCCTTTCCTTTTTCGAAATCTAAAAGATATGCATAAATTACACTAAGGTTATTTAAATCTTATTTCTTATTAATGCATTGATCAGTTTGGGCAATATATGTTGTTTCTAAAAATAAACGTTTTTTTTAGTTTTTTTCAAGTGTCAAAACTTTGGCAGATTCATAATTGTTGTCACAATTTAAACAAAGTATTTCATATACTAGGTTAGGCAATTTATTGATTGGTGTTTTATCTTTTACTTTAGTTAGAAACAACACATACATTTATACATATTTCTTATATTGTGTTTGACCATAATTTCAGTCCCAGAAGATTAATACATAAGTATTCGAAACTTCGGAAACTGTATTGAAGTTAGTCCACGTTGATGTTTCCTTGCCACGTTCCCAATAAAAAACTACTCATATTTATTTTTGACTATTTGTTGACATGATACATATTTTTGTTTTTATTATACACAAATTTAGAAATAACTTTGGCGTAGTAAGGAAGCAATAGTGTGAATTTTGGGATTTACTCGAACGTAACACATCAATTTAAGGGTGTTCCAGACTTGATTTTTCATACGACTCCTGGTTTCTGAGGTAAAGGCTTAGCAAAAATGAATTTTTCATTCGATTTTTCAACCAAAAGATACTCTTTGTTTAACTAAATAAAATTTATAGTTTAGAGGATATATATCTTTAGATCGTTGTACATGCCAAGTAAACCGTTCGCCATAAAGAAAAAAATTATTTAGTGAAAAGACAGGAGGTATTAGAATACAATAAAACATTTCTAACTGAACTGCACACTGTCGAACATCCTGCTACTTAATAATTTATATATTTCCTAAATAATTGTATTTATTTCAGGTGAACGTTGTGGCCATGCAAATGGACCTGTCCGTCGAATCCACCTATTAGGAAAAATGTTATCAAGATGATTTTTTACATCATTCAGGAAGTGCATGATTCACATGTCTCTGAGAATGTTTAGAGGAATATCACATAACATGGGTTGAAAATCATTTTGGAGAAATACTAAGTATTTCTAACCACTCTGGTTATTATAAAAGAAATATGGACCTACCTAATTATTAGCCACTATGCCTGCCCAAACAATTCCACAAAACTGATGTTCCTTCTCTGTTTGAATTGTACAGTGAGGATTTTCATTTGCCGATAAGTGTAAATTATGGGAATTAATAAAACCGTCTCGTGCGAAACCAGCTTTATCAGTAAGCAGTACTCTTTCAACAAATACTCGTCGTTTCTTTGTTTCTATTTGATAAGTTGTATGCTAATCAACCAAATTTATAATAATTTGTTCAGAATGTCTCTTTATGGACAATGGTTTCCTTGGCATGTACAACGATCTAAAAATCAACATATTTCATAAACCATAAATTTTATCGAGTTGAACAAAGAGTACCTTTTTGATAAAAAAACGATTGAAAAATTCATTTCTGCTACCTTTAGATTGCACACTACATAGACATTTGTAATCATCCATTCACAATGTTCCAATGTATAATTTAGAAAATATACTTAAATAGAAGTTCGGATCTCACAACTTTAAAAGCCTATACCTCAGAAACCAGGAGTCGTATGAAAAATCAAGTCCGGATCACCCTTATATTGATGTGTTACGTTCGAGTAAATCCCAAAATTTACGCTATTGCTTCCTTATTACGCCAAAGTTATTTCTAAATTTGTGTATAATAAAAACAAAAATATGTATCATGTCAACAAATCGTCAAAAATAAATTCATTATTTTATTCGTAATTTTAAAAAACAATACAAACAAATGATATAAATATATCATTTATTCTAAGATTGTTTTCGAATTCCACTAGATCCTGGTCTATGCGTTCAAATAGTTATCAAACTGAATCTATACCAATTTCATAAACTATTTTCACACTCAAAATAATAGATTATAAGAAATTAGGGTGCAAATATACATAAATCATTTGCTGTGACAGGATCATACATTTAGCAGTATCAGCTGTCCTAGCAGTATTTTTGGATTCAATTACGACTAGCGTATTGAAAAGTTTTTTATTTCAAAGATTAGGTCTCTTGTTGGAAAAAAACTATTAAAACGATTTCTTTGGAAGACTGTCTAGGTCTGCGAAATAAAAAAAATGTAAAGTTATTTTAACAATTTTTGCTGCCTAAACAATGGGCATTAGGAGGCCATATCTAATTTTATTACAGAAGCACAAAATTCTATGTATGTTTTGAAATAAAATAACTTAAGTCGAATAAATATGATGAATTTTGAATAGTAATTAAAAAATCAGAGTAACCAAGTCCCACATTTCCGACAGCATTGTTTACGAAATATAGAATGTAGTGATACTTGATTTAAAGATAAATAATGTGTCTCTCGATAAAGAAACGTTCTCTCGCCGTGTTTTTCACCTTTATGTTCCTCGTATATTAAGAAATATAATATTACATGTTTGTGGTTGGTTTATTAATAGATTTCTCATTATTAGTTAGGCTAAGCTTTAATATATTGCTGCTACACGAATTAAGTTTTTCAAATTGGAAAAAATTGATCATACTGAAATTAGTCTTTTTCAATTTACTATCCATATTACTCAATATTGCACTTTATATCATCTTTTCGTTGTCATCAAACCATTTGATCAAAATATTCGTGTATAAGTTAGACATATGAATAACGAACTTCTGGTATATTTTCATTCACCCTTGGTAGAATACTACAACGTTCACACACTGAACAATGTGCTACAAAAAAGGCATTAGACTTTATGTGCTCATAAATTTTCGGTTTTGACAGTCCATCCCTTACAGAATACACAGTAACTGAGAGTAACCCACTAACGAAATATTTAGACGTCGTTCAGTTGATATTTTGCTAGTAAAAGACCAGCCTCGTTTGATAGAGAGATTTTAGTACAAATAAATGAAATAAGGTAATACATTAAATTTGAATTTATTCATATTTAAAAATCAATTTGAACTAGTCATATATATATACTTTTTTATTGAAACCGGTTAAACTCAGTGTGTAAGACTGTGAATATTCAGTGAGGAATATTGGAGAATACAAACTCAGAACGGAGATATAGTGACAGAGGGATATATCAAAACTGAAGGATGGAATTGAGTTGGATTCCCAATTAATAGAAATAAGGTAATAATATCTTTTGAATGAATTCTAATGAAGTCGAATATGAATTAAATGGAACCAAATAAAGAAAATTACATTTTAACATAAATTGCAATTAAGTGCCGAATTAATATAATCTAAGCTTAATGTTATTTCATGTAAGTTACTTCTTCTTTTCCTTCTCTAGAACTTCTGCAGAGTAAGACTATAAGCGTTTTAGCTTACACACTCCTTTTATCCACTTTTCCACTCTTTTTAGACGTTTAGCACTTCATTTATTAATTATTTTTTTTATATCCAACCTTCCCGGGCAATTTGATTTGGTTGGAATTTTTCTAGGTCTCTGTTATCTTCTTTACTTGGTCTTTTTGCTTCTGTCACTTTTCTTATTAAGTTTTGTGGTATTCTTAACTTTACGAGTATGTGCCTGAAGCAGTTCAAACATCTTTAAACTATTTTATTTTCTATTGATTCCTATTTGAGCTTTTCGATAATTATTTTAATTCCTATTCCGGCATCCTCATTTCTTTTGCTTTTTCCGTTAGTTCTGTCATCTTTGCTGTTATTATTTCTCTCTGTGTCTCGTTATTCATTACCCAAGTTTTTTTGTATGAATATTTTATCATTCAGTGTCCATTATACTTCTTATATAACTTTTCCCATTTCGCTATCTCTATGTCATCTTGTGTGAAATTGATTAGCAGATATTCAAATATGGTCACTTCTTCTATTCTTTGTCCTTTCACTATCAGATTTTCGACCTCTACCCTTTTTTAGGTTAGTATTATTTTTCTGCATTTTTGGGTATTTTTTTTCATTTCTCTTCAATTTTTTACCTTGTCCTTATCCATCTGGGTTATCGTTGAGTGAGTCATCGTAACAGATATCTAATTGGCATGATCCCCCCTAGGTGATGGTGAACCCTCTCTATGAAATCTGAAATGGCCTCAGCTGTTATGTTATTTGAGTTCACTCTGAATTTCTAGATGTCTAGATTTTCAAGATCCAAATTAGTTAACAATTGCTTGAGATTGAAGTCATTTTATAGTTTAACTTTTTCCAAGATGCTCTGACAACCCAGATTCACTTATTTCCAATAAATACCCTTTCAGAATCACTGTATACACGGTGGAGAGTATCCCCGCTAAATAACTGCGGAAATAATAACTTTCTATAAAAACCGGTTGACCTTGATTTCAAAGGGAACATATTTCAAGGTATTAATTAGTTTAGATTAAATAAGCTAGAGCGTTAAAGCCGTTAATCGCCCATGTACCTTTCTGGGGATTATACATCCTGGTTAGAATAGTGTCGATGGAGACACTTGCAATTAAAAAGGAGGTCTGTGGTTGTTTCTTCTACTCTTAAGAGAAACGACAATGGCTGTCGGAATATTACCGATATTGGTGATTTGATTGGACAGTGTCCAATGACCAAACTTTCCTTGAGGACTTTTGGTTCAGTTGGTGAAATAAGTCTCTTCGATTGTTCCAGACCTGGGGTTCCAACTTTTCACTCATTTTCCGGCTCTCTTAAGATCAAGATTTCGTGATCCTATAAAAGGAGTTGCCCCGCCCTCCTTAAGTCAAATGTTCCGAAAGCTGCCCAGCTGTCTGATAAAATAAACATTACAAAGAAGTTGCGTTGTGCGCAGTTGTTTGTGTATGAACGTATATCTTAGAGTAGCGAACTTGGCTTTTGATTTTCATATCACTTGTATTCGTAATGTCCTTCCTGTAATAATAGGATCTTCTCGTGTGCTTTAGTATGATTTAGGGAGAGGTAATCATATACGTCTTGATTATTTCAAATCTCTATATTGAATGTCTAATCGACTCTCTTTTTAAATATCTTGTCAAAACAAATATAAATTATCATCGCCTTGTGCTAGTTTCAGTTATTGATTGGTTACAAAACCAATTCCAATTATAATTGAATGGATCACAATATCACCATAAAATTATATATTTGATAATTATTGACAAGCTTAATAAATAATCTTATTGAAATAATTAATGAAATTACATCCCTCTGATCTCACAGTCTTTTTTCAAAAATCTTTTAGTTCTCTTTCTCAATAATCTGTGAAATATTGTGAGTTACAAATGTTTTCGTTATTTTGAAAATGAAAACACGAAATTTCTTCAACAGATGAGTATTGAATACTACAGTAGGTAATTGTTATCATGTCTAAGTTTCAGTTTAATAATAATATACGGAATTGTGTCATAATTTACCTAACTGAAACATTATTCATCGATATTCAAACTTCTTGATTAAAGTTGGGAAATACGTACTTTCGTAAGCATATGACATGAATCTCAGAGGGCAGCTTTGGGTATTTGCAGATGAACTATATCCGGTTGACAAGTGAAGTATCTCAGGCTTTTGGTGTGCCAAAAATTTCTCCAATGTCAATTCTGCCAGATCGATGAACTAAAAGTGAACGACATGTGAAGTGACCAGCTCAATTACCCCATTTCAATCTTTTAGTATTGGGATAATTAGTCGAAAGTATGTACATCATAACCTAAATCTATCTTTATGAATCCAATTGTGCTCAGAAATACCCACGATCATTTGAAAAGAGAGAGATATATTAGTGTTTGAAAATCAACGCAGATCTTTGTGAATATTAGAAACGGTAAATTAAATTCTATCCTTGTTTTTGTACTAAAATAAAATTTATTTCCACAAATCCGTTGACAAAATATTTTTAACCAGATATCACTTGACACTTCTTTTGCCTAAAATTATTCAAGTTCATTAGGTGAAGGAGTGGATAACAGAATTATGGTGACCCCTTTGAAATTAAGGTCGATGTATCTCATCGCTTGTTTTCAAATACACTATTTCACTTCTTCAGTTATTTATGTTCGGACGCAGTAAATATCCATTACCCCACTTGGTATATTCAATGCATAGTATGGAAAAAAAGGTTTTTACTAAACGATTAAATATTAACAAAAATGAGAAAATAATTAGTAATGCATTACTTTCTTCTTTCCTTTTCATTTCTGTAAAAAAATGGGTTTTGTAGATTTAGTTTTCCTTATAACTTATATCTCTATGGTGTTTCGCCTACTCACAATTGTTACACATTTGTAATAATTTTCTCTTTTCTTCTGTGGCATCTTTCCAGAAAATCGGATATGAATAAGGAATTTTAGCTTGAAAATATGAGATCTGCCAAAATAAATGACTTTTCCCAGAGATAATGTACACCACCAGATCACACATCTCCGCTAGACTATTTTTTGTCCAAAAACAAAACAGTAACAGTGCTACCCTATTCCAGGACTTATCCTCCTGTAAATTTTTCTTGAACGCAAAATTAAAAATCACTTGATATAGTCCCAGAGCTGGCTACAAAAAACAGGGTCGATAAGGTGCGCGTCATTTCAGCTTGTAAACTGGCGGCCCCATCTTAGTATATCACCAAACGCCACTTCTTAGGGTCAGCACAGGTCGGATATGAAAATGCTAGCCGGTTTTCCGGAACGAAAAAATTGGCTGAAAAACCCCATAACGTGGGGATAAACCTCAAATAAGACCGGTGTAATAGCGGTTTTCCGGCCTGCAAAACTTCTTATGCTATTACACCGCTCTTATTTGAGGTTTATCCCCACGTTATGGGGTTTTTCAGCCAATTTTTTCGTTCCGGAAAACCGGCTAGCATTTTCATATCCGACCTGTGCTGACCCTAAGAAGTGGCGTTTGGAGATGTACTAAGTTGGGGCCGCCAGTTTACAAGCTGATACGGCGCGCACCTTATCGTTTTTTGTAGCCAGCTCCCGTCTAATAAGTCTACGTATGCAAGAATCTCATCATGCTTGAAAAAGCCCAATGCTGAGAACTACTTATTAAAACATTCAAGGATGAACTGACACTCGTACTTTAGGTTAGATAATGATAATACTTTATCTTTGTCCTTCTGAAGTAAAGCGGCTTATTGAAGAAGATCATGAATATTATGGTTTTTAATATTTACATCAAAACTTCACAGGTAGTGACATCTATTGAGATATAACATAGTGGAATGGCCCTTTCCTTTTATTGGAGAAAAGAACCAGGTAGATTTCTATAGTAAAGTAAAACAGCGGCGTACGTGGAAATTTTTGATAATACACAAATTGATTTAATGTTATACATTGCACTTGTTTCAAGTTTAGCAATATCGTATCGTTTATTAGAATACAATATTCTAAAATATCTGTTTTTAATGAACTTTTATCATTTGCTCATCAATAATAATATTATCAATAATTAAAAACATTCGTATTGTTCACATATCTGTCTAATAATGGCTTGTACCACATTCTATGGAGAGATTTTGTACTTTGGAATAATTTTGATACGTATCAATAATTTCTTTCTCGCAGATTAATAGTTCCAAATGTGACTTTTCACATATACCAGTAATAATAATGTATAGATGATGCCTCAATTTATAAAAATGATTCTTCGTTGATTTTGTTAAATCACCATACTAACATTTGAATGACTATACAGAGGTTTCTGGGTCTTAATACAAAAATTCGGGATTGAGTAGATGACGTGAAAATAATACTGTGACATGAAAATAAATCTTATAAAATGTAGAACTAATATTTACATAAACTTTCTAAATTATACATTCGAACACTATGAATTTTTAGTTGATGATTACGTATATCTATGTAGTATATTCAACGAAATAAATAACTGATCTGAAAGCTAGGGGTGGATTTTGTAATAAAAAGGTATCGTTGTTTAACTCGATAAAATTTATGGTTTAGGATATATGTAGATTTTCAGATCCTTTGCCATAAAGAGAAACTCTGAAGAAAATTATCATAAATTGTAATTATTTATTAAAATTACTTACAGGATGTATTAAAACACAATCTAATATTTTTAATTGAACTGCATAATTTCGACCACCGTATTACTTACATTAGAAAAAAAATTTAAAAAAATTACTTGGTTAGCCTACAACTTTTCAAAAAAAAAACAATAATAAAAGTTCGAAGTGGGCAACTTGCACTTCTATACACTTCCGTATTCTAGGGAGCATATTTCTTTGAACTTGGAAGAGCGATCCAAGATTCTGCTTTATATCATCACAATGGAAGTTTATGCTATTGATCATTTCGTTTCTTGCGGTTACCGGTGTTGCAAATACCAAGCTTTAATTAAGATATCTCTAAGAAATGAATTCATTGTATTTAATTCAGGGTAACATGGTAGCCATGTAAATGGACCTTCCCGACAAATCCTTCTATTAGGAAGAAATTTATTTTTTATATTTTAATTATCTTTCAAGTTTTTCCTTATGCCAGTAATATGATGTTCGATAGTATGAAGTACAAATGTTTATTTATTCATTAGTTCTCCAAGATATGTTTGATTGTGTTTTAATACCTCCTGGATGTATTTCAATAAATAATTACAATTTATAATAATTTTCTTCATAATACCTCTTTATGGCGAACGGTTTTTTTGGGATGTACAACGATCTAAGGATCTACATATCTCCTAAACCGTAAATTTTTTCGAGTTAAGCAGTACCTTCTTGTTAAGAAATCTATTGAAATATTCACTTTTGTTATCTTTGGATTTCACAAGTTGTCCCTGTAAAACTTACGCATTATTAACCAATGGGCGTGAGCCGCCCCTGGCCTTCAGATAGTAGTGAAGAATTATTTCTTCCGCCAAAGACACTACATGGACATACGTAATCAACCATTGGAAATTAATATTGTTCGAATGTATAATTTAAAAAATATACTTAAATATAAGTTCTCATTTCGCAACTTTAAAGGCTTATAACTCAGAAACGAGTTATATGAGAATTTTTCTATGTCAGAGCATTATTTTTTCGTCATCTACTGATTCTAAAATTTTTTAGCAATTCCCGGAACAACCTGTATTTATATAGTGATTAAAGTTTTGTGTAAATGCCAAATATCCAATTTTTTCTTCTCAATAATTATATGGTGACAGTAAGTATGAAAAACAAATGATGATATCATAGATTTGTTGCTCATTTGTCATATTGTCCAATAACTATTTGACAATATCTTAAATGCGAGTGAAATTGATTTCGAATAATTCTAATGACTTGGGGCGAAATTAATATAGATTCCAGTCAAAATTAAGTTGTAGGACCATCGCTCTTGATGACTTGTCAGAAAATATTTACCAATTAAAAAATAGTTACTGCAAACTAAAGGCACAATAGAATTTTGCAACTAATTATAAACCCATTTATTAATGTAAAAATATAATGACATACATGCTCATAACTTATATTATCTAGATGCTTCCTCTCAAATATTGGTACTTTAACAATTTTTTGTCTTCGAGAGATCTCAATTATATCGACCTTAACCTCGTTAACGTTATACGTATTTTTTGAGAGTTTCTCAGTAAAAGTTTGTCTTCCATAACGTTTTTCTCAATACATATTTTACTGTACATTGAGAAACATTGTCCAATACTTCACGTTACCTATATAGTAGCAAATGAAAACAAATCTTTATCTTTTCGTTTTGGGAAGACTGATGAAGTCGAGGAAATCTCATAGGAATAACATTGTTTCTAGACCAAGAGTAGCTGCATAGAACTCTCGTGCCCATCTGATGCTGCTCTCGATTTGGTGAAAGATAACGCACAGCTTGCCATATTCTTGAGGTGTTGTTGACTCCGGATCTGGTTACACGTAAGGATACTTTCGAATACTGAAAAATTATTTTCTTATTTTTCACCTATACCTTGTATTATGCACAGAGAAAATTTAGCAACAGAATATTTTGAAATTTCACGAGTTATGCAGCAGCATTGATTATTGATAACTACATTCGTTCTAGTACTCAAACACGCCGACAGTTCGTAGTAATTCCTAGAGGAATTGGATAATGACCAGCTTACTGATAATGTATTTTGGAATTTTAATTTAGATAGATAAGAAATAATCTGTGGAATTTCTACAACCGCCAGATCAAATTATACAGTTTTTACTTAAGAAAAAGATATCTTACCCTTAACTTGATGAGCTACACTGGATGTTAAATTCACTTATCATTACGGATATTGTTCAATATTTACAAACATCCAATATGTCAGGAAAATTCGTATCTAATTTAGCGTAGGATGTAGTCAGTTTTCATAGCAAATTGAGACTGTTCCAAGAAGATCTCGAACATTTTGTTATTTAAATTGTCATCTCGGATAGCCTTCCTGATGTTCCTTTCGTTATCGATGTTTTCAAAGAAGGCTTACACCGATAGCGAAAAGAACTAGCAACTGTAGAGTTGGAGCTATTAGTACTACAAGAAGTTGGAGGCCTAAAAGAGTTGAGAAGAAACAGCTGTTCAACAATAGAGCTCTGGTGGAATAGAATAATAGTATTCAAATACAAAAGAGTCTGCCAAGAGACTCATTCCAATTTTCTGTATATCTCTTAATTGTGAATGGTTGTGGTCAACTTCTTTTAACTTTTAATACCGAGTTTAACCAACTGATGAGCATATCATCTATATCTGAAGCTGACGAATAAATGAACACTAGAGAAAGTTCATACTATTTTTATTATGTAGCAGTATATTATTTATTAATAACGAGAAAATATTTGACATAATTTAATTATTAAAAAAGGAAAAAGTTAAAAAATACGTTCATTTACTTTATGGGTATTAGGATCGCATTGGATGGATTGGATTTTATATTCGTGTTTCCCAAAGTCAAAACTGGTGGCCACCTCTGTTCTATATCAACTATCAGAAGCTGTTCCCCTTTTAAACTTAGTTTTCTTTCAATAATCTTGTGAACCAAGTTTTATAGCAGCCTTTTCTAAAATTACTTTCTATATCTTAACGTTTATTTCAAACAAAACTGGAAAGTTGGTATTTCTTCTCGCCTATTATCCATATAATTCATTTGAACAAATATTAAATATATTTTAAGTATCAATTTGTGTTTTTTATATTTCTTTAGATAATTTTTCCTTATATGATCGTAACTAACTAGATTTTGTACCATTATGGTCACATGTCGATATTTCAAAACTAGATCAACTATTTTTTGTGTATGGTAGCGGTTGAGGATGCTCCTAATGCATATTCATCTGTACACGACTATCTGACACATTTAAAGTCAAGTGATACTGCAAATGTTCCTAATGTATGCGATTATTTTTCTTTGTGGTTAACTCTTTAAAACGCATGTATTCTATCACCGGTCGTTGCACAACACGATCCATGTTGATACTTAAATGTGATTTTCTCGAATTCGGGTTTTTACCGAGAGACTACAATGTTTTGAATGGTGATAAATAACTGTTTTCATTTATTTCATTTCATTTATTCAACTTATTAACTGTTTTATTTCTTATTCGTTGGCTTACGTTTCAAATTGTGCTATTTGTTTTTCATTAAACTAATATCTATTGTTACTTTTTGATGAGAATTTCAATAAAATCACTTCTTAATTTGAAGTCAACATATCGCAATTCAAGATTTTTCACTGTCATATCAAGCATCACGATAAACGAGAAGAAAATGTAAATTTTATTTTTCAACCACGAACAATATTGAAATACACTTCTGCCAGTTTTCAATAAAATGCAAATGTGGAAAAAGCCTGACGCATGATGTTGAGGGCTGCTAAAAGAAATATTGGCAAATACAATCAAAAAATGTATGTTACAATCAGATCAAGCGCTTTATTTCTATTCGTATTTCTGTCAATTTTTTCGTGGAAATAAATGTAACTTATAACTGATCCTCATGCTATATCAAAAACCGACTATATGTATTTATCTCATTGACTTTTTCCAGCTTTTGATTGTTGTCAATCGAATGCAATTTTAGTTAAGCCAAAAATTGTTTGTTTTATATAAAAAATAAATATAATAATATATGAAATTAATATCTTTATATATTATAATTTCAATTGCTTGTAGTGGCTATGGTTTCAACATGCATAATCTTTTTCATAGTTTTTTTATTCACAAATTAATGAATAATTGGCATTCGATAAAGACACATGCAAAAAAGTGTCAATTATGATAAAAATTACTTGCACATTATTACTAATTTCTTCTTATAATTCAACGGTGGATGTTTGTAAGAGCACGATTTTCAATTATTCGATGATTTCAAAATATTCGGAATTCTTAAAACCGAAAAATTACCATAAAAGTCTATTTTTATACCCTGCAGTTTCAAGATATATACGAGAGCTGCTACTTAGGTTTTGAGATATAGCAACACTGATGTGAATATGTCAAATGACATGACACTGTCTTCATAATGTATGACAATTTTATTTATGAAAGTACTTGAACGTGTGCATTTGAGTTGTTTACAGATAGTTTGAAAATTCAGTTTAGTGAAAAAATATTGCATGAACATTTGGCTACATCTATAAAATCGTGACTGGTGACGAATGATGGTTATATGTATAGAACCCCAAACTAAATAACTATCTACTGTATGAGTGTTTTAAGACGAGCCAAATTATTTCATTTATAAGTACAGTGACATAGAATAATTTCAATGCTACTCAATGGTTGTCAATGATTTAGTATATCAACATTAAGGTTTGTTAAGTGTAAATAAGTGTAAATAACTATTAAAAAAAGAAATTTTGGAACTTAACTTGTACGTTTATTTCGATAATCATTCGATTACTTCGGAAGTCAGTTAAAAAAAATTCTGAAAAAAGGGCGACTCGCAAAGAAAGTAGATAAGATTTGTCGACTCTCAACAAACAATTTCTCTACATCAAAATATATATTTCTAAATAAATTCCACTCATGTGTCTCATGAGTAGAAATTACAATAATAGAACCTTTCACGACAACAGTTTTGGTTTTTAGAATGTAGAAGTGCAATTATATCAGTAATATTAAATTGTAAAATATGTCAACGTTTTAATACAGAAATATAAAAGCTAGTCATGTAACGTTACCAAAAAAGCCGAAAGTACAAACAAGGTGCTTCAAAAGAATATCCACCTTGTATTGCTTATTGCATGACCGCTGCTATTCGAAGGGGTGCGGGAGGTATGTCAATCGGTAGCCTGCCTACTTAGCATTTTGTCGCTATGGTGCGAGTGGGCCGTACATTGTAAGTGTGTGAGTTTTATAAAAACGGTAATTTGACGACTGTAGCTCGTTGAAAATTCTGCAATTTTCGTCAAGAGGTGTTCAACAAATAGGATCAACATTGGATAAACCAAATCCGGGCGTCCATGGTCTTCTAAAACGGTCGTAAACGTAGACAGTATTACTTGGTTCAAACATACATAGATCATCATTATTTCGCATATTACACAAAAATTTGGAACTACACCTTTTCAAAATTGAAGCCTCAAGCTGCTCGTCAGAGACTTGATTTCGTAACTAGATGATTGAGCACTTTGTAAAGTTTACCAACATATCGGATGAATCTCATTTTCATCTCAATGGACACATAAAAAAGCAAAATTGCCGTTATTGGAGTGCCACTATTCCAAAACACAAACATCAGAAAACCCGACTTTTCATCTTCAAAAAACATGGTTCGTGATTTCGTGATTTTTTTCTTGACAAGTTGATCTCCAGGAGATGTGACATAAGTTGGCCTCCACGTAGTCCCGATTTAACACTTGTGAACGTTTTCCTGCGGTGTCATATCAAATATGCTTTACGTTTAGAAAGCGACTGCGATTAAAAGAAAATATCTGTCACGAAATGGCAGCCATCACGGAGAATACCTGACGAACCGTCATAGGTAATTTTAGTACTCAATTAAATGAAGGCCGTGAGCGTAACGGTTTACAATTGGACGATGTTATTTTCAAAAAATATTTTCCCAAGCAATGTATTTTAATATGTATGAAAAATGAACTCTTACTTTTCTTAAGATTTTTTTTAATGTCAACTTTCATTTGTTACACCTTGTTTTAGGAGTAAATTTTGCTTGTTCTCATTTCTTCAAGAGAAGGGAAAAAGCTTAGTGTGTGTTAATCACTTGTGCAATTTATGGACCAATCTATTTGAAGCTGGCTTTTTCATTATGAACAGGAGCATTTACTCAATCATTTCAAAAATTTCTTGCAAGAAGGGGTCGACCAAGTATCATCTAAAGCCATAATTCAAAAGTATTTCATGGCTTATATGATGCTTTAACTAATGTTGACAACTTGGAGAAAGCTGAAGAATTTGGAATTATAGGGATAATTCGTTGGATATTTATTCCTCCAGCCACACCTTGGTGAGGTGGTGAGTGGAAGCATTCAATTGGAATATTCAAAGATGATTTGCGGGACACCCTTCTATGTATTTCCTCAAATTTGAGAGAATTCGCAATAGTGTATTGTGACAGCGAAGCAATTATGAATACCAGACCATTATACAGTCTATCAGAACGTAGACATACTAATTTCATCTATATTTTTAAAAAAGATAGATCGAGAGGGAGTACAAAATTGAAGGTCATAATAAATAATGTTGAAGAATAAGAAATTTCAAACTGAGAAGAACTAATGTTCTGATCGGTGATAACAATATTAAACTTTCCAATTGGCATCTAATGAGAATAGAACTTACTTTATGGTATGATAAGATAATGTTCCAAGAGTTGAAAAGAGCAAATGGTACGGTTGTGAGACCAATACAAAATCTATACCCATTAGAGATGTCTGTGATATTTTTAAGATATTGCGAAAATAAACGAGATGCATTTGATCACTTCAGAGATCTCGTATCTCTGGAAGAAAATATTGCGACACCTAATATGTCATATGTGTTTCAAGGTGGAATGATGTGATGTAACTAATTTTGTATCATCAATAATATTGATTTGTTAATTAGTAATCAACGAAAGGAGTACTTTATTATTTCAATTCCAGTAATCTAAAGTTAAATATATTATCAGTTGTCGGGTAGTCTTTTGAAATATAACAATAATCATCAACATTATGGTCCCAGTACTCGATTGTGATTAGTACCATAATTATAAGAAACTGTGTTGATATTTCATAATACATGAAACTACGCGCATAATTTAAAACGTCCTAAACACGATTTTTATAATTGAAACAGATCACAGAAACTTATTTTTTGAAATTAAAACATCATGCTTGTTAATCCCACAATTTTGCTGAATTCTGTATAGATTACTCTACAGTTTATGGAACAAAAATTTCAAGAAGTAAAGCAGAATCGATTCAGCGTCTAGCGTCATGAGAATCTGAATACAACAATAGGGATAATAATAAAAACCAAAAAGTTGTTTGGCGTTCTAGAGGTCGCAGAGTCTATTTATGTAGGATGACGTCGGACATTAGTACTTCTATTTCACCAATAATTCGATTGGTTGATTTCAGATTCGGCTTTGAATTTGTGAATAAACGAAAAGTTTTATTTTTAAGAAATGGGGGATTGGCTGACGAGCTACGTGGGCTACGATTTGAATTACCGATGATGTGTTGTGGAAATACTTTCCAAAAGTGTTAATTACACATAGAAAGAACGCGTGTGTAAAAATAGTACTCTAAAAAAAAGACATATTTATGTGACTGTATAGTATATATAATTTTTCTAGCTTGTAAAAGATACTGATTCCAAAACGAAATCCATCATAATTCAGGTTTACACATGTTTAAGTTGTTTACACATCAATCCATTGTTGTAAAATGTTTGCATTGGAATTAAATGAAATTTCAGAGTGTGTCTCTTAGCTACTCGAAATTGACAACACTTACGGAGAGTAATAAATTAGATATCACCCATTAATATATCTTGTTTATAAATCCATACCACTACAGTACCAAATTAAGAGATCGAACCTTTTTACATCACACGAGAATATCCCTGTTTTTCCTTGTCGCCTCTCTACTACCGAATTTATTATTTTCCCACTCAAATATTCAGTTTAAATGGATGCACATGAATAAATCATATGAAAACAGTTCATATAGTGACATCTATAATTCACATTGGCAAACAATTTCAGAATTATGGTCTCTTGAGAGTGGATTCCATCTCCATTTTCTGACAACTAGTAAATAGATGGCATTGGTTTATGCATTTCTATGGTGCTAGATAAAAACTGGATACGACAAACGGTGTTTGAATAGACTAAATTTAATTCTGCTGTATAAATTGGTGTGATAACTGATATCAAAAATTACAAGGAAAAAGATACCCATTCAATGAGTTGCGATGTTAAATGCATTACAGATAAGAATAAAGCTACAAATTAAACAAGAGATTCCTGGTTGAATACAGATTTTTTTTCAAGAAATCTCAATATTATTTCCCGGAGGACTGAGGTTTCATCAAATATAATTATAGCCTTGAATGAAGAAGTCGATGATTACATTGAAACTTTTCCTATCCATATTTATGAGATAATCATGTAATTTTGATTTCAATTTTGTAGACTTCTTAATACTTGATATCAAAGGTTACCATAATGTTTCTATCACAAATCACATTCCATAATCAAATACAGCTTTGTGATCGATCCTATTCATACGGGTAACGCAGAGACACAAAAATCTTTTTGCTAAAAATAGAAACACTTGAATAAACGCAGTTGTAAATCTACAGAAAAATATGCACTAATGATAAATTATTGACTAAATATAAAAAAAATGACTAAAGAACATAATTATGTTATATTAGTATAATTTTGTGAAATCACTTGTTTCACATACTTATTCTTCATAGAGACATCTATTGTTTATTATTGTCCTATAAATAATATAAATATTTTTTTCACTATCTAACTAACTGCATATTTCTACAACTATTTTGTGATTTCCGTTTCAGGTACCTATCACACTTTATATTTCTAGACATTTAACTTGTAACTTTGATTTGTTAGAGTTTCTCAAAAAATATTTGATGATAAACTACGATAAAGACAATTCTCTTTCCATTCTAACTAAAATTAATTCGTCAATAATTGTATATTTAGTGCAATTTATCTTTACGTCCTTTCAAATAAAACCCTCGTCCTCTGAAAGTTTGGAAAATATATATAATTATTATTTCTTGTTTCTAATTATATCATTTCAATAAAGTGACTTTCATTGTCATAAATTTTGAATCGAAACTAATACAATATAAAGGAACTTATGGATAAAAATACACTTTTAGAAAGCGACGGAATTACTTTATTAAATAACACAATTTTCATGTACATCTCACTCCAAAATAAAAATTAATATAACGAAAATCCGAGTATTGATCGCCAGATGATGGCGGAATATTACACAACTAAAACTGGTTTAATGCGCATCTAAGGGGCGAATAAAAAAGGGTTGCTAGAATGACGGCTCAACATCACCCTCCATTGATAAAATGGTTTTAGCAAAAGAGCAGTATAGTTGAATACAGCAATTGGATTGTTGATAATTTTTATTTATTGGAAGGAATGGAAATTATGGCTAAAACTGTGTTGCAGGCTTTTCTTCAATATTAATTTGAATGTATCCTTATATTATTTCTGTAACACAATATCAAACATTTTTGGTAATTTCTAATGAGAGTAAATAAAACTTTGTCCTCTCTAGTCTATAGAAATTGATTTTAAGATTGGAGGTAAATTTAGTTGATGATGAAAATACTTTCATATTCTTCTATTTTGAAGTGCTTTTTTCTCAATCGAAAAGATACAGGAAAACAGTATTCAAATATTGATTTTATGTATTATTTTGTTGAAATTATGTGTAGAGGCACTAAGAACACACATATTATTTAATCAGTTTTCGTTTATTTGACTCATTTTCACGCTTTAATGAATACATATCTAGATTTCTAGTTCCTAGCCTATCTCAACAGTTCAGTCATTTAGCATAATTCGTAATTATTACGTTGTTATATTTTTTTCCTGTTTCTTCCATCCAGTTTTTATTTGATCCTGCTGCTATTACAAAAGGACATGCGATACGTTCCTTATACCTCTTCAATTAATAATATATTTAATATCTTGACACTGAATCAATTCATGATCGATTATTAATTTTTTAGCGAATTCAGTAGTGATTTAGTTAAGAAACGCTCAATAAATGTCTAAATTCAACAGAAATATAAGCCCTTCACTTTGCTAAAGTACATTAACTTGCCTGTACTTTCCATACTATTGTGAGAAGAAATGAGTCTTCACTATTTAGAAAAGTTATGGTTCAAGTGGATAAAATAAAGTCAAGGATAAAGATAAGATGAATCAATCAGAAGGAAAAACAGACCTGCCGTAAACAGATGAGACCGTTATAATTTCCCATGGAAAACGGAGATTCACGTAAAATGTGGAGGTCAATATAAATGAAACAAGAGTGCTGATGTAAAAAAAAATTTAAATGTGAGACAAATCTTTTAGTAACGTGACAAATATAAATCCTCAAGTTTACGTTGAAATCATTATATGTTTAATGAAAAATGAATATCCAAAGAAGTAATGGAAATAAAAGAAAGTAAATCAGAACGAAAAGAAAAGTAAATAAGGTAAAAGTTATCAAAAGGAGAGGGAAAACTATTGAGGAAAAATGTGGATATAATCCAAGACATGCAATTAATTTACCTGGACGACAAACAAAAAGGTTCAGGATAATAATAAGAAGAAAACGTTGTTTAGCGTTCTAGAGGTCGTAGAGTCAGTTTATGTAAGAAGATGTCACGCATTGGCACTTCCTGTTTTACCAATAATTCGATTGGTTGACTTCCGCTTCGCCTTTGGATTTGTGGATAAAACGAAAGTTTTTATTTTTAAGAGATGGGGTTATAGCTGAAGAGGAGAAAGGCGTAGAGCGAGAACCAACTCAAAAGTAATTGTTGTTCATTTTATATTAATTCAACCCTCATTTACTTTCGAATCTGGAACTGTCTCATGATGTTAAGCAGACGGAGGAATGTTTTCAGTTTCTGGTTAGGTTAGGCTAGGTTAGATTAGAAAAAATTCGAAGTATTTTCACTTCTAGTCCAATGTTGGCGCAGAATTCGTATACAAGTCTCTTGTTCAGTGCTTGAGTTGCAAATAAATCACTTTTTATAATCTATCCGAAACTATCTAATTTCTGTAGCCAGCATTATTGTCTATGCTCTTAGTTTTAAAAGTGAAAGCACTGTTTATTATGATCTATATCATTGATGATCATCTTCACCCTAAATCTCTCAGCTAGAAAATTATTTGCCTAGCCTTCAACATTTTATCTTCGAAGGCTACACCAACATTTTATACTATAATATTCTTCACAATTCAATTTTTTTACTTATGTTTTTATTTAAGAGTTCACTGTTAAGCAAAGATATTGCTATGCTTCTGTAAACATAGCAATTGCGTATAATCTCGATTGAAATTTGACGCTTATTATATAAAAATGAATTTTATCGAATATATCTTGGAAAAATAGGGAATTATCTTTTCAATTAAAAAGAAAAGAATCAAAAGTAAAAAACCATCAACTGATTGAAGTTATAATAAATTGAATTTTAATATTGATGTATATGCATATGGTAGTAACTTGAGTAACTAAATTTACTGGCAGAAAATGGTTATGGAGAGCTTGAGAGGAACAGATATTTAATTGTAAATTATGATAACGTTGAGTAAGTACACGGCAAATTACTTGGGATAAAATGGTAAGCTAGTACAGAATAATGTGTTTAAAAACAACTGAAAACTACACTAATAAAAAAATATATGTAACAATGAGGAAATTAAAAATTTTTATAGGGGAGCAGATACAGAAATGAGTGCACGACGATTTAAAAGAGTTGTATCGTCTTGTGTTGAATAAATTTTCCTTTACAAATAATTTTTATTGCAACAAGAAATACTTTTGAAACATTTTTGCCGCTTAGAATAGAAATATGAATCGACATATGATATTCGATGTTGTTCTTGATGTAATAGTGACTTTAGTTGAATATGGCAAGATATCCTTGGCCAATAGGATTGGCGTCTCCGAGCATAGTCCAATTGGAGCGGTGGAAGGCGTATAACCGTCATCTCGATATATGACTTCTCATTTGAAAATATATTACATCGTCGTTGTTGTAGGCTTTCTGCGGTTTCCCTGTAACCTGATGAACCGGTTCACCAGCCAAATGGAGGACGATACGGAATTATGCTGCCGCAGCTGTACCTGCCCGACCCACTTTTAAATTAAAAAACAAAGAGAGAGAACAGCCGTTTTTACTTACACAATAGCTCTCTTTTCGTTTTCTTCTGGCCAATTTTTCTCTTTTCCAGCCAGGACAGCAAGCACAACTCCACGCAAACTCCACATCCCCAGCTCTGCAGTGGAGGTACAGCTTTTATGTCTGAGGCAACTCCAACAAACCTTCCTACTATAAATTTCCCTTATCCTACCAAAAAATTATCCAACGAATCTCACTCTCACATAAGGCTATGACTTTTTTAGGATCCAATAATTGATACGAACTCAGTAGCTCGTTTAAGTGGAAGAAGAAAAGTGTTTCTCAAAAGCCAAATATTCATGGATGCAAACTGACGAATATATTACTCCTATAACCATAAGCTGTATTAAAAATTGCATAGCCGTAACACAATATCAATAAATACATATTTGCCTATAAAAGTTATACGATTTCAAGTCAAGGAAGTCCAAGTTGTGAATTCTTAACATTTTTATTTAATCGGAACTTGCAAGGTGCAGTATGCAATCTATTGGGAATTCTAGTGTGATTATGGAAAATTTGGAAGGACAACGTAAACGGCTTTAACAGTTAATGATAAACCATCAATATATCAATTGTTTCAAATCATTTACATACAAAACTTTATGTAAAAGTGATGATGATACAGTGAAATTAATAGTAAGCTAAGTTGGGAAATTCACGATTTACAGAGTTATTATACAAGATAAATTTGCACGTAAAAATTCAACACCAAATATTCAAATAGAGAATCATTTGAAAGAAGTACTTTTCCTTAAAAAAAAAAAAAGAATTTCCGACAGTAGTCAATGTTCTTGTCACGGTTCAAGATGATATGTCTAGACATATACAAAATGCATTTAAGCAAGATAAAACTGTATCAAGTCGGAGACAGCCTTTTTCAAATAATTGATTTCTCAGTTTTAATCTACCAATAGGAGAAGGTGCAGATTGATAAATATGAAATTGATGAAACTACAGAAAATCATGGAATGAGAGTGGCTAGATCTCCACCAAATCACTGAGAACTAGTATTAACACAGATAAAAGGAGAAGTTTCAATAAAAAATAAATCTTTTAAAATGAGTTTTGTTAAACCGTTGTTTTTGGAGGCTGTGAATATTGTGAAGCATTACATCTAGGTAAAGCAGTTAACAACAATGACAAAACAACATTAGATAACGACCTTCTGAGGGCAGAAGTGAATCTATGACAAATAAACGACTTTAATTAACCTGTAAAAACAACAAAATTAACAGAGCAGTTGTTTAGATATTTTTAAGAGAATAGAAGCAATCGATTTATCCCATAAGAAAACGATGTTTTGAACGCTTTATCACTGGAGACATAAAAGGTGGTGGCTCACTCTCAAAAAGAGGTTTCTATCTGTTTGGTGGGGTATACGTGAAATTTTCCATTTGTAATAGCTTAAATCTGCAAGAACCAATTTATTATTATCAGTCTGGTATTATAAATTTACATACAAGGTGACAAATGGTTTTAGATAACGGTAACATCAGTATATTGTTAGAATATTAAAAATAATTGGACAATTACATACATACATAGAATCTCTTAATCACACTATATACTTGACTAATTTAAAGTATTTCATGTTGTTTTCTAACAAGTTGGTGACGTCTTACTGATACGAAAACGAATATGTTTTTTCTTGAGTATTGTGTGAAGCTCTTGGAAACTAGACCACTATTGTGAATCTAGTGTGGCACATATGTATGAGAGAGATCTGATTAAGAATAAGGATAAGAAAGAAAGAGAAATTGATGCTTAAGCAAGACAGTCAAATATATATCATATTTTTATGCACAATAATGAAGTTTTACAAATTTTTCGATTGGTTACAAGTTATATTTCTCGTTAATCTTACTTCTGGCATATTCGCAAATGAAGGAACAACATGTAAGTTATTGGTTATTCTTCCAATGTTTTTGATGATACGAATATCTTCGGATTTTTATGGAAATAATTTGACAGTAATGGAATTTTCAAATACTAGAAACAACGTTATTTGATATATTATGTCTCTGGTCTCGATTTTCTATAACAATATACATATATTAATGGGCTGATAATTCTGAAAAACCAGTAATTAAAAGTTAATCAACTTCCATTTATCAGTTTTTCAAAAATTCTCGTTATAATGTTTTTGTTCACATGGCGATAAATCAACGTTTCTTCACAAAATTAAATAGAATATATGAAGTAACATTTGTAGCTCCGATATATATCCACTTAGTTCAAATTTAGGAAAAATACCAATAGCTGAAATTTAGGAAAAATACCAAAACAGGTTATTTTAACCCAGAGTAAGCTTGAATTTCATTGTTGTTTAGTATAGCTTAGAACCCTAGAGTGAAAAATTTTAAATGAATAGAGATCTTTAGTAGCAGATCACTTTAAGCTACTCCTATTATGTTTTTTTTTCATTTCATACGACTCTTCTTTGAGACAACTTGGAAAATAACAGCAGCTGTAAAAAAACATATTAATTTCCATACAATAGTACTATCTATTGTCAAATGGTTCTCTAATTTGTCTACTGTGATAAAACTGTCACTAGATGCATTTCCATTGATATAAAATGATCCGATATTGTGTTTCCAAGGAAGACTCCCCTAACAATTGTTCTAAATGCAGGAACTGCTGGATGCAATGTTCGCAGAACTGTGGATCCGGATTATTTTTGTTCAACTATTTTAACAATCGACTGAAAAAACCTCTTCTTCATTATTTACTTCTTGATACGCCACATACATGCGCGATTTTATCAATGATTTCCTATTGTCTAACGTTTTTCGTATTTATTTACACTTTGCTATTCATGAGGTGAATTAATACACATTGTCTCTCACTTTCTTAATTTATTCACACATTATAAAATACACTTAACTTATAATAATTTACTTATAAATATAACTTAACTAATTTCTACGATTGCTTTCCCTAATTCGTTCTTTTCACTATTATTTATTCAAATCTAACTAAGTAACTGCGCTACATTAACTTATTTATATACTACAAATAGAATTCTACAAAGTTGTAGAGCAAAAGGAAATACAAGAAATGAATAAATCGACATTCCTAGAAATTATTTATAAGAAATACTGTAATAAACCGCCTTCTATGATAAAAAGTTTATCAAATGCGCTTCCGCCATTTATAAAAGACCTAAGAACCCATTTCGCGAGGTTGTAGTAGTATATTACAATATGATCAAGAACAGAGTTTTTTCTGATAGAACGTGTATGAACATGTTTCTTGGTTGAGGCAGAGTTTCTCCAAACTTCATAATGAAACGTGTAATTTACCGACGACACTCTCATGATTTGGATAGTTCAGTTTTACAGATTGAACTAATATAGGTGCATAATAACCAATTTTTATAATTGAGCTATTAATCAAGAAATACTATGAAATCTTCAACCAAACTTTTGTGTTGTTTGAAACAATAAATTGTTCGTAGATAATATTCAGAATTAACAATTCCAACAATTCTAAAGATTCTGTGCGTATGTTTCAAAATGTAAAATATAATACATAATGGAAGCACTTTCTAAATGATGTATACTTGACAGACTTTGTTAATAGGAATAAAAGTTCGCTACTACGATAAGCCTCTTGATAGACTAATATATACGTTTTAAAAAACTGGTGTACAGTGTCTATTGGTCAACCAATATCAATCCTATTCTACTACTACTGATAGTCTAATTTCAAGCATTTTATGACTAATATGAAGGAGTTTCTACTTAAGTATCGAGTCAAACAAAAACAAATATTTGGGTATGGCCTCATTGGTTTTCATAATATTCTCCAATAAGATCAATTCACTTTTACATACGTTTGAGCCAATTGCCGAAGCATTTTCCCCATTCCAATGAAGATACCTCGAAAACATGTGATTTGAATGCATCAACCGCTTCTTCAGATGTTGTGGACCTCACAATTTATTTTTGATCTGCAGGATTCCAAACAAGGACTTTATGGCCCATCCATTAGAAGTTTTGACTGTTCAAAAATATTTTTGTCCGAACGGATCAGATTGAGAGAACTGTCTTAGAATCAACTGATACAGAAAGAATATATCGTTAATTTAGAAGTCAAACCGAACAATTTAATTTTACTATCAATATTTTTTTTGATTGGAGGTTTCTTGATAATAGGTAACTTATATACGAGATGTCTGCTATATATTGTGATATCATATTCTAAAGCAAATGTGGCTATGTAGCTCATTGTGTATATGTAATACAATCAATTGGCGTCTAATATGGGAAAATATGCCCAAACAAATGATCGACAACATGTATATCAAGTAACTGCACTTACAAGGGTTCCAGAAGAGACTACCTGTTATTGAAAAATAATGTTTGTCTTTATCTCGAACAATTAATTTTTAGAATAAACCAAGTACAATGAATTTTTATTTCAAATCTCAATACTAATTAATTTTTTTAATTGAGTTGAGTTGAGATCCCATTGAGCTTTGTGGTTAAAAGAAATTATCTTATGATTACCGCGCTCAATAGATTCAATAAAATTTGGTTATTAACAAATATATTCGAATTCATCCATATTCCTTCAAATTAGCAAGTGTGAATATATTATAAAACTATTCGGAAAATTGTTTTTGTTGCCGTCATAGAATTGACGTCATTGAAAATCTATTGAGATTATTTTATCTGATTTTATGTTAACTGTAACTCAGCAATTGAAATTTTACCAGTGTACGCCCAAGGAGAGCAAGAATCATCCATGGCCCTTTTCCATCCCTCGCAGAATCCGGCACTCATAGACGCTATTGGGGCGTCGGCGTCGTCACTAGCGTCCCCTTCTTGCTATGTCATCATCATGTCAACCATAGTTATATTTCTGTGATAACACTACCAGAACTTGTAAGATAAGTATTTTTGTCAGTTTGTGCATGATTTTATTAAAGTGTTTGAGAGTTAAGTGTAGGTATGTTAGTGGATTTATGGGTATTATATATGTTTTTTCAGATAAGTATGGATTTCCATTTGCTATATTGTTCGCACAAAGATTAGAAGTATCTCAATGTAATTTTGTCTGTGAAGTTGTATACAATTTGAAATTTCAAATATATTTTTAACCATCATCTAATTATAATATCTTGTTTGAGAAATGACTCTAAAATATTTTGAATAGACCTACAAAGTAATTTGTCATCATTTATTAACTGTCAGGAATTCTATAGAATGCCGAAAGGCATCAGGTAAATTTTTTTTGCAAAGGGCCAGAACACGTTTTTCATTTTGTTTTATTTAGTCAGGCATGCCTTAGTATTGGCATTGTATAAAGAATATTCTTTATACACTGGTATTGGATTCAATATATATTTAATACAATATAAATCGGCTTTGTCGCGGTCAGATTTGTACCCCTTATTAATATCAATCAGATGTTGCTTGGCGAGATTCAGATTTGAGGGATTTGAATAAATGAACTAATGACATGCGCAAAAGTAATGATCAAAGATGGTCCTCTAAATTTTGAATTAAATATGGTAATTTCCCGGAATCCGCAAATGCGGTAGATTAATTAAAGTGAATTTTTCATTTCTTCTATTGAATTTATATTGAGAACGCGCTTATGGTGGAATAAGAAAGAAATTTTTGTAGAATTTCTTTAGAAATATCTTTTAGGAAGAATGTAGTTCTTAAAACATATTGTTGGGCAAAGGCTTATGAAAATATTGTGGCGACCTGCTATCATTATTCAAAGGCGTATTTTCACGAAGAAGATATTTGATATTTTGATATTTAATTTCATCACTTCAGTGGTTTGTCAAATGATATTTTATTTCTTCTGGAATAAGGAGCTCTAAAATAATACCAGTACTTCCCAATTTCAATTTCTTTTTGGTGATTATCACTTCCACTTAATCGAAAAGATCTACTACTTCAATTTTATGTTAGATCAATTGATTATACTAAATGCCAGATTATGGAAAAGGATTTTCACTTTCACATCTAATTCAAAATTAATAGAATTTTTTCATGCAGTCTACTGGTGTGTAGTAATCAGAAATCACTTGATTAACTAATTCAAATATGGGTTTTCATTTAAATGTAAATCATAGTCATAAGCATAAGAATCTAATTTGGATATGAAGCAGTTCCATAAATATTTTACTTATCATAACACGATTCGGTAATTTGATCAAATTATAACTGTTCATTAATTTTTGTAGCGATTCAATTAATTTGTCTTTTATAGTTGATTGAAGATGCATAGATGATGTCAAAAATATCAAAACATTGTTGTAGGATGATGATAATAAAATATATTTCTCCTCTATATTGTAAACAACTTATTTTGACACTATGTTGAATAACAATTCATAACATATAGAATACGTATCTACTTACTTATCTACTACACATTATATTCATTAAGTTTCAACCACAAACATAGGCAAAACGTTCTACTTCATCAACGACGTCAAACAAACAATAATTTGTGAGAATTAATCAAAGAAAAAGTAGTATCAAGTGATATGGGTAGTAATAGTAGAATTGTTAAAAATTTGAACAATATTTACAAATTTTGGTAAAAAGTTGTCTTGTTGTCTCTGAATTTACAGTAGCCGTCTTTTTTTGACACTATTTCTTTAAGTATTGATAAGTTGCGTCATACTTCTTACTCGATTTTTCTGGCAACAGCGACAGACAACAAACAATATTGCAAATTCTGGTATATCTCTATGGGTGATATACAAATCAATAATTTCAGATTTTCTCAGTTTTTTCTGCTACTGCAACTATCAGATTGATGTTGTCGATAAAATAATTATCCTTATTATCAAAGCTAATCTTAATTTCTTGTGGTCGAATTAAAGTAAAAATAATTCAAGAAGAAATTCCTCAGAGAAAGAATCTCATATATCTCAGGATGTAAGTAACATTAACTACTCGAGAGCGATTTTGCGCTTAAGCGATAGTGAGGGTACAGTATGTTTAAATAATTAGTTCTTCAAGTTGGTGAATTTTCTTGATTTTAGGTCCCCTCTGATTGAAAATTAGTTTTGGAAATAGGTATATAAATTAACCTTTGTAGAAAAGACGATTTAGTAGTAAAAATATGTAAGAGAGTCTAAGAAATATATTTATTTCTTTATAAAAAGTATTTTTGAAAGTTCGGTCTGATATTGACAATTGTAATTATTATAAAAATTTAATTTTATCTCCCAGCTGAATATCTTAATACGTTCTGTTCTATCTAGGTACAAAAGACGGTTAAATATGTTATTAAGAACAAACTACATTGCGGGTAGGTATTGCAAGACTGGAATCATTCCTGAAAAACTTCATAAGGAAAGACTTTATTTGCTCTGTCGTGATCTTCTCACAATAAGAATGGTGTCAATAAGTTTCTGTTTCTGCACATTTCCCTATTTTCGAAAATGAACAAAAAAAAATAATCACTGTGGCTATAGTTGTAAATTGATAAGACGGAAGGATCCATATTTGTCACTGCCTCACTTAACACATGAGGGTATATGGCATATGAATTTAAATGAATGTAAAAATGTATGTAAAAATGATGAAACAAATACTATAGAAAATGTGCAAATCATCTACGATTTGTCATCACTCGTGGTATTGAGTTAATCCTTTACAAAATACGATTCATAAAATGTGTGCATCTGTTAGTCTATTTTGTAATTTTCTTAAGGAACTTTCACTACTCGGGTGTCCGGGAATGGCGATTCTATTCTTCACCGACATTCTACATTTCTTTATACAAACACATGTCACGGAGGTTATAAGAGAGCTGGGAGAAATAATTGATCTATTAATAATTTGTCAAGGATTAAATATGCGTGTAACTTTGTTTCTGCTATTGTAAAAAGTGAAATAATATTGTTTTATAGAAGAAAAAGTGGAAAATCATCATGAGGATGTAATTTTATGCGTGTTTCTATATCTTGCTCATTGAACATTATTTCTCTTAGAAATCGCTTCTCTATTTTCATCAAATGATTATTACTAATTTCAGAATTCAAACTGTGATATTAGAATAAAAACGATTTTTTTTTTAAATAACCGAATATCGTTAATTTTTCATTACAAACTCGCCGTCAAAATTTATTCAAAAAGGGTCCTCAAATTAGAACGCTGGGAGTATGGGACTCTAAATTTTACGTATTTAGACAACTACATATATAAAGCAAATAATGATGAATTATACATATATAAATAATATACAGTGCTTTTCAGATAAAAGTATCCACCTTTAATAACTTTTGTAATACTGGTATTTAGAAAAAATCCAAAAACACGTCAATTTATGTTGGAAGGGGCAAGCATTATGGCTTATTTAAGCTTACTGGAAAAGCCACCCCCTCACCCCTAGCAGCATCCCCTTTATTTTTTTAAATTACTTTTCATATTTTTTATGTAAAATTTGGATACTCCTCTTTGAGCTGATTTCAAAAATGTATAATACTTGTAGGTTAAAGTGGTTAGTTTATGAGATAAACAATTTTTCTTTTAAGAGCACAAATTTTACTTATTATTTACTTTCACCTTATTTGCCTGTACTAAAATTGGTTGTACAACAGTTCAAACTCTTTAATCTTTTTAACTGTGCTATTTATTATGAAGTTACAATAAGTGTTCAAAATGAGTACCATTCACTTCCATACAATGGTATAATCTATTCTGAAATGCCTCTATGACATTGCTTAATACGGCTGGATTTAATTGTCGACATGCATTTTCTATCCTCTCTCATAAATCATCCAGAGATTCTGGTTGGGTAGCATAAACTTTTGTTTTTAAATACCCCCATAAAAAGAAGTCTAGGGGTGTTAAATCCGGTGACCTAGGTGGCCACTCCATCATCTGCCCCCTTCTACCTATCCAACGAGCGGGGAATGTTTCGTTTAAAAATTGTCGGACAGGCATAGCATAGTGTGGGGGAGCTCCGTCTTGTTGAAATACCAGTAAATCTTCGGAAAGGTTATCATCATTTTCTATTATTGTTGTAATACGTGGGTCAACCCCTTCCCTGAGTAACTCAAGATATGATTCACCATTTAAATTCCGTTGATGAAGAAAGGTCCGACAATGTGGTCACCTAGGATACCACACCAAACGTTTAACTTTTGGGGATGTTGTGTATGGAATTCACGCATAATATGTGGATCACTTTCAGCCCAATATCTACAATTATGCCTAATTACTAAGCCATTTAATGACCATGAGCATTCATCAGAAAAGCAAATATTGTTTAACAATTGTGGATTGTTATTGACAATTTGCGTCATTGATTCGCAAAACTCTAGACGACGATCAAAATCATCTTCATTCAACTCGTGCACCAACTTAACTTTGTGTGGGTGGTACTTGAATTTATGTAGAACTCGGAAAACTGTAGAAGATGAAACACCGATCGCTCTACTTATTGTTGACAACGATTGGGGTTGTTGAGCCTCTAAGCTGACTTGCCCTAAAATTGCCACTTGGATTGCTTCGTTATTTACGAGTCCCTCTCGCTTATGCACTTTATTGCAAACAGACCCTGTTGTGGTAAATTTCTCCATCGGTTGAATTACATACTTATGAGTTGCATGTCTTCCATCATGTAATTCGTTAAATATTCTAGCAGCAGCTCTTGCACAATTATTATTTTGGTAGTATAAATCTACAATTTCAATTCTTTCTTGCAAATAGTAAACCATTTCAGAGAAACAAAATAAATAATGTATCAAATTACACTATCAATAGTGACTACAAATTCTAGTTGACAATGTCAAACTTTAATAAAAAGTAGAGTTTTTTGTTGTTTGGATATTTTAAGTAGAATAAATAGCACAGTTAAAAAGATTAAAGAGTTTGTACTGTTGTACAACCCATTTTAGTACAGGCAAATAATGTGAAAGTAAATAATAAGTAAAATTTGTGCTCTTAAAAGAAAAATTGTTTATCTCATAAACTAACCACTTTAACCTACAAGTATTATACATTTTTGAAATCAGCTCAAAGAGTAGTATCCAAATTTTACATAAAAAATATGGAAAGTAATTTAAAAAAATAAAGGGGATGCTGCTAGGGGTGAGGGGGTGGCTTTTCCAGTAAGTTTAAATAAGCCATAATGCTTGCCCCTTCCAACATAAATTGACGTGTTTTTGGATTTTTTCTAAATACCAGTATTACAAAAGTTATTAAAGGTGGATACTTTTATCTGAAAAGCACTGTATAATGTTATGATTGAAAATATGACTTGATCTTTTACTGCACGATACAACAAAAAAGCATTAATCACTGCCAACACCAGTACGATGTTTTTCCTTCGATTGCTATTAAGTGCTTTTCTAACAACCAATAGTTCTGATCTACACATCACATATGTCGATTGTAATAATTCACCACATTTGATTGTAGAATGGGTATCCGATCTTCCTTTTGTCGACTTGGTGTACTCTTGCTAAAGTATCTACTGTGTCAAAGATGGAAGCTATTAACACACATTTATTGTCATTCCACTTCAAAATGAGTATCTCATTCTTATCATCAAAACGGCAATCGTAACTACGTCTTTCCGACTTTTACACTTCTTTTGAAGTTGTAATGGAACAATTTAGAGTTCTGTTTTCTCTAATAGTTCACGTTTATCGAAATCCATTTATTCAGATTTAAAAACAACGAGTGGCTACTGAAGAAGTTGTCGAAATCAGCAGTGTGCTTTTTCTACAACGGATAGCATTTTAGAAACGACCCTAGTTCACTTGCAGCTTCACCAATTTCTTTTCTTCTGGAGAGTATGAGTTAAAAATTCTCCAGCATTTGAATAATGATACTTCAAGGAAAATCTATATTAATGTGATTTATAGTGACCACTATCCATTAGATTTCCCATAGAGGAAAGTTCCAAGGGAACAAGCTGCTTTGAAAAGGAATATATCTTTTTCAATAGGATGCATAGTTTGGGAGTTATAAGCCAAAAACTGAAACAAGTCAGAAAAAATCGTGGTGTTTTGGCCACCCCAACTCGAGCACAGGCTAGATTTATTCAAAAACTTGGATTTAGCTTCCCTATACATCCCCAAACAATCCCCCAAAATTTCATTAACTTTCTAATTTTGTCCACGCAAAAGTACATGATTCCTGGACTAAATAGAAAAAAGGCAATGGAAATCAAATGTTAACATAAAAAAGAATTTGTTTATATGTTAATGTTTTTGTTATAATTTCTAGCTATGAGAGGTTAAATATGTAGAGATAATGCAGTTGACATCAAGATATATGAAAATTTCAAGGCACATTCGTGATCTACCCTGTAGATCCGGGCTTTTGTAGCTAATTAAATCAGAAGCTCGTCTCTACAGGTATCTTACGGATGGAAGACCGCTCTGCTTAAGCTCCAATACAATGAATATAGTGGTAAAATCCATCTGAATATTACAGTTTTTGAATAATTTTCAAACACAGTTAAACATTTTTAGGGATCTAATAGGCATATTGAAGGATATAAATACAAATCTACTCATATTATATCTGCTATATTCTGTCTAGCAATCTGGTATTTTCAAAAAGCGGAAGAAGACACGGCGCTTCTAACAACTTTTTCTTATCGCTCAGCTATACTTTTACAACTCTTTATTGTTTTTAGCTTGCTACAGCAAAAATTCGTCTTCCAACTCTTATTAAGATTCACTGCTCGTTTTAATTCATTTATCAATATTTATACTGAAAAATATTGTTAAAAATTTTGTATATAAATATTTTATATATTTTCTATACAAAGTAAATATTCTCTCGGTTATTCTAAAATAAGCATTATTATTAAATTAAGATTAATTTGAAAAATGGTACATAAAACATCTGATAAAGCTTCTTTTGATGCCAAGAACTTCGCATATACAACAAAAATGGTTTGTGTTGATCGTTTTGTCGGGATCATTTTAGTGTAAGATTCATATTTAACTTATTTCAATAATTTATAGTAATTAAGTTTATTATGATTTCAATTTTTCACGTAATTATATCATAATGTAAGAATTCAAACTATGAAAGGTTTATTCACTTTATTCTTATATATAGAAAATATTTTATTTGTAAGTAACTAATAAATCAAAGTTGTATTATAAAAGCATACCCTACGTTGCCGGCAACGATAACCTCCTGCTTAATGTTTCTATTAAACCTATGTAAGTTAAAAATTTGAAATTCTTGCGATTTTCAATTAAATATTTGGATATTATTATATTCAATATTCAATTAAATATTTTGTTTTCATTATTTCATATCAGTAACCTATAAAAAAAACAAAAACATAAATACTGCAATAAAAATAAAAATAAAAAAAATATGATCGCGGTAATCACTAGACTGGAAAAAAGGAATTTTTCATATTTTCTCTCAAGCTATCAATTGCAGAAGACAGTTATGCGAGGACCAATCAATATTTCATAAATACGCATGGCACTCATACCAAATTAAGAAATAAAAAATAATGTTTTTCCCCGTAAAAAATTTGTCTAACAAACCGTCAGCTGTTTGTATGAGGCATGGTGTAAAGGGTAACGCTTTATAATAGTACACGCTGTAAGCAAATACGTAACTTGCTTATCATGAAGATATGACAGCAGAATTATTTGAAAAGTGGTTTAATGAATACGTCTGGTACCCTAAACCAAACTCCATAACAGAGAGGTACATTATACTCACCTATTTACGTTTTATTATTTAATATTCAGTTGTAGCGAGTTAACGAGGTATAATAATGATTTTTTCCAAGTTCCAAGTAGGACTACAATTAAGTAGATCTGTTTAAATGCGTCTAGATCCCTAAAAAGCCGTCCAATTTATAATGATTCGATTACCTTTTAAAGAAAACTTTCTCGCATGAGATCTACATATTTTTAAAAATATTTATAAAAATAATGAATTTATAGAATGAGGTATCAACGCCTATGGTCGATCAACCAAAATTGTCGGTAAGGGTTTTTATAATCTGCAATTGATATTGGAAGAACTATAACACTTGACAAAGTGGTCTAGTGTATCAGTTAAATTTATAATCACAAAGTAGATAACAGAGCACATTATTTACTGTGAGATTTTATGTCACGAGGATAATAAGATTTTTTATCATTCTACTGGCTTAGTATGTGAAGAAAAGAGTAGGTTTGGTTGAAAATTGTTAATCCATAAGCCGTTGGAGTGAATTCAAAAAGCTTGTGAAACAACAAATACACAAATTGTAGGGAGTGTAAACACGTTAAAATATTTTGTAGTATATCACACAATATCACTACTAACGCACGTCAAGGTTATAGTCATGTTTTTATTTCTATATTGGATGGCTCAACAACACTGGAATACAGTACAACATTTGCGTTAACATAATCAATCTATACGACTAACAATATTCAGCTTTACTTGTCTCAATTATATTGATAATTACAATGTTAAGCTTATTTTGTATCTACTACCTATTGTCCCTTCTAAAATCACACTTTCCTATCTATCTTTATTGAACAATAATTGGTACGTCTCATTTTAGTAACAACGTACTTTTGTACAAAGGAAAAAAACCGCTAGATTTTCCATAGAAGAGGTACTAGCATTAGTGGAAACGTATTTCGACAGTCTTCCAGATGTCCACATCTAAGAATATCTCTAAAAAAAGTTCATTGATGATTTCTTTTAAATAATCGTCCGTTTCTTATGGAATGACAAAACAATCAGGTACGATACAGATGAACACAAAATTATTTTATTGTTCTGCTAAATCGGTCTTTTATAAGCTTCCACTCAATTATCTGTTTCTCAAAAATATTCATTAACTACTACTTGATATTTGTAACATATTTTCTCATAGATTGATATATTTGTAAACTCAAAAACTAAAATGTATTTATATTTTGTTAATTTACTTAATGTTTCTATGATGTCCAATATTTTTAACAGTTTTCATATTTCTAGGCAATGAATGACTACCTTTTAAAAACTACAAGGAAAATATCAGAAATTGGCAAAGGTTTCAACAAATAATATGATATGTCAAGGTATTGTCACAGGTAAATATAAAAAATGTATGGATATTCAAAATAAGTCGTTTCAAACTAGTCATCCTGAGTTCTGTTGAGCGATTTGCAAAGGCTGTAGACCAATTTGTGTCGGCTCTTTATCTTGTTATTCTGAAGAGATAACATCTATTTGAGATTTGTAATATATTCTATAAATCTTTATTAGATGTCCAAAGTCAGTTGTGCGTCAGTATACATTAAGCCACACAAAAGTACCAAATCGGTCAGCATGAGTTATTTTCTTGATAATTACAAAAACAAATAAAACGCAAATTTTTTTTCAGAAATATATACGTTACAAACAGAGAGAAAAAAAATTCACATAGACCAACAAGTGGAAAATTCTATTCATTATGATAGTAAGATGAATCTTAAGACGTAAAAAATCCACATTAACGCCAAATTTCCAAGCAATGTTCGAAAAGTAGAAGAACAATACATATTTAACCGAGATCTATGTCACACAATGATGATAGCAAATATTCCATTTTCAAAGCACCATAATCAAAACACATCTGTTCTCCAGAAGTTTTGGAAATTCAATGTACCAAGTGAATCAACACAATCAACAATTTGTTGCTCATTTCGGCAGATGCAGTACCGTACATGAAAGAAGCTGGGTAAAAAATGTATGTTTTTTTTTTCAAATGTATCAATAAATCCATATGTAAGAATTTTTTTATTTATTTATTTAATGTCGTATCAACTACAAAATTATTAGCGACATGTCAGTTGTTAACAATTTATGATACAGTTGAATGTCTTTTAGATATTTGATTAAGTTTGCGGTATTACAATTGTTCGAGAATTATATTCTCAAACCAATGAATGATCATTCGATTTTAGAATCGATGATCTTTCAAAAATGATTAATAAATTTACGACTACCTGATCTCAAAAAAAAAGAAATGGGAGGCAGTTGTCAGTGCATTTTAAAAATGAAAAGTCAAATTAATTTCTGTTGATGAATTAACATAGTTCTTTTATTCAATTTACGTTTCAAGTGTTATTTACTGTATTTGGGCGCAGGACAAGTTTTGTGTTTAACATTTTGTGTAGTGTAGTCATATTTTATTATAACTTTTTATCCTGAAAGTGTCTCAATTTATATCGACAGAAGTCAATAAGGCACCAACTACTGTAGCTTTACGACCTAAAGTAGTTGCTAAATAAAAGATTACTCATAGTGGCGTATGTCTTTTAGCCTTATACTAAAATACCGTTTTGTGCTACCAAAAATCAGCAACTGCTACAGTCTAAGTGCTGTACAGTTAACAAGTACGTGCAGCGCTCCTCACGTTTAGATATAAATAGGCGTGTGGGTAAAGTGGTTGAAGAACACGGTCATTTTCCAACCAACAATTATTGTTAAGCAGAGCGACTATGGTGTTTGGGAAGTTGCTAGTTAGTCTTTCGTTTTTGTACTTTTGACAGTTCAACGATAAGTGTTTCACGTTTAAATTCTCGTTACAAGTTTCACATATTGGTGGGTTGTCTCGTTTAAATTAATAAGAGTGTGTCATTTTGGCGTGCCCCAGTCTTAAACGATCGATTTTTATTTGGTCCGTGTGATTTATGAAGTTGTTTTTCAATGGTTGGACGGGTGGTTTTATAGATTTTAATATCGATAATAGCGATCTGTTCCACTCACTTTGCCACTGGCACTTTTGTTTTGATTGTCCCTTTATAGTCGTTACAATTGTTGCTTCGTTGTTATTTGCTGCTTCTTTGGCACACTTGTCTGCTTTTTCTTTTCCTGAGATGCCTGTGTGTTATGGATATATAAGAATTGTTTTTGCATATTTTCGACTTTATTGTACATATTTTGATTGGACTACTTGCATATTTGAGTACAAATTTTGGGTTTTCCATGTGCATATTTGGGTTCCTTATATATGACTCATGGATTCAAATTTATTGGGTTTCATTCAATGTGAAACCTCAAAATATTACCCATCAAACTGAAGCATTACTGATGAGATTATTCAATATCCATAAGAAAGATAACATATTCAATAATCTATGTTGTGGAACAGTACATTGCAATAACTCACCGTCAACTGTGATTTAGTTTATCACAGGTAAAAGTAAAAGTTAAATATCCAAAAAAATATATACAATTTAGTGGGGAGGTGGTGAAAAGCTGACATTGTGAATATATTTTGAGAGCAGAACATTACATTATCGTCCAGTTATAAAGTGAGTTTCATGTATAAAATGCCTTAATTATCTCGGAAACGGCTTGTACGATTTTTATAAATTTATATGCGCAAGGGTCTTGTGATACGACTGGTATTATGTTGCCATTTACATTGTTTTCCGATCTTTCCTTTTTACGGAAAAATAATAAACTTTGAATATTAAAATTAAACGAGTTTATTCTATCGTGGCCATCTAAATGTACAATATATAATGTAATGAAAAATAATCAGTATTTCTTAAGATCTGACAACAATGTAAAAAACACCATAATACCGGCTGTATCACAAGACCCTTGTGCACAAAAATTTATAAAAATCGTACAAGCCGTTTCAGAGATAATTGAGGCGTTCCATATATTAAACTGACTCTGTATAAAACAAGTAAATGTGAGAATGTTTAAACCTTCCCAAAAGTGGGCGGCTTAAAGCTTTGACTAATGTCCAGTCAAATAGATTAGTGGCATGAGCAAATGACAAATCAGGAACATCAACTCAAAGGTTGGCTCACCGATTTCGGGTATCCCACACGGCCACCAACGAAAACAGAAACAGAAATACAGAGTTAAGCATCGCAAAAGGTAGAAATGTCCATAGTATACTAAAGATCAGCTGTGCAGAATTCCGATATGCAGTCGTGCATTAAGAAGTTGTCACTTCGCGGATAACAGATTTGTGGGATGACGGAAAATATTCCACCTTATCATATTCAGAAATTAATGGCTATGTTGGATTTTAACCGGATGCTATAGAAAATTTTCCCAGTGACATGAAATACAAATCCAAAAAGAAATTTGAAGAGTTTTGTTCTGGTGTGGCGTAACCTAAGCAGGTATTTCACGTTCTTATGTCGGACATGTGAGGGGAGAGGCCTCTGATGCATATATTTATACAGTTATTTGTCTACCAAAATTGATTTTCTTAATACGCATTATCCCAATGACCAAATAATATTTTGACTTGGTCTAGCCTCTTGTCACTACAGTACATTTACCAGAAATTCGTTCCCCGAAATTAAGTAGAAAACTGTATGATGAGAGTTCGGAAGACCAAAATAAACAACAACTTTGACATAGAATATATAAAAAAATTCTAGAAATTGACAAACACACATATGATGCCACAGGCTAAGTAAAAATTACGCGTAATTGAAGAAAATGGCCCTTTCAGTAACTTTCTCAGAAAACTTTTTTACACACGTTATTACTTGCTGCTTTCTCAAATGTTGTTGCCACTGGTTCGATGAATGAGCTTGCGAATTGTCGTAGTGTAGAAAACAATCACTAAAAGCCCAAAATGTTCTTTTTTTCAGACTACATTACCATCTTTTTACTAATTCCTCGTAGTATTTCTTAAAGATCCTGCGATCTCTCGCAGCATAATTGTGGATGTTATTATAATTCGAGATAATCAGTACGAAATAATCACACAAACACGCAAACACCGTTCAAATGATAAATTTTGCTCTCTATCTTACAGTTGAATAATTTTTAGAAACTGTAGAAAAGTATCCGATAGTATTTTCGCAGATTTAAAAAAATTTAATCGTCGCATACAAGAACCAGACCAAGACTGAACCCTACAAGACCAAAACCAAAACCCCTTATCATACTGCAAGACCAAGATCACATTTGAAGAACAAAGATCAACCTACTCTTGGTTTTGTATTCCATTTTGATTATGAATCAAGAGAAATAGTAAAATATTACTGCCTAGGCATATGAAGCCTGTAAAGCCTATTTTCCTGTTTCATTTTTATATTAACAAAAAATAGCCAAAAGGATGATTATTCTGTGTTGCGATTATTTTAAAATTTAGGAGATGTCTGAAAAGAATAAAGCTAAATTTTTGAATATTTGGATGATGGAATGATGATTTTGATTAGGACTAGTGTTATGTTCAGATTATACAGTAAGCATACACTCTTTCTGTCTTGTTCTGTATAGAGGTTTCAAGCTTATATTCCTATGTTTCAAATACTTTGTATTAAATACACAGTTTTGCACCAAAAAATGCACAATAGGACATGAAGACGTTATCTTGCACCTCAACTAGGAACCTTGTAATGTGGTCGAAACCAAATTCACATTTGCTTTTCCTCTACTAAACTAAGTCTGAACAATGTAAATTGTGATTGGTTTGTAGATTTTATGAAGAGTGATGAGTCATACCAACGCCGAGCATGATTCTACGTTTCTAGTAATTGATGATTGTCAAGACATCGAATTCCTAAAGTGAAGCACCGGAGAGGTAATATCGTGTCCGAGTAAACTGAACGTTCAGGTATTTTTCATAGTTCATTATTATAGTGTTTTAGGTAAAGAATCAATTCAGGTTTATATTTATTAATTGACTCATTATTCTTTTGAGAATAGTTTATTGAACTTCAAAGTTAATTGCTGATTGAGGTCTCCTAACACTTATAGAGAGAATCTATTACTATGTATGGTTCCAGTGAACCTACAATAATTTCAAAAACTGTGTAGTTATCTTAAGCCTGTATAATGTTAATTATTTTTCTCATTATATTTTAAAGCTTCATCGCTTCATCAAGTATCTTTCTTCGTAACCTTCCACAATGACAGAATTAATCTATTTCACGTTCAGAATTTGTTAAGGACTCAATATTTTACAATGCAAAGAAAATGCACAATCACTTGCCAATTGAAATCAAATCGATATCATATTTTCCTGCATTCCGTGACCATTTGAGAGTATATTTACTGAAAAATGCCTTCTACTCTGTAAACAGGTGACATGCTGCATACTGGATCAATTTTTGCTATGGATTTATATACGATTTAAATACTAATTATTACCTATTACTATTACCTATAATTTTGTTACTCATTATGGTCTTATTCTGTATATTGAAATTTTATTTTATTTGTATCATTAGTTATTTTTATATTTGTTTTTTAGTTTTTACATGCTTCTGTACACAAATTGTAATAATTTTTTGACAATAACGCATTTCTCTCTCTCTAATCATCATGATCTTAATAATAATTATAAAAATGAATTCAGGTTCAAATCGTCCTACTACGTTGTCTGATACTTCATTTCCACTCTTTCCTGTCGCTGCAATTCTTACCGTTCAGATTTCGTACACTTACTTTTTTATTTTATGCATCCATGATAATCTTGGACTTCCTCTACTTCTGTTCTACTGTGAGAACGATTTTTTAGGCAATCTGGCAATCTCTTCTTCCTCATCCTCTGCACATGTCCGTACTAAATTAAATGCTTCTCCTCAATATATTCTATAATTTTTTGTTTCTAGATCTATTATTGTGTAGTTTTTGATTCGATCTAAACTTGACGTTCTATTTTCTCTCCTTGGGGGGTTTATTTCCGTGGATTTTATTCTTTTCGTTTGTTATTCTTTCATTCTCCACATTTCCGATCCATATGCAAATGCACTCCTTAATCACTGCATTGTAGATCCTCCACAGTACTCCATTTTATGATTTAGCTATTGTTCTTGCTGTGTTTAATTTATATTTCATTTCTTCATATTCTGCATATTTGTCAAACATAAGTCCTAGATATTTATAGTTCTCACATCTCGTTATAATTTCGTTGTTCTCCAGTTGTATGTGGATTGTATCCTCTCCTATACATAAGTACTGTGTCTTTTCTACGTTCATGTGTAATCCCAATTCTCCGTATTATTTGTTTAGTATAAGCAGGTTTCATCATTAATTTGCATTTTTCCTAGAGCTTGCTCGAATCAGTTGTTCAAAATGAAATTGGGCCTGCGTCTGGACCAGATAGTTTATTATTCAGAATATTTCAGAAAAACTGGCAATCAATCAATAAAGAAGTGTATACGACGTTGGAAACTGAAGAAGAATCTATTGAAAAGCTCTAAGATATAAAAGAAGAAGAAGAAGAAGAAATAACCAATTTTGCTAAGAAACAATTGACAGAATATCAGCTCAGAAATGATTACAAGGAATTCTTGCGACTAAGCATTGTATTTTTGGGAGGAGAACTAGAAAACGGCGTGCTCTCTGAAAATATTCTTGTTTCAAAAACAATTCAAATTGACAAAACATTAATGAAAATGTTTGCGAGAGATCTGTATTTTTACTGTCTTAATCTACATTAAATATTGGTTCCAAGCTCCATCCGTTTGTTCAACTCGAAGGAACGACTTAGAGCTCCTTAAAGATTTACAGATGTGTGAGGATGTAAACCCTGTCATAGCTAGAAAAGCAATAAATAAAGTATGTGGCCATTTATGGTATGTCTCAGAGGAACTTATCGCCTCATCATTTTTTGTCGACAAAGAGGGAAATGAAACTAAAGAGAAAATAGAAGCTCCGAAGAAAGAAGGAGCTGAATTTTTGCCCGAAGAGAATTGATGTATACTAAAGATTCTTTTCTATGACTGGATTAAGCTTCGATTTCCACAAGAAAAAAGCTGAAGACTGGATCAAAGACAAAGAATATACCCAAAGTAAGGAGATAGTAACATAATTTAAGGTTTTCAAAAGTACAGCAGAGGGGGGGGTGTCCTTAATCGAAAAGTACAACAAAATACTGACCCTAGATGATGACCAGAAGCAGTATATTTCGCTTCTTGTGACGTCCTTCAGACAAAAGTTCCTGAACTACAAAAAAGCAACATTGCTGTTTGCATAATAAGTTTTTCACGTGTTTATTGTGCATCAAAATCTTTTTGAGGAGTCTAAACAACTAATATAAGCTTATATTAATTATGTAATAAGTTTCTTAAAAATTGTGAAAATTAGAGAAATTTTGTAAAAATATGTAGTTTTTTTTTTCCTCTTATTTGTTAGCGTCCCGAAAGTATATTGTATATATGGACCTTAAAATCTCATTTTATATTGGTAAATAGTAGTAAAATGATAGATTTTCTAAATCTTTAGTACTCTTTCAAATTTTTCTCAAAAAATTTAAGTTATTCTTATTAGGTAGAACAAAATGGGAGGGGACCCAAGAGAAAAGAAACAAAAAAATATTTTTGCGTCTTCATCACCTTGGTAGCTACAGTGATATTAAACTCTTACAAGTAGAATTGTATTCATAATTATTATAAAATAAAAATACAGTAAAAGATACTATTGTTATTAGTTTTGTTTATTTCTATTTTGGAGAGAGTTGGGTGTCCCATAAAATTGCCACATACCTCGAACGGTAGAGTTACGCCAATGGACGGAGCAGTGATTGAAGTACTGTTTATACATAAACAGAATAAGATACTGTACTTCAAACTAATAAATCAATACAAAGTATTATTATCGTCTCTATGAGATGATAATAGTTGAAAATTCTCCCTCACACTCCTTGTTTTTCGATAGACGAGCATATAGTTTTATTAACTTATTTTGTACAAATCAAAATTTTTCAATCACTCAGCGCTCTCTATTGACGAATCTGTCCAAACTAAGAGTCGACGTTCCTCAAATTATACTTGATGTTTACGTCAGCTTCTTCTATCTATGATCAATAGATGGCGGAATGTGATACAATTTAGTGAATTATGCCACATGTTTTATTAAACTTAGTGGTAATTGTAGGGTATCATTTTTTATATCTATTGTCATGATAAAAGAACGTATAAGATTATGATCTATCAAAGTAAATTAGTATCAAGACAACGCACCTGAAAACAATTTCAATGGATAAATAACTCAAGTGAAAGCTCACATAGACCTAAAACAAAATAACTCAGGACATTTTAACAAAGTAACGTAACAGGAGAAGTACTTACGAGTATAATTTTCTGGTAAAGTAATGTTTGTATATAATAAAGTTATAATTCAATACAGAAACAACAAATTCATTCACTTAACACTACATAAATAACATGAGAGAGTTGTAAGAAAATATTATTTTATGATGAATAGAATAGTACCTAGTTGTAAAAAAATGATGAAAAGTACTTAGTTGTAAGTAAGATGAGAAGTAAAGATCATTCTACTAGTAATAGACTACTGAATTGATAAAATTCGAAATTACTATTATGAAATTAAAGGAGCAAGTTTTGAACATTGTCATAAGCCTTAGAAAAAACGAGAGAATACTTTTCATAAATTGTTGGAGGTATGTTAATAAAAGCACGTAGTAACAAGGGTGATGTTGGGGGGAAACCCATATAAAATGCCCTAAAAATATTGTTATGGCCTGAACTAAGTATAAATCAATGAAGATATATTGAAAGCGACAAAAAATGTGACAAGTAAATTGATAAATTGATTTGAAAAGTATTGAACGAACTGGTGCTATGAAGGAAAATTTCAGAAAAATGTCTGGTTGTGAAGCAGAAATATTTGAAAACTTAGAAAGATTGCTCATATTCCTCAAAAAACACTGATAACAATATTGTAGCCAAATTCACTATCGGTCAAAAGTTTTTGCTCACCCTATAGTTTACGTGATGCATATTAAATAAAAACAATACGATAGATTATGATATTCATATTTTAAATAACATATATAGATAAGTATATACTATGAATAAATTATAAATATATGATTTAAATTTTTGATTCATCGATGTAACCCCCTGATTTCATGATTTCGGTGCCCAATTTTGGCATTGTGTGTAATAATTTCTACAAATAATCATCGTCTATTCGGTTTTATTCGTTATTCAGGATATTTCTAAGATATGAAGTTGAAATAGGACCTTTTTTCTGACTTTTATATTCAATTTGTCCCACAAGTCAATCGGTTGGAGATCGGGCGACTGTGACAGCCAAATCTTTACTTTTAGTACATTGTTTCTACCCAATACTTTTAAATACTCCGAGCTTCGAGGAATGCTTGGAATCGTTTTATGGTTGGTTGATATTCTGGCTAGAACGAACTACACATCACTTCAATATTTTTTATAACGTTTTTTCTTCGAAATCCCTTCAGTTTTTACCAGTCGCTCTTCCTCCAAAAACTTCCCCAATCCATCATCGATCTTCCGTCGTGTTCTACAGTCAGGATTAGACATGGATCAAACATTCGTTCTTCCTTTGACCTATACACAAACAAACTTATCTAATACCCAAAAACCTCAAACATTGACTCATTACTCCCTAAAACTCTCTTCCACTCATCATGCGTCCATTTTATTTTGACATTTTGAAAGGTATTTCTCACTGCATACTTCCAAACACGCCATCTCTCCATCGCCTTTTCACTGAAGCAGTACTGAAGATCCTGTAAGTCGTCGATCACGTTTACTGATCAATACAATATGTTTCGCGTTGTGGCGGCTTTTAGAGGCCGACCTGTACGTTTTCTATTGCCAGAGCTTCTGATGAATGGATATTTTTTCACGGTGTAGTCCACGGTACGTCAAGGTATTTGTACTTCGACGGCAATGGTACTGATAGTTCCTTGGTTTTACCCAAAAAGTATAAATTATAACACATTCTTGCGTCTCACAGGGTTAACTGAGACTAAACCAAAATCATAAACACCGAGGAAATAATTCACAGTTAAAGAATAATGAGCAAATTAGCCGGACTAGCAAGTTTCAACTTGTTGCACTCACCGACAAGATAAGAAAAGGCGCTCTAATAAACAATGAACGAACACCATTATTTTTAGTTTGTAGAACATTTTTTGACCCATACCGCACCTTCCCTCAAATAGTGTCATAAGTCAAAAAAACAAACTATCGAGTAATAAGGATTTGAAATTAATCCTAAACTCAAAATCGACAAAATTACCACAACAGTAACTATTTACATGACAAGTTTTCTGGCACGTACAATAACACAGGTTGACTAATGACTCTGTTTTAGCAGAGGTGCGATATGAAAGAGAAATTTTTTAGTGTATTATTTTGAAATTTAATGAATGGATTATGGGCTGGCCAAAATCTTTTGACAAGTAGTGTATATCAATTTGACGAGTACTAACTACTTTGATATAAAAAATTGTGTTTTCCTTTTTATACCTTAAATAGATGCTCTTTGTCGAAATACTTGGATCTTAAAGATATATACCCGATAAGAAAAACCTAAAATAACATATTACGACTTCCGCAGTACCGATGGCCAAGCATACCTTTTTTAGTATTGTGAAAAAACGTAAAACGCAGTCTCTATCAAATGGTTGCCAAGAAATTGCGAAATTAATAAGACCTCAGCTTAAGTCAAAATCTGGGAATTGATCTTTCTTACCGTTTTATATTATATAAACGGATAAATATTATTTCAAAATTCTGTATGATTATATAAATTTTTCATGATTAATTATTTGAATAAATTTGATCGAGTTTTCAATGACGTCTTCATGTTCTCTGATATTTTTATGTTATTAAAAGAAACAATTTTTGTTGAATGTGGTCGAACCTCAATATAAATTAAATCAAGTTCATTTAGAAAAAAACATTCTAGATGCATTGTGTAAAACGCTATATGACATTTTTAATCATCCCTTCAGTACTCTCTTCCTATGCCTACACCCTTGACATATAGTAATAACACCCATGACTCAGCAATAGATGATACGCTATGTGGGTGTGACTAGTCACCGGCAGCACGATGCTCCGATGACGGTGACGGTGTCACAGCTCTAGCACCCAGGTGGCCGTGTCAGCTGCTGGGACAAGGCGACAAACATGCTCTTACCTGTGATCACCTCATTTCAATATTGATAATGAATGTTGTTATGAGAGGACCACACTTGGATCTCGATATTAATATATACAGTCTAAATTATCGAATAACTAGATCGCGGTTGACATGTTTCATTTGATCAACAACGACTTCTTGTTATTATTTTCTCAAATATTGTAGGTGGAAACTCCGACAAACACTTTAGTAAATGTACTACTAAAAGGTGAATTATTTTGAAAAAAAAAACTTCAAGACTGTAAATATAAATCTTTTAATTTACTGTCAAAAATATTTAGAATTCCTAATTTCGGACGAAATCACACTTTCTATTTGCCTCTTACAAATACATAGAAATACTAATTAATTAAGTGATGCTTCAAATTTCGAATCAAATTATGTTCAAGGAAAATAGAATATGGTATCACATTTATCGACATATTATTCATAATACATAATATGAAGCAAAATTCAAGAAATTCAAAGTAAAAATCACCGATTTGATGGTTATTTGCTAGATAATCCCTAATTTGGATTTCTTATACCTGCTTAAACCACGTCATATTATTTAGTCTTTAGCAAGTGTATAAGGGAGGTTATAAATCACCAATACTCATTATAAGGAGTATAAAACTATATTTTATCCACAACTATTAAATATTTTGGTTGGAAAAGTTTGGTACATTATTAGAAACACTATTATTTTTATTTTATTATTCAGTAGCTTCTCTCATTTCTGGTGGTGTTAAATAAAAGCCACTTTCTTTTTGTACTATCCCTTTTACTTGTTATTTTAACATAATTTGACATAAAATATTAAAAAACTGAGAAATCTAAATTTGTTCGAGCTTAAATCAAATTTATATTGTTTCGAAAGGTACTTAAATTAATCCAGTAGTGTTTCACATGATGAAATTATAAAACCCGTTTTCTTGTAGCAAAAGTGAGCTCATTTTAGGGAGTAGAACACTTTACTTTATCCACGACTATTAAATATTTTTGTTGCAAAAGCTGCTACTTTATCAGGAATTCTATTATTTTTATCTTATTATTCAGCAACTTCTCTAATTTCTGGTGGTATTAAAGAAAAGGCACTTTCTTTTTCTATATTCCTCTTAGTTAATTTGATATGAAATAATAAAACACTGAGGAATCTAAGCATACAATAATGTTAGCAGGTTTGAATCTAATTTATATTGTTTCGAAAGGTGCTTTAATTTATAAATTGTTTCAAAAACCATGATTCGTGGAGAAACAAATATACGACAAACACATTCAATGTCTTTGACAGCTCTGTGTTAATGCTCTGAGCGATAAAAGTCCCGGGTTAGAATGTGGTCTAAAAAAATTGACTTTTCAAAATGTGTTTTTTGTACAGAGCTAAATTGGAAATATTTGGTAGTGTTTCACAAGATAAAATTATGAAAACCGATTTTTTGTAGCAAAATAATATAATATAGCTAAATTTAGAAAGCATCTGACAGCACAGATTAATGATGTAATAATCATTGCCGTGATAAATGGGTATTATTAAGGTCGAAAATTAAAAGTATAATGAGTACATTATAAAACAGTCGTAGATATACGAGTATAATTAAAAACTACATTTCTATAATTTGTGAAGTGTTGCTTCTATCTTGTTTTCATATTAAATCATTAATAAGGTGAATGTTTGAAATCTCATATCTCAACTATATCTAAAATTTGGAAAAATGAGGACAAAAATCTGGAATTATCATTGACCAAGTCGTTACGTATCCACAATATGAAGTACAAATTAGTATATATACAACTGAGACTAGTCTTAAATAAGTTCGTGTATGTATTCTGTGTATCATGCAAAAAATTGTATAACTATACAAAAGATACAAATTGCTGAGGTATTCAATATTAACAATTAACAATAAAAGAAAAGTCACGATGTGGATGCAGTTTTCATTATCTTTATTCAATTTGATAATTCTTCAATGATTTTGAATAGGATAATACTTAGACTCTCTTCGACTTCAATTGTAGATCTGCATTTATTAATATCAAATTTAACAAAAACATGAATCATATGGCGTTGTTTGAAGATACAGCTTCTCTAAATCTTGATAAGGAACGAGTCTAAGAATCAAGGAAGAACAGACAGCAGAGGTAAGAAAATCAATCAATTTCGAATTTCCTCACCCACTCCTTTCCGAGATATCCTTAAAAAGTGGTGACAAAATTCAGTTTTTATTTTTTTTTTCTAAAATTTCTGTGAGGCTGGAGACTTGATATTCTGTAATTTTCCTGCACTCGCAAAGGACTAACCACAGGTATTTTTTCCATATTCCTGTTACATTATACAGGTGGGTGGCATGGATTTAGAAATATCCTGTATGATTATCAACTGCTCAACTATTTGAATGTACAGGGTATCCGAATAAAAATGGGTCTCGGTCATATATTTATAGTTTATAGTACAGATACAGAAAAAAAATATACCAAATATAAACAATATTAAAATATGAAAAGCGACATAGAAATAAATTTGACCTAACTTTTTTTCTGAAACATTCACAATGAAAACTATTTGTCTGTAATAACCATTTTCAAGGAAAATGAAAATGAGAGAATGATTTTTACTATTCATAGGATGACTCTAAAATATATAAAATTTCGTCCTAGAATCGAATACTAAAAAAATAATACCTAAGTTCAATAGAAAAAGAGTTTATTTAAGTTTATAGAATTATTCACGTTAAAATAAATGAAACCCTGGTTCAAGTCTGTATAATAGACAAAAGAAAGTGATTTGAGAACATATTTTGTAATAATATTGAAAGAAAAGATAGTCTACATAAATTATAGCGAAATTTTACTTCTACCTTGATCCTCTCATAGCCACATCGCAGAAATTGTAAAAAAAAGATCCTCAAATATAAAAAAAGTTATGTATTTATTTCCAATTCAACCAGAAATGTACATACCTGTGATAGGTACATCAAACATCATCATACTTTACTATGTTTTTTAGAATATGTATTCCAATAAGATTTGATTAATGGAAATTATTTTGCTCAATATACAATATATTAATTGATTGAAATTACTCTTTTGCCATTTCTATGTACTCTAGTTTATGAATTTTATTTTCTATAAATTTAATAAAAAAACACGGTTACTCATCGTAGCGCACCTGTTGTACGTCTATTCATATTGCTAGAAAAATTAAAATTTGAAATGTGTACACTGGTGTCTGTACTGTCAACTATTGATTGCCTAGTCTATTATAAACTGATAAAAAATTACACCTTCAGTATACTTAACAACTCGTACGAAGAATATGAGTATCTGTTGTCTACTAAGATGAAATATGAGCACTTTAAACCGCTAGACTCGGTAGATGTTAGTCTTGTAATAGCCTGTATCTTCCTTCGTCTTGTGTTTTTATTAAAGCTACAACAATGGACAGGAGCTTATTTTTACCTGTCTAAAAAGCGCGCTTCACACACATGTCATAGACCCACACACTTGTCATGCTTCCTTTTACGGTATCTATCTCATATCGGCTGTCAGTTAATTATTTGTGACGGTCTCTAGTCTATGCTTGGATTGCCCAACTGGTTCCATGGTGCAGGAAAAATTCGATGAATATTGAAGTGACGCTTGAATTAGTATATAAATTAATAATTTCACACAAATACAGAATGGCATAACTATTTGTAATTTTCATATAACCTAAGTGACTTTTGCATGAATTTATTCATTAGTGAGCGAGAATGAAGTGATTATTGTGAATATTTAATATTCATATAAAAAATATACGGGGGCTGTTAGCCGGGAGTAAAAATTATAGTGTAAATAGAACATTATTTTCTGGGTTAAAAAAGTTATGTACCTATATAATATTGTTAAAGTATTCCCGATGGGATAATGTGCATTCAGCCACTCCAGAAATGGTTAATAAAATCCGTCCCGTTGTACTGATGATTTGGATTCTACATCTTCTGAATACGACATTCCAATCTCCCATATTGCAAGATGAACTGACTGCTAGTTTATTATTTGTAGATATACGATTGATAATGGAGATAATATTGTAGAACGTGATTTAAGGCATAAGAACCTGTACGCAGTGATCTGCATAAGGACCAACTAGAACCACACAATACCGTGAGTCTTCTAACTACTATTAATTTTCCACCTAATAGTTTACCTTCCTAATTATTTGTTATGCTGATTATTAACAGTAAGAAGTCATAAATTATAGAAAACTCAACCCACAGATTAGAATTAATTAAAGACGATTACAAGCGTCAATTGTAAATCTAAATTGAAAGATATATATTCTATATAGTTAGTTGCATTGACCAGTTGATTTTTAATGCAGCCATCAAACGAATGAGACATAAATTTATTGTTTGCTACCGAACTTGCATAGATACGGGAATCAATCGTATCATGACTGCCAATTATCTAAAGAACTCGTAAAAAAAGGATCAAAACTTCTAATAATTAAAAAGCGAGTCCCAGCTGAGCGCCTTTTGAAAACCATCAAGTGCAGATAACTGGTTTCACAAAAGAACTTCACAAAAAAAACTTCTGCTGCCAATTCTTTTCCATTATGAAGTTGTAATCCTGAGGAACGTCTAATATTCTTGAAAAATATTGAAAAAAGTTTAGTTTAGCCGTGAGTGGAGGTTCACAACGCCGCAATTTTCACATCAATTTCTCATCTCTCATTGGCCATTGTATCTTCGATAAGCTCAATCAATGAAATCATTTAAACATGCAAAGAATCGGACATATACAGAATTGTTATACGTCCCCTCTTTCTGAGTTATAGGCATTTAAAGTTGCAAAATCAGAACTTATTTTCTAAATTATGTATTCAAACATAACTTTTACAGGAGCAACCTGCACAATCTAAAGATAGCAAAATTGTGTTTTTCACTAGATTATTTAACAGAAAAGTACTCTTCTGTAAACCCGATGAAATAAATGTTTCAGGAAGTAAGTAGATGTTTAGATCGTTGTACATACCAAGGAAACCGTGCTCCATGAAGAGACATTCTTAAGAAAATTATTATAAATTGTAATTATTTATTGAAAACACTTACAGAAGGTATCAAAACTCCGTAGACTCCTGAAGTGTGTAGAAATGCAAGGTGCCCATTTTGATAATTTATTATAGAATTTTTTTGTTTTTATTTCCTTAGTTGTAGGCTAACCAATTAAGATTTTTTATTTTTCAATGTGAGTAAGAGGGTGTTTGACAATATGCAGTGTATTTAGAAATATTTGATTGTGTTTTAATATTCCTTGTGAGCATTTTCAATAAATAATTACTATTTATGATAATTTTCTTCAAAATCTCTCTTTATGGTGAACGGTTTCCTTCTCATGTACAAATATCTAACAATCTACATTTCTCTTGAACCATAAGCGTCATTGAGTTAGGCAAAGAGCATCTTCTTATTAAAAAATAGTTTGTAAAATTCATTTCCACTATCATTGTTAACCGTTGGCATGGGCCATATATGTGGAACGGTGCAAAATTCGGTACGAATCTCAAGATTGTCAGTGCTCTAAGTTATGAAAATAGTGATTCTTTCTCAATTAAAATTATCTTCAATTATTAATAAAACAAATGAAGGAAATATCTACCATTTCAGTTTCAATTTTTCAAAAATATATATTTAATTTTTATTACTTCTATGATTATTGATTAATGAATATTTTGACTGTTATAAGACTATTTTTTTAGTTATTACTATTGCATTTGAATAAGCCTAAAAATAAATTGTAGTAATCATATCCTAATTACACTCCAAGGATTTTTCAACAAAGCATAGGATGGTCTATCTATGAGACTGTCTTCTGACGTCACAAATTACACTTTATAATAAAATGTAAGTAAACAACGTAACAATAAATAATGTGGTTATCCTCTTGTAAATCTCCCTTTATTAAGAGAATAAAATGTGAGTAGGCTCTCAAGTTTGGAAGAAATTGTAAGCACAACTTGAGGAACGGACCCAAAAAATTGAAGCGGAGTAATATATCAAATCTTAAGATTGAAAAAATACTAATTGGACTCAAATAACTCAAATATTGGAAATAGTCCTATGCCTTGTGTAAGAGTCCTTGGTTTCACTCTACCCAGTGGTTGATGGTTTTGGCTGATCAAAACCCTATTGCTTCATTCATTCAAAAAATGTGTGGATACTTTGATCTCATTTGAGTTTGGTTTTTTCACGACAATATACATATCGACAACAATAATCGTATCAACAATAAAAAAAATTGATCCTGTCTCTATTACAGATAGTAAACAAGATCCATTACTGATCAGTGACACGTTACAAGAAACGAAAGCCTTCAGTCCCAATTTTTTGAATGTATCCATTTTATTAATGGGATCACATTTACGCCACAAAAAATTTTCAATACACATAATGGTTAGTGATTAAAAATAATTAATAACTTTGTGAATACTTTATAGCAGCATCGGTTATTACTTTATAATTTTCAAATCTGAAAACGGTACACAGTATCGAGTTTTATCAGCTACTACTACCTTTTTGGTGTAAAATTGAATGATGTTTGAGTTCACATCAAATGTTGCTTAATAAATCTAATATTGTTCAATACTACTTGGTACGAACCATGTAACTCTCACCATCTATGAGAGAGAGAGAGAGAGAGAGAAAGAAATGCTTTATTGTCAAGAAATTGTTACAATTTGTAAAAACTAAAAAACAAACATGAAAATAACTGAATAAATAAAATTATAGTTAATAGTAATAGGTAATAATTAGTATATCCATGTATAGCAAAATTGAACCAGTATGCAGCATGCCCGGAATTAAATATTATTATTATTAATATATTATTATATTATATATAATTATTGCGTAATGTGGAAAAAGATGATATCGATTTGATTTCAATTGGCAAGTGATTGTGCATTTTGTTGCACTGTAAAATATTGAGCCCTCAACTAATTCTGAACGTGGAGTAGGTAGGTAAAGGTCGTGTTCCGCGTGGATAGCCGTGCAACGACCTTTCTGAAATTGGAAAAACGTGCTTACGAATTAGGCAGACGGATTCAAAGATGAATAAGGAAGGAAGAGTCAGAATTTTTAATCTTTTAAAGAAGTCCCTGCTATCAGCCCTGCTGTTTAGTTCGAGTAAATATCTAACAACTCTCTGCTGTAGTTTAAAGACTCGCTCAAATTGAGTCTCACCACATGTAATATACACAAGTAATACATGATTTTCAGGTTTACTGTTCAGTACTAATACTGTTACCCCAATACACTTTTGTATACATGAATAATTGGTTTTTAGTAGGCGCGTTGAAATAGATATAATTTTTTTCGCCAGTGATGATTTCAAACTTCAATTATTGGAGAACTTTTTAATAAAAATAACATAAAAAAGACACTTATTGTCTATACAAATGATACATCTAATTATTTGATAGGTTCAATATCGAGGAAAAATTAATGAGCCAAAATCCACTACGCGTATAATTTTCAATAGCACACACTTGAAAGATTCATCAATAAATCTGGTAATAAAAAATTTGAATAAAATATGATAAAAGTGCGTAATCATTGGACTCTTTTAATACCCCAATGATCAAGTCTATCTGACAAGTAAAAGGCTGCTGAAGGAGGATGAAAAATGACAGTAATATTTTATCGAGAGATCAGATGGCGCCCTGCATACGAACTCAAGGATAATGAGACGGGTTGAGTTTGATACCCTTGCCTTCAGCTTTCGCTTCGTTTTCGGTTCTATCATGCCACAAACCTCGTTAAGCTCGCTGACATTCGGGGACAACTTTCGAAATTGGAAGTTTTAGACACTGCGGAATATTACTTTATAATAGGGTTTGCATATCTCATTTCTCAAACTTAGGAAGTGATTGTCAAGTTAATGAATAAAGGATATAGAATCGAGAAACTTATTAAAAATAATCAAGAATATGAACTAAAGTATCCTCGCGAAATAATAAACAACATTGATAGGAAATTGACAAGAATCAGCGAAATATGTGTCGCTCTAGTTAAAAAACAGATTCATCCGACATTTTTTTATATTGTCCAGAAATATTTGTTTGTATTAACCTAAATAATTGCGTTGAAAAACTAAAACTTCATGTAAAGTCGTGTAAATTCTTCCAAAGCTATTTGTGGACACTGAAATTCATATTGTCAGTAAGAAACATTCCATTCTATTAGTATATACATAGTTACAAGCTTAGTAGAAGTAACTAAGAGAGTTTACTGAAATTAATACCGTAAGATAAATGTCTAGCTCGAATGCAAGAGTGCATAATAGTATCTAGAGTGTATCATGCAGTATCTAGAAAAAAATTCGGTCCTGTTTCATCTTGCAATTTAACGGAGTAGTCTCCTTTTAATCCTGAAGTAATTGTAAACAAATTGCTCTCTACTTCATTGTTTGTAAAAAATTGAGGAATTTTATGACCCTATACGAAACTAAGAACGTACACTTGAAAAAATGATTAATTAAAATAATGTACCATTATTAAATCGCCGTTGGACATGCTGTGACTATTTGAATGACAAGTTGGGAGTATAAATGCACTATTAAAAATTTTTCACAGCATGATTACTGATCACGATACTTTTGTTTCACCGAAAAAGTTATCAATCTTTGTTGGTGAATGGAATTAATAGCTCAGGTTTGTCTATAATTAACGTAATTCAATCCTGAATTAGATTGGTAACAGAGCGTTAATGAAAAAATATATGAAAAACGACACAATTATCTACAAGGTTACCTATGTGCATACTAATATCCGATACTCGTAACTATACTTAATTATAGTAGCTATTCAATATTAACGTTAATCTTTGTTCACGGGTTTTATTAAAGATAATTGAAAAAGAAAATAATAAGCGTTCATTTTGTACACAACAATTGAATTGTAGACGCGTTGATGCAAAATAGAAAGATAATTCTTTAATTGGAAATTGAAATTATGTTTGAAAGTATAAAAGATTGATAGTGAAATGGATTCGAAAACATACCGCACTTTTCATTTAGAGGGCTCCATAGGAAATTCATAAATATTTGATGGTACATCACCCTTTTTAAGATCATCAACAAATGAAATCCAACAGTCAGATGGCAGTAATTTTAAGTAATATTGACAGAAGCTATGAATGGCCATTCCCAAAATTAATTCTTGTTACCAAAATTACCTTATTTTGGTAAAATTTTATTTACACTTCATCAAAGAGCTGAAATTATTCTTATACTTATGGTAAATGTAGAAAATGCGTCAAATGTTCCATAGAAGATTTACGTATAGTAAATAAAAAAAAGTTAAATTTAAATCGCGTAAATTGGTTACGCTGCTTACAATAGAGAAATATATACTGTTTCCTAGCTCAGGAGATAAATTTTATAATCTAGTTCACGTCTAAGAAAACATAAGTAACCATAAATACTCTCGGAGCAAAAGATTGAAAGTCACCTTGAAACTTCACTTTGAAGTGTGGTACTTGAATTAGGAATTTCTTACCAAACAATAAGACAAGCAATTCAACTCTATATATTTAACTTGTATAAAAAGGTTCTTCAACACATTTCGACCACATCTTCAATTCAATTAGGCGGAAAAATCATGGCTTTATCTCCCTATATTCCTTTTACTGATAACCAACACGCAGGCCTATTAAGCTCATAACATGAAAGTGATTCTCTTCCGCTCTTTCCTATTCCTCCTTTTATTTTGCAGACCTCTTTCTCTTCTCTTCCATAATCTCTGCATACCTTCTTTGGTCTTCTTTTTTTTCTTGTTCCTCCCTATTCTATGTCTAGCATTTTTTTGTTCTATAATCTGGCATTCTCTGGATGTGGCACAGTTACTTTTATTCTTTTGGATCTTATTATTTTGCTCAGCTCTGCTTCTCCAAATAATTTCTGTATATAGTTATTTGTTCTTTTCACGAAAATATATACAAAACATAAAATTAAAGGTGTAGGTGTTGAATTTTCCTAAAACGTGTACCGGGTACATCGGAGAGGATTGAATCCTGAAAGAAATTAGCTCTGGGTCAGGTATCGGTCAGTCAGGGGTCGAAGGATTATTATTTTATTCAAGAAGTTGTGTGGTTCTGTATTATGTATATTTAAATGCGAAGGCACATGGCGTGGTCGCCACAATTTTATAGAACTTTTATTGATTAACCATAATCTAACTATTGATTTCTACTATGAACGGAGGATGAGAAAAGCTGCAATTAACATATGTGCATGGAACGGAACCTTAGAAGGAAATCCGAAACAAGAAAAGTAATGCAGATTATCATTTGATTTGATGAGCAACATCCTCAATAACAACTAGTTTAGAGAGTCGAATTGATGTTGTCGGTGAAATGCTATTGCAAGAAAATCTTACATGGAGTTCTATCATATTCCTTGTATTTAAGCATTTGCTAAATGATATATTTTCTGGTAAATAGAATAACCACCTCGATTATCCGCGATTTAACGTGAAGAAATGCAATGTAGATGTTAGATATTCTGCAATCATGACTTAAATTGGCTTGATTACTAAGAAGAAGAATAAGATATGTTATTATAATAAAACTTGTAAAACATTGTTGAACATATCACATTTAAATCATTTGTAAATTATTTATGGAAGATATAATATTGGATATTGTAAGAAATTTATTTAATTTTGAAAGCAGTTCATAATCAAACATACTACAGATACCAATAAAACAATTTGGTTTATGGTTATTTAAAGCACCATGAGAAAGCGTTGGCGATATTGCTATGTGGGTGGTTCAAATATACCTGGAATTCTGGAATAAAGGCGTGAAAAATTTAGTGTCATAAAAATGGCTGCACTGGATGTTACACGGTTACGAAGCCTAGAAACAAGCCGAGACAGCATAACCTTGCTTATAAGTGACCCATATCCACGAGGGAAAAGGATGTATTAGTGTCTGTTGCGTAATGCATTCTTTTTCGCTTTTTTTATTTTGTTGAACCGATGCAGTGCTATACGAGTCAAGGATGACGAATGAGGCTACATTGTATATAGGATTGAACAAATAATTCATGAATGGCTCAGTTACCGCAAAATTTTAGCCAGATTGGTGCATATACTTTCGAATTTTGAGCAGAATTTTTCACTCTATATTCCGGAGAGAAAACTCGTCTACTGAGTTGAGGAATAAAGACGAAGGCGTGCCAGTTAACCCGAAGATTATACTCTCAGCGGAGAAGATGCTGTGTACCATAATTTGAGACATGAAAGGCGTAAGCCCGCTTGGTCTTCTGACTGCTCAACGAACTGTTAATGCGTAGTATTATAATAACCTCCTAAAAACCATGGTGAAACCTGTCTACAGATAATCCAATCCGTAGTGCGATATTGCTGAAAGACAACGCTAGACCGCATACAACTTAACTTACGATGGAAATGTTGAACGAATTGGGCTAGAAAACAGTGGACCACCCTCCTATTATTGCCGATTCATCGCCAAGCGACTATTATTAATTTTGATCATTGAAAGAAGCACTTGGGGAACTGCGATTCTAAAGCAGTGTGAAGGTAAAATCCTTCATGCGCGAATGGGTACGTCACACGCCAAGATTTTTTTACGAAAGCGGTGGTAAAAGTGTATAGAGTGTGACAGATACTATCTAGAAAAACTGCTCTGTAACTTAAGAATAAAATTCCGGTTTATATTTGAACCACCCTCGTATGAAAATCACTCTAGATATAAGAAATATTACAGGGCGAAAAGTAATTGAGCAGGAGATTAGATATTTTAGAACCATTTTGAATCGAAATTAACACTATTCATTTATTTGGGAAGTGACTGAAACATGTTAGTTACCACTTTATTCATTACAGATGACAGTGCATATAAAAAGGGTTTTCTTTGATTACCAATATCAAATACTTTGCCAGTTTTTAACACGATATTAGGCAGGTACTATGGCTTGACCAATGTTCTCAAAGTGATCCACGGTCTCATTTGGAAAGTAAGGGAGTCTAGAACTAAAGAAAATGAAAACATCAGCGAGCGCTGTAAGAAGCTTTTTACATGTTTTTTTTAGCAACAAAACTACGTCAATTAAACTCTTTCATTACTGATAATTTAGGAAATTTTTCGATAGTGTCAGTGGTTTAACAATTTCCCAAAAATTCAACTCAATTGATTGGTTGATTTACCCTACTATATCTTACAACTACTTCCACTGTATCTCAAAGTAGAATATTATCTATTTTTTTCGTATAATAATACATAATAACACTATTAAAATCAAATAGTTCCCTTCAAATCGGCATATCTAGAGGATATACACTTTTTTATTGATATATAGTCACATTAAAAAAAGCAGCAGACAATAATTTTGATAACATTCCATGGTACTTACACTAGAAAATGTAGCATCTTCGTAGATACTGATCGGAGCAGTAATTGAAAAACCCATTATAGTATACTGAAGGATATTTGATCTATCGGATTTTTTGTTTCATCAATAGGAGAAAACTTAGAGTATAATTTTGCAAGCCGCAAAAACTATCATAAAAATGTGCAGTAACTCTTTGGTTGTTAATATTAAAACAATTAAACATCACTTTCATTCGCAATCCGGTCAATTTCACCTTTGTTGAACGTTTCCCACTCATTTTTACTCATTGCTGAAATTTTTGACGAGTCTCTACGTCAATTTAAAATGAATAACTCATCTAGTGATTACCTGACTTCTGTCGTCGCCCTAAATTTGGCACAAGAAATCCTTTCAGATCGCTTGTCGTATTAGGTGATCAGCATTATTCGTGTACAAATATTTCGCTACATCTTACGAACGGTTTCTATATTGATATTCATTTAATCAGAAAACCCACGAATGATTAGGCACCGGTCAGATGTGATTAGCATGCGCAAACGGGCGACATTCGCGTCAGTGCAAATAGTAACTAGAGCTCTTTCACGTGGATCGTCTCCTGCTGATTCTCGCCTCTCTATGTAGGTATCTCTTCGCTCATAGCGTATATATTTCTCCAAAAATTGATTGACGAAACTTTACTTGTAATATGGGACACTATTTTCACACCATTGGAAAAAAATAAGCACCAAGTACAAGCGAAACGTAGAATCTATTTCAATTTTGGAGTCAATCTGAAATAGATTCCCTTTAGGCTCCTGGAGACTAAGTGACGCTAGTTACCAATTCCTGACTCATGACTTAATTTTCGGAACTTCATTGACGCACCTCGAATATTTGGGAAGTTAAATCTACTTGGGGTAATTTGATAGTTTTGTACAAATATTTAAAAAGATTCTTCTATGTTTCATTGTTCCATTTACTATCAAGAAAACCTAGACAACTCACTAGCTATATTTATTGAAAGAACCTGTTGCAAAAAAGTTTTTGAACATAAACTGAAGATAATATTTTTTCCATGCTACTTTATAATATAATGGAGAAACAGAAGTGACAAATAAATAATAAAATAACTATTTATGCTTGCTTATAAAATAGTAATTATTTCCAAATAATTCCTAAATTTCCTAAGTAAACTCTAAATATATTTCTGCATTCCATTTAACTCTAATCCATTTTATCAACGTTTTGAACCACCCAACATTTTAATTTTGTTATTAGTTATGCTGTTTTCTCAGTATTCTGATTCTTAGCAGAATTCTATTCTGACCATTATGACAAGATACGCTTTCTGTATAGGTCTAGTTCACTGATTCTTTATTCGAAATCCCTCATGCTCAAAACGGCGATAATCAAAAACACAGTCAGTACCTTCGTCTTTTATATCAAAATTTAAATATCGTGTGCAGCCGGTGTGGGCTTCTATAATACAGTGTCGCAGGGAAAGGGGATTCCAAGAATGGTCCGAAAGACATGTCTAAAGCCTCTACCGTTACGATCGGCCCGGATGACAAGTAATCATTAATCATGGCGGTTCGCAGTCGGCTACAGCTTCAACCTAAATTCGGATCGGTGGTTCACTGTAGGTAGATACGTAGATATTTATACAGGGAAATGTTGAACTTCTCCTATGAAAGGAATCAGAAATTTGTTTTCATTATTTGTTACTATCACAATAAATCAGCAAGACAACAACAACTAAAAATTCTTTTTCCATTTTAAGATCAAAATTCTTGAAAATATTTCTTCCGAAGAAAAATAGTTATTTCCAAAGTAAGTTTTGTATTTATTCTTTAAAGATATAGAATGTAAAGGAAAATTCTTGTGCTTATATATCTGGATATGATAAATAAAACATTAAAAAAAGTATTTTCCGATTATGTATGGTGTTGATTACTGTACATCGAGAAACACTAATCCGAGTGAGCCAAATTTATGCAAGTTTCACAGGTAGTATTTGAGATTGCTGTTTTGTAAAGGAAAAAGTTTAAGATTGAATGAAATTTCTAAGAAAATATTATACTTTTTTACTTTTTTTCATACCAAAGATGACCAAGAGGGTGACCGGGTGACATCCTGAGAAGTATGTCTTTTTAAATGATATAGCAATTCAAGACAGTCAAGTTTATTCGACACAATTTTGTATGGGAATACCAAAAGAACAAATACGTTTTTTTGGGGTGTTCAGTAGATTAGTATCAGATTTGACCTACATATATTTAAAATACTTTCTATGAATACTATTTATTTTTGTGATATGAGTTTGACCGCTAGAATCTCATACAAGAGATGCATACCCTAGTTTAAGGAAAGCGAATGTATTTAAAAAAAAACAGTTCTAATTTTAGTTACCTACAATTCAGACCGAGGACGGGGTCGTTATAAATTAAATTATGTTTATAAAATATATAAACAATTTAGAAGTTGTTATTATATATTTAGGAATTTACGTAAACAAACTAATGAATATATATATAAGGCTTGAGTTATTTAACATTCATTTAGTAAAAATGAAACAAAGACCTTAAAAGAAATATAGATATGAAGAATCGAATAATATGTTTATACGTTTGAACTGGATTCTTATGGGTCCCTATTAACATTAATTACCTGAAGACATCTACCATGTACAGAGTTATCATTACCATGTAAGCATACATACACTCCTGTTGCAGACCTATAATCACAATATTAGAAGTGCGATAATTAAGGTCATCTGCATAAAGTAGAACACTAATATGTAATTTCATTTGTAAATAATAACATCCCAAGAGCTCATCTGTGGTGCATTCATGAAGCTTTGTTAATTAATATTGAGATAAAAAGTTCAATACATATTTTTCCAGGCCAATTAGAACACAGGGAGTAACCCATGATAAGCAATTTATATTAAAATCATTGTAGTATGTATTTGAATAACCTTGAATGTTAGTAAAGTAACAACAAGTCAGATTTGTAAAGTACTTTTTATATGACATTATTATACCCAAGAACGCTATTACTGAAAACTTCTGATATAAAAAACAAATGAAAATTTGCTAGGAATACGTTATTTCGTTGTCCCTTTACACAAATAGACAATTCAGACTGTATTATTGCATTGCTATAGCACGTAATCACATTAGATAAGATTTAGATAAGGTTAGAAGAACTACTGTGTAAATGCAGTGAATGTATCTCGCTAATAATATTCACCTTTTGTATACACTACACTATTTACTAGCCAGGTAGCCATGACTTAGCAAAGTAACCTGTCTAGGGGCTTTGCGGCTATCTACGATGTTCTCCAGATGGTAGGTCATCGGACAATGATTAGTGAGAATACTTGTAACTCTCATAAGCTTAACTTTTTTCATTGAAAAGACCTTTTGAGATCAATTTGTGGAATAAGGAAAAAATCTCTTCGATTGTTTCAGAACTAGGGACTCAATCCACGTCTCTGGTTTATTCTCGTTTTACCACTTCCTTATGTCCATGACTTGATGGTTTTTTGAAAAACCTATAGAAAGGTTGAGATCCTATGAGAGAAATTGTCCCGTTCCACCCAAATAATAGTAACTTTATTGCTTGCTTCCCGTGAGTTTTGATGCAGTCTCATACTAGTTTTGACTCAATTTTTTAAGAGTCAAGTGCAATCACAAAATAATCGGTGTCGGATGGAAGTATTCATTGCCTGAACGACAAAAAGTTTAAAAGTGAACAAGACGAAAGCATATTATGGTAGAACAGTGCACTTTTAACCTTTGCTTGACCTTACTTGACCAAAAGCGTGCAAGGGTAGAAGCATCTCGTTCGATCCGTGCTCAATTTGAAAACGATGTAGACTTCTTAAACCCAATTGTTACTATGGATGAGACTTGGGTACATTTCTATGATGTCATGGAGTAATCATGATTGATTTTTGGAATAAAAGTAGAACAATAATTGGAGATTACTATTCGACATTACTGACCACTCTACGGGAAAAAATTGAAGAGAAAATATGCGGAAAGCTATCCAAAGGTGTTTTGTTTTTGCAGGACAACGCCCCTGCACACAAATCTCATGTTACCATACACAAAATTCGTGATTTAGGGTTTGAATTACTAGAACTTCCCCCTTATTCATCAGATTTGTTCCGTCTGACTATCCTTTTTTTCCTCAACTGAAAAACAGTTTAAAAGGTCGTAAGTATTCTTCGAAAGAGGACGTAATTAAAGCTGTGGAGTTCTGAGAGCAAGAAGAAACATTTTTTTTGAAAGGTCTAGAGACGTTGCAGGTTTGCTGTAATAAATGTATCCAATTAAGAGGGGAATATGTTGAGTAATAAAATATTTTGACATTGAAATTTTTTTTTGTTCTATAGTATGCTAAGAATTTTCCAATATATTCTCGTATGAACATAATTATTATTTACAATTTTATTCAAAACACTGAAAAGGTAAACTAAAAAATAGTTCTCAAACTCTTACTAGCTTAATTCCGATATACAGAGTTCGTATTCCACGCTTCCAGAACAGCCACATGAGGTTTCCCATTAGCCATTTTATTTGTATTTTGGATGTCCAACATAATAATAACAATAAATCTGTAATATACTAATTTTACTTAATAAGTACTCACGCCAGCAATATATAGAACGCGTTTCTCAGGCCGATGATCTGCAAGGATATCATCAAACCCGATAAAGAAAAAGGGACTTTATTGAATTAGTATATAATCATCCGTCATTGGCAAGTTTGCAACGTTTTGTATTTATCTTATCGTTTACAGTTATTGGTAGAAAGTATCTAGTCTAGAGATTACGTTACATGCTATCCTGATTATCCCAGGTATTATCTGATGTTTCGATAAGCTGAAAAATGAAGTTTAAAGATTCTGTTATTTACTTATTTAAGAGTGACCTGATTAACATTAATACCAATGAAGATAATCGGACACATGTTTGAAATATTTGTATTGTATTAGGTCATTAATAAATATGCGAAGTTTCAACTGAATCTAATTTTTTTTAAATGTCGCTCAAAAATTTCGTCGTCACATAAATACATACACAGCTAACAAAAGCGTATTAAAAAAAATATTCCGGAATCCTTGATAAATCGATACGTTATCGCGCGAAATAAAGAGAAACGATTTCTTTCTTCGTTCATATTAACAATGAGTCGAGTCTCGGTATCAGCCCTTAGGGGTGGATTACCACCCTCTCATCTCATCATCGCGATGTTGTAGTCGAGAGGGGTTGTAACGTGAACGTCACCGACTACTCTTGTGTCATCCTAACAGACATTCGTATTACATTTTCGCATTTAGCGAAATTTCTGATACACTCTCGAAACTTGTGCTGAGCTGGAAGTTGGAATACAGTTAAGAATGTGATGTTTTGAAAGTTCAACTACTTAATCATATTCTTAGTAAGAGAATGTAAAATATGAAGATTCCTAGTTTTAATTACTGGGTGCTTGAATAACTATTTTTTTCACATATGTCTGAAAAATTGAAACGATCAACAACATTTATTTATGAAAAATATAATTAGTATTATCCAGTATTATCATGATCCTATAATTCATCAGTTAACTAGTTCTGATTTCTCTTATAGAATTGTGTTGCCTAAATGTGTTTGTGCTATTTTGATTGGAAGATGTAGTTTCTTGAAAATAATCTAAGATCTCAATTACTCCTCACTTCGTGGATAAATTTAGATAATTTTCAGTGGAAAGCAATAAAGATCTTTGGTTGAGTTCACATTTATGTATATATAAGACTGGGTTGGTTTGGAATACGTTATTGATAACTTGTTTTTTGATAGTTGATAGAATACCTGTGATTATTTTTAATAAATTCTTCAATTTATGGAAGCTGATTTCTGTCTGTTGGCACACTATCATATTACAGTTTTCGACGCGCTATTTACCCGATCTAAGAGAGTATCTAATCTATTTCGGTACATCGGTACATGTTGTTTGCCCAATACTTTTTTACCCCAAATATCCAGAATGCAAATAGTCCCTTGTAATACACACATCATTTCACTATTATTATAACTCTCCAGAAAGGCTTATTGTATTTGGTAAATTTTTATCTAGAATTGGCAAATCGGCAATGAAGCAATACTAATGTGGAAACCATAGGTATGAGGTTTCTGGTTGGATATATAGAAAAACTTTACTTAAAAATATGTTTAACTTATCTAGGGAGGTATATCTAAGGAAAAAACCGAAGATTCATTTTGTAGCTAATAAAAATATACAAGGATTTAACAAAAAAAGTTTCCTTAAATTTCTTGACATGTTGTTTTTGTTACTGATCATCTATTCAAAATTTCCATCGATGTTTATTAATTTAGCTTGATTTGAGATTTATTATTGGCTATATTTCTAACCTAGCATTTTGATAATTTGTTAACAGGTTGAGTACCATTTGTACTACATATGATGTTTCACCTTCCAAGCCATGTTTGGAAGTGACGGTCACGGTCGGAGATTATTTCTGTGTGTATATATTGGTCTAACGTTTTGTGTTGTTTGACGCATAGGAAACGGAAAATAACCCCAAATCACTCATTTCATATCAAATTATTAAATCCGTGCTTATGTTAAAAATAACCTATGCAAATAATAGTTTCATTGATATTTTCTTAGTTATATTTGCAACTGTTTTGAATTTAGTCTCGCTGTCTTCTTTTTGAATGGATCTATTCTCTTCTATGTAATTGAATGCGTTTGGTGATAATTCACATACAAAGAGTATATTTAGTAGTGCTTTGATTATTGAGGTACTCAAATACCGATAATAGAGTCGAGAACCAATCTTCCAAATCATCGTAGTGTTAATAATGGGAATTCCAGTAACTTTCCAATGTATCTGACACATCAACAAATGCTTGATCTTTATTATAGAATAGTATATAGTGTACAGTATATTATGAGTATTACGTACAGTTCAAGCCCATTATTTTGTTCATTAGAAGAAGACTTACCTTATATCATTCCCCTTCATAACAAACACTGACTTTTAGTTGCATTATTCATAATGTTTCAGTTCTTTATACGAATTATTTCTGCCAGATGAGTTCTTCTCTATAGAGAAAGCAACAAAGGGTTATAAGTTATCTGATTGAGAAGGTTCCAGTGCTTCGAGTAACCGAAAGGTTAGGGAAGTTTCCCATCTAAATCATCTGCGAGAAATATGAATGAGTAGATATTTAGGAAGCGACTTCATGATGCTGGATTATCTTCTCGAACTAGAGCTACTGGACCGACAATAGCGGATTGAAGTCGCGTATTGTTTTCTGATGAATCGCAATTTTGTCTTGCGGGCTCAGATAGACGTGTAAGAGTATGGCTACAAGCGTATATTACCGAGCGACTTCCATTTGGAGGAGGCATATCGTTTGACGCTTGCACGGAGTTAGTCTTTACCGAGAATGGGACGTTGACTACACACAGGTACCTGTCAGAGGTTCTGAAGAGCATGCTGTATTATTCATTTATATTGGAGACGACGCAACCTTTATACACGGCTTCACTCTGCTCGGATAGTTACCAAGTATCTTGCTGATATGCAAATCATGCAATTTGTTTGGCCTGCTCGCAGTCCTGACTTAAACCCCATTGAACACATTCGGGATGCAAAGGACACTAAAAGTGTTAAAATTAATTTTGTCAGTTAGCAAACTATGTTACAGCCGAAAAAAAAACCAAGAAACATAAAAATTGCTCAAATAATTTCAAATTACGGGGTGCCCTAATTTTATGCTTGGAAAAATGTCTAAGAACGCCTCACGTAATTAATGGACGCCCCCTAATTGGTTACTTGCTCTTCTGTTAAGTCTTTTTTCTAATTGTAATTCCACCTGCTACTATTAACTAATTATTTTTATTCGACGTTTTTGTTGTCCGTTATTGTCATTCACTAGTCATGGAGTGTTTTTTAGATTACTTGTGATATTTCACTGTAACCTATCAATTAGGTTCAACAATAATTTCTGTTACAAAAGTTACTACATAAAACCTAATGAATAGATCATATAACATACGAGAATTCTTACATTCGTAATAATAATAATAATACTAATAATAATAATTATAATTATTATTATTTCATCCTTAGTAGTGATTTTATTAATTTTTTCACCTTTCAATTTAAAAAGTCATCAAATTAGCCACTATTTTTATATTCCATATGATAATAGACATAATTTATAACAAACAGTAAACGTTTCATTATGTTGGTTAAAGAATAATTTATGCTTAACAGTTCCAAACAGTTGCGAACGGATCTACAATAATAAATGATTATTTTCATCTATTCAAATACAGTAGTTAACTGTTTGACCCAAATCTTGGGACTTACCTTCATTGTGTATCAGTTTTAATGCGACATTGAAAAACTATCCGTACAAAAGCCTATTTGTTCAACTGGTATTTTCAACCCTTACGTATTTAAAAGATCATGAAAAATGATCTGTTTCATAGAATCAGTAATTTCAAAAGGCCTACCTAAACCATTAAATTAGGTCATTGGGCATCACGTGCTCTTGAATATTTTTCGAATATTTTTTCAGAGCGTACGGATAAAATAATAAAATTAATGTTCATACTAAATATATGGTTTTGCAGACTATGTTATTTAGATATATCTAGGAAATTAATAAAAATATTTAGATATACCGACAGAAGACGGGAAAATAGATGTAGTTTTATATGATTTTGAAGAAAATTAAAAAATAATAATCACTTGATGAACCAGTACTCATGGGACTCTGAAAATGGAAATTAAACTACCTCATGCGAAAGCTATAACACAACAATTGTTAATTAGGTGAAAAGGAGTGACAAAAATACACAAAATAGATACTTAATAGATAAATACTTGAGATAAGAGCACAAACAAAAAAGGGACAGAATAAAAATTAAGGTGAAGCAAGCCGTAACCCTCAAAAAACAATTGAAAGTATATAATGAAAAGAGAAGAGGGAAATTTTGTAATTTGAAATATGTAAAAATCGAAACTATTGAGCCCTATTTTTGGATATAGTTAGGATAGAAGTATTAAGTTAAAACCAATCGCATGAAATATATTTCAATCGTTGCATTTTGAGCCTAAAATGTTACATGTTATGAGATAAATTCTGACGTTTCGACTTTTCTTTAAGCCTCTATCAAGTAGAGACGTGTAATTAAGAACATTCAGATGCATTTATGTATCAAAAGGTCTAAGAAATTGGAGAAATATATATATATATATATATATATATATATATATATATATATATATATATATATATTATATATATATTAAACTTGCCGGAGCTGCAATGGATATGTGTATTTATTATACTGCGGGGTACTGAACACACTGTTTACGCTACCACTACCTCCTCACTCACAATTACACTGTGCGTTTAGATAACCAGTTATCGTCTTCATGGTTTTTAGGTAAACATTCAGTCTCTGAAATTGCGAATAATGATGTAATAGTAGTGAACTCAGTATGAATATCACCAACTCGGAGTAGGCTAACTTTAATTTTACATTTTATATTAACTAAAGATATACGGCGATCTTTGCTTCATTCTAATTGTTTTCTTTAATATATGAGTTTTAAGTGAACAAAAGTAAAAGAGAGTTATTTATTGAGTTTAGGTCTAACATTTTGGACATTTGTATTCAGTACTTCAATAGTAGTGCAACTGTTGTCGATATTGAAGAAAGGCATCGTGAGTGAACTTTTCGGTCGTTCCAGTACAATATGAAAAATCTACAGGAGAAAAATATATTTTTTATAATAACTATTTCAATTAGCCACATAACTTCCAATTAACAATTTTCAATAAATTTAGTGAATAAGTGAATAATTTAAATGTATTCCTTTTTCATCTATCACCATCAGGTACATTTATTAAATTTACATGAATGGGTAGGTATTGATTCTACGGATGAATATACGGATATACGAATATACGGATGAATATCCGATGTTGGTGATATATCTTCTTGTTCTTCTTCAACTGACCTTGGTGTTGTTTGGTTTTTCACTTCAGAAATGTTCCCTTTACGTCTGTTTTAAATACCACGATTCGTTTTAAGCCACGGTAATTGTTTCCTTTTGAGACATTTGAGAATTCACGAATTCGACGCTCATTGATTCCGACTACTTTTTTTTTCTCATTATCAAAAAAGATTATATATTTGGTGGTCCAAGAGGAAATATTTTTGGGATACCTGGTTGAATATACTAGGTATTATGAAAGAATTGGTCTGTTTTTGGTTTTATATGTATGAATTCAGAATACATTATGAATCCAATAGGAGATTTTTAGTAAGTGACCACAACATACCCAAATTTGAAAAAATAATACAGAATGAATTGTTTTTAAAATAACTATTTATCATACAAATATCAATCATAAAAGGATAAGCGGTCAGCGAAGCTTGAAACAAATATATTTTATTCCTAAAAAGTATGTACGTTAACATTTTTCTATTATATATTCATTGAAACATATTACTTAATAAGATACACAACATATAGAGATATTCATTTCTTTTAAATGGGTGATGAGTTCTATCATTTGTAGTAATTATATTATTCTTGATCCGTTACTTTTACAGGAAGCTTTTTTTATTCCGAAGGTAATTTTTTTAGCTTTTTCTCAAATTAAAGGAATTTTTTGTTTTAGTTCTGTTTAGTTCTAAATAGACCTTTTTGGATCAAATATGAGAATATGCGGTATCGGATCAATTGTGCAATAGAAACAGAATTTTCTCTTTCGCTGTTGTATCAGTTACAAATTATACATTAACGTGTTTTACATGGATCTTCATGAGAAGCTATCGAAAAGTCATTTGTATGTTTGAGTACACAATATTTTCCAGTTTCTCACAATTTAATATGTTTCTAGGTTAAAGGAGGACTCTACCGTTTTTCTTCCTCTACTAAATCAGTTTCAATTACAAGTCATCAATGTGAACAACTTTGACACACTTTTTCAACTAAAAAAGATAATAAGTTGTTCGAGATCCGTGTAAATGCTGCAATCACTGAAGATGTTATAATAGCAGATTGATAAGCAGTAAGTTCAAACTTCTCACTTCTTGTCTCAATACATGCAGGTAAAAATTAATTTGCCATTTTTTATCGCACCTTGTGTACTTTATTTGAATTTTGGGCTACATTGAAAGGATAACGTTTTGTTTTGATTGTGTATAAATATCAAAATCTTTTCGATGGTCGAAATTGATACAAAACGTCAAAATTTCGATAAAAATAATTAAGAAATCAAGAATATTTATTCAATATTAGTATTTAGTTATTGATTTTATTTATTTCAGAAATGTTTGTTTCAAAGATATCAAAATCCAGCTTTGATTTTTTGGTACGATGATCATCCTTTGTTATAATTGGTGCAATACTCATGACTGTACAATGTTGAATAATGAAACTTGTATAAGTTACCAACAATGAGTAACATCTGAAATTGAGACCAAAGCGGCCACCGGAAATTAAAGCTCCGAAGTGACTTTCTGATTTCCGATTTATTTAACCCAGTCGAATAATCATTGAATAGGATTGATGTTTATTATACTTTCATCGAACCAAATCTAAAAGACTCGTCAATAATGTAATAACAAGAAGTAAACTTAGAAAATTTGCAGTACGTTCTTTAAATCATGTACATGAAAAATTATGAGGGTCTATTGAAGAATGATCAAATTATCTGATTGAAATATATCAGAAATAACAAAATGATGGTTTAACTATATATAGATATATGTAATACCAAAAAATCGATTTTATTATTTATCAGTTATTGTAAGATCTCCAAATGGTACCAACAAAAAATCAAGTTTTGTAATATTGATTACTTGGTAAGAACTCCATCCATGATGACATTTATGTGGTATATATTCATACGTCATTATAAAATATTCGATTTTACTGGTTGCACGCAGGAGTATCAGCCGATAGTCTCGTTTTACTGGGAATTTTACAGGGAAACAAGAGAATCTGAGAATCTGTGAAATTGTAATTGTTACTTCAAGCATATCTTTCCTAATAGCTATAGTAACTGAATTTGCTATTTAAGTATCCCCTAGAAGTATCGCTCCTTGGACCAATGGACTAGATAAGCTTTAATTCTCGAAGATAAAGGGCTTCAGACATTTAGACAACTAATTTCATAACGAACTAATTATTTATTTCTATATCCAGTCAAGTACCACATTCTATACGCGATAACCCAGATATCCAATTAACGATGCCAATCATGATTTTGATTGCGTTAAGAAGAAATTCAAAAAAATGTGTTGATAGTAAAGATAAGTTGATTATTGAATTTAGTTTGAATTCGCTTAGGAATTTATGTGTTATGTGTCTTCTCACGGGAACCTATGCAGGGTGGTGACATTTCCTGTGTCTAGAAGCACCAAGAAATCGCCCTGCAACAATTTCATACTATTAATACAAATTTCATTTGATTGGACGATTATTGTTATCATTCTTTAGGTATCATTATTATACGATTATAAGAGATTATGAAATGAAAAACTATATTTTTTCTACGACCGTGCGCTTTAACCCACTTTCCCGCACTAGTGCGGAAAAGTAAAATTATGCAAATTTTGACCTTATTAGTTTTTTACTTCAGAGGCTATAACTATTGTTACTACAGGTGAATAAATATTTACGAAATAGTCCATCAAATAAAATTTAAACCTTTTCTAGCTTTTTGTAGCATTTTTAATTTTTTTAAAATATAAAATAATAAAGATATTTTTCATATAACCATGTACATTCTTCAAAGGAGTGTCACAAAAAAACTATCAAACCATCCGGGTTTGATATCAGTTGCTATGACAACCCAGGCGAGTAATTGTTACTAAAACGTCAAAGTTGTTCAAAACGTCCTGGAAGTAACCGTATAAGTACAATCTTCTTCTAAATTAAACCACATTAAACCGAATCCGATACAATAATATTAATGGATTCATCCGACGAAGAACTTCCCGAAGCCATTTTGAAGGCTGCAAATGAAGCTAATACCGAGCTGTTACCTGCCAAATCCAGACTAAGGTATGATAAGCAATACGACCATTTTGTTACATGGTGTAAGGAGAACGGAGCCAAAACTTATACGGAAGAGGTATTTCTGGCGTATTTTTCAGAAGTAAAGTTTGGAAATTTAATACATTATGGTCCCGCTATTCGATGGTGAAAAGTTTAGTAAAAATAAAACAAAATTTGGATATAGGAAACTTCCATAAGCTAACGTCGTTTCTTAAACAAAAAAATATTGATTTTCGAGCACAGAAAGCGCAAGTATTTACCAAAGAAGATATATCCAGGGTTATGCTAGCTCCCGATGAGGTATACCTGATGATTAAAGTGAGTACCATTTTTGCACTGGCTGGTGCTCTCCGCAGATCCGAGCTTGTAAATATCACTGTCGGCGACATTCAAGATAAAGGCAACCTAATTGTTGTGAAAATTTTTGATTCCAAAAATCATTCATCAAGATCATTTGTTTTATCTGAAGAAATAAATGATGGAACCTATTTGACGCTGTACAGAAAGTACGCAGATTTACGACCACCTACCACTCTACACCGCCGATTTTTCATTCATTATTAGAATGGAAAATGCTCAGTCCAATGCGTTGGCTTTTAGTAAGATGCCAGCAGAGATTGCTGCATATTTACGCCTACCTAATCCGGAACGTTATACATGACACAGTTTCAGACGTTCTTCGGCAACGTTTCTAGCAGATTCCGGTGACTCCAACTTAAAGCGCCTCGGTTGGAAGTCTACTACTCTCGCTGATGACTGTTTGGAGGACTCCGAGAATCAGAAGAAAAAAATATCAAATAAAATTATCTGTACTACAAATGCCTTAAAACGTTGCCGTCACCGTCATCGTCATCTTTATGCGACCTGCAACCGATGCCATCCTCATCGAAGTCATCTACCTTTCAGTTCAGTTGAAACCAAATTTCGTTCGGGACAACTGCAATCGCATGCAAAACTATTTTCAAACTTTTCCTACTGTCATATCTTATATATATATATATATATATATATATATATATATATATATATAATATAGAACAGGTTTGACCTTGTAACAATTATTCATCTATCTGTCCATTCAGAAATTTAAATTCACATTGTAGAAATTATTTTCGAATATATTAAATATCTAGTTGGAATAATAATATGTTGTGAGCAGAAGGTATAAGAAATTACTAACCGTGCGACAAGCTTGTTGGTGTTGTAGCAATCGCGTATAATTAATTATATTTTAATGATCATGCCTTAGATTCCACGTTGCTGTAGTGTTATGCACCGTGTACGGTTCACAATTACGGCTACGAACATTATTTCATTAACAGAGTTAATTTATTCTGACTAATTTTTGAGAGACATGGAGTAGAATAGTTTTATACGCAGTATGGCTCAAATAATGGAAAGGTAACTGAAAAATGTATATTTGATTGAAGATATTCATTAACTATTTTCAGAAGGTATTTTAAATGAGAAGCTATTCTGCACTAGCAAACAAGATCTCTCTATTTAAAAACTCTTGAAAATTGACAGGAACCAAGTAAAACAAAATCATTCACCAAAATTAATAGTACTACCAGATTAGATGCTTCAGTCAGTTGACAAAAATTGGATCAGAAATCACATAATACATAAAAAATTGTTTATAAGTTTTGTCTACGGTATGCAAAGGACAGGCCAAAATACGGTTGACAGATAATGTGAACATAATAATAATGAAACATGGAGCAGTTGATACTACTAGGTTTCATTTACCAAAGATATGGAAAACCATGAGGTGAATTTCGATGATAGGATTAAATAGAATATTCACGTTTTGAAAATCAGATAAATAGTGTCATGTATTTAACAAATGCAAAATGTTTAACGATAATTGAATAATCAACCCTAAAATGGATATTTTATTGGACCAAGTCAATTATAACCTACTGGTCCGTGCACGACAAGTGAGGTCTATAAGGTTATTAACTACTACTCAAAGAGACCTTGCCTGTTTGTCACGATAGCAATAAAAATTATTATCACAACTCCAAGAAAGCCTTACTTAATTTACCGCCTTCACTCATTTTTATATAATGTGAGGTCAAATATGCGATACATAATCAACAACGCAACGTTTTGATTCAATAATAAATTCAGGTAAGCGAAAATGGCGGCGAGGAAAAAGAAACTTTTGATGTTACAATTTCCATCAGAGATTGTGATCCATCACTGAATATAGTTAATATATTACCAGCACAATCATATGGTGTGCGACTGACTACCCGTCACAATATCTTTCAATTGCTAGCTTCATAAACAGGTAAACAGAACTAAATCCAGTAAATTTTTCAAACTCCAAACTAGTATGGGACTCTGTGTCTACTTTTAACTCACTTGGTGACCTCATCGTGGTTGCCTAGATAGAGGGGCACGAGGATTATAGGGCCAAACACATAGTGTCAATAGCAGTCATTGGAACAGTAAATCACTAAAATCATCAACTGAAGCGACCACTGATAGATGATTGGAGTATAGTTCTAGGTGAAGGTGGATGAGTTCACCAGGTCAAAGGCAGACTCAAAGTAAAGAGGTCAACATTGTTGTAAGTCTGTAAATATGGCGTTGTAAGAAGTTTACAATACGTGTGGTTTTCAATATTAGGCTTTGAAAATAGCAAGGAGCTATATGATATATTCTTTATTTAGATTGATATCCTTCATACGAAAAATAAATCTAATTTCAGTATACATAATACAACAACAACAGTATACATAATATAACAAATACATTTCAAGTATTTACAAGACATTCAAATGATGGTAAATCGATTTAATGGTGAATGCACCTGCTTTCGCCCACCATATTTTTTTATTGGTATGTATAAATCGATTATTTTAAATTGATAAGACATATTGGCATAGTAGAAAAAAGTGTCGCACATATTTTTTAATAATACGAAAGGTGCAGAATATATAGGTATATTGACATCTGACATAACACGTATTACAGTTTCTATGTACATGAGTAAAAGCGGAGGATTACCCAAAGATTTGATGGAAACTACGTCGACATTACAGATAAAGTCCTAATTGTTTTAATAAGATGACAAATTGAAGTAAAATAGATGTTAGAAGTTAGAAGCAAGCAGATAAGTGGTATAGCGAGAAAACTTTTAACAATTGTGCTAGCAATATGATGTGTGGTGATTAAATAACCAAACCGGTAGTGCTACAAAAGATTGCGGTAATATTTGTGGTTCAATTATTGGAAAATTTTCCGTGAAAATTCTAAATATCAAAACAGAAATGAGTTATTTCCTCAAATAAGTGTATGATACTGTAAGAATTGATCGTATAATCCGAACCGTGGAAATGTGCGTCAACATTGGACTTTCAGAACATCTGTCCCAATTTTATGCAGTGCGATTTCTATCCGCAAGGTAAAAGCTGCATTGGAATGAATGAGTTTTAAGTCTATTCAAACTGTAAGGGAAAAAGTGATCCGCGTTGTAAAAGAGCTAACAAAATAGGGCTTCCAGCACTGTTTAAAAATTGGAGAGTTGTAGAGATATGGCATATATCGAATGAATGAATGAATGAATGAATGAATGACTGGTAAGAAATAAGGTCAATATAGAATATTTCTCAGAGTTAGTCTTATTATTTGCATAAGTACTATCTAAATGATAAAATATTGGGACTCGAAGAAAAACAGAACGTTTGGCGATGAGATTTATTAACAATATACACATACAATGAAAAGGAAAAAGTACTTGAGAAATGAATTCATGGTACGTGAAGTTCATCCATTTGGAAGAAAATAATAAACATTTTGATCCGTCTAATTGATATTCCATTATGGTAATATATTATTCTTTAGAGGCAGCAGCTTATCAAAAACAAAAACCATTTTCGCTCATTTCTAAAAGATTTCGGGTTGATTATAGAAAGAAATACCACTTGATTAAGTGGAAAAAGAAAGATAGAATTTGAGAAGGGTGCATATCCACGGATTGACAGGCAATCACCTCACAGACTCACTGGGGGTTAGATACGGACATTCGCTGAATTCTAATTCCCTGTAGAACGCAACTCCACTGCTCGTCGACCGAATCCAAATTTGCTACATTTATAAGAAACAAAAAATGATTGTACAAGAGAGTCTCAGTAAGTACAAATAATAAAATTGTTTTTGTATATCTTCATAATATAAATGAATTATATGTATGTCATTACATGTGATTCCTCAGTACTCAATATTTAATAGTAGATGTCTACCCCTAAACAAGATTGGGATAAGATATTTCTGGTTGGAGAAAAGATGGAAATTTATTGATAGAAATGGAAAAGGAGTATATGAGAAATTGGAAATGAGGAACAGTGAAACATACTTTTAAAATTGATACAAGTATTATCGTATAATTATTAAGGGATCAGTTATTAAGATACCACTATACACTGCAGAATAAAATTGGGACTCATTTTCATTATCACTTAGTTTATTTAAATTCGCAGAAACTTTTGATAAAGAGCTATCACGGATGTAAGTCCAGTAATTGGGAGTATTTCGTAAAATCACATTTAAATCGATGAATTAGTTGAGTAATAACGTATGAAATTAGTACCTAGTATGCTTGATAAGATTCAGTTATTTGAAAATATTGTATGTTGTCCTCAATACATGTAAGTGGCTATTTTCGTTACGTTATAATTTTTAATATCCGATACACTGTGATTTTTTTCTACGTAATTCCTGATACATTGCGTGATTTATATCCTTTGTCTTCTTATTTCTATTATAGTACAACATCTGGCAGCGATTAAGGTGATTAATTTGTGAACAGTACCTATTGGTAATCAATACAAAATCAGCGTTTTATCCAAAAGTATGGAAACTGATATCAGTTTAATTTTTTGTGATGATAAAATATTAAATTCATATTGTTATCTAAGTTTCTAATGTATATATCCAAAATCTTCTCAGAAGTAACAATAATTAATAATATAAATAATAATTACTTCAAAAGATGAAAAATCTTCTAGAAAATAAGTCTATCTGGTACCAATGTTATAGAGTGGTACTCACCTTTTATCAAATTTTATTTTAACACCTGACCTTAACATGAGTTTGTGTTTCAAATAGAATATCCTGTATATTAACCAAGCGTTAAAGTGGTTTCATTTTATTTCATTTCATGTATATGATTAATACCAATACCATCTTTAGCTATTATCAATGACTCCAAATACTACTAAGTATTGTATTCTAGTTCCTTACCTCAAAATTGCCTTGATAACTCCACTCTACCTATTATAAGTCAGTGCAAAATACTCGGTATGACTTTCCATTCTCGAATTATGGAATCACAATATCCATGATATGAAATGCATTTACCTGAAGAGGTTACGTATAATCAAAACTCTCAATGGGTTTCAACGAAAATATAATGCTAAGAGTTACAGAGCTCCCACCCTTTCAGTTTGACTATGTTTGTTTTACCCATATGTCCGCTCCCAATTTTAAAACTGACTTATTGAACTCTGTTCACAACATTGCTCTTCGCCTTTGTATTGGTGCCTTCCACTTAAACCCCGCTGCTAGTGTCAATGATCAAACTAATGAGCCACTATCCTTAAGAAGTCAATATCTTCTTCTATCATATGTTGCTAAAGTATCTTCCAATCCTTCAAATCCTGTTCATCCGCTATTTACCACGTCCCTACCTACTAACTCACAAACTATTATAAAAGTTTTCCTCTAATTGCTCACACGTCTACTAAAAAATACCAACGTTACTTTGACCTCCTCTGAACTTTTGCCTTCATTCATCCCTCCTCTCCCTTTAGACCAAAAATATTCCCATAATAGACGACACATCACTTACCGTTTACAATGAACATGGATTCCCTATCGTAGAGAGAGCTTTTTTTGAAATTCTACATAAAAAATCCTTCGACTTAATTTTGTATACTGATACCTCCAAAACTGAATCCAGTATTGGCTGCGCAGTCACTACAAACCACTAACTTATAAGTTCCTTCCGCGTAGCGACGTGTAGTGTTTACACTTGTGTTCTATATAGTATCCTTCAAGTTTTCAATCATTTATCTCTCTTTCGTCTATAACAGGGATGGGGAAACTACGACCCGCGGGCCATCTCCGGTCCGCAAAGCATTGAAATCCGGCCCGCGACCAGCAAACAAAAATTGAGTACAAATTTCTTTTTATCAGAAATTACATTCTCATGAATTGGCACGTCGGGCATAAAACCCGTAAGTCCGACTGTCGTCGAACGCAACTACCCATTTGAGGCAACTATTTTGAACACCAGCAAATTGAAATTTTATAAGTCCTTATCTAGGACACAATACCCAAATATAGTTTCCCACGCCCAAAAAATAATGGCTACGTTTGGTACAAGCTATTTGTGCGAACAAACGTTTTCAATAATGAAAAAATTGTCTTCGTAATAGGCTTTCAGATGACCTCCTTTTTTCATTGTTAAACATTTCAGCATCACATTTGGAGCCGGATTATGATGAAGTCTTGCAGAAACAAAAACACTTCCACATGTCACAAAGACCAGCGCCCCTCAACCTTCTACTTCGCAGCTAATTAAAGTTCAATTAAATAAATGTATTTCTCAATATTGCACAATAAATTAGTATTTCAGAAAAATTATGGCCTTATTTTCATTTTAGTAAATAATGTAATGTCTCAACTTGGCCCGCCATATATTTCGTTAGCAAAAATTGGCACGCGAGGAAAAAAGTTTCCCCATCCCTGGTCTAGCAGACAATTAAAACCATATTCACCGACCATCGCATAGTCCAAAGCATTTACAACATCTACCATACTCTCATTATTCTTGATATAGCAGTCTCTCCCAACTGGCTTCCATCGCACAATGGAATCGCTGGAAAAGTATCTGAAGATTGCCATACCAAAGAAGCCTCCTGAAAACTCAGTTCAGCTTGCCAATGATCTGAAAACTAACCTCATAACCTCATCCAAGAATATTGAAGAGATATATGGAGCATTACACAACATCCACACATCTACTTTTCACCTGCCCTCAATCTTTTTGATGAGGAGAGAAGCTGTGACAATAAGATTCCGCATCAATCACACAAAACTTACTCACTACTGTTTGATGTCGTCAGAAAGTCTTCCTATCTCTAAAGTTGTCACGTTCCTGTCTCTGTTGCATACAGTTTGATCTAAAAACTAACTTTGAGGAGACACTCAACTGCCTGACAGAAATTGAAAAAGTATTATACTCGTATTTACTGACCGAAGATATAACTGATATTTTTATTTAAGCTTAATTGAAAATTTGGAAATAATTAATATTATCTAAAAAAATTATCGGAAATTGATGATTACATAAGATAGAAAAAAGATTGTATTCATAAGAAATTTTAACACTATGTATTATTTAGTTTCAGTGCAGTGTTGCATTTCTTTCTGTTTATATAGATTGTTACTAACAGTTGGTCCGTTTTCATCATTTCGAAGTGTGCATTGAAAACATTTCAAGATACGGCTGTGTATCAAAATATCTAAACTTTAAATGTCATCATATGTAACAAAAATTTAAACAGAATAGACATTAAGTAAAGAAAGTACTGTATTTTTATTAAGCTTGTCCAATCATTTCAAAATACGATTAAGTAAATCGAAACCATGGGTGGTTTTCTGGTAGCTTATTTTGTAATGATTCTTCTTCTTTCTTTCATAACAGGTTTAACGTCTGTTCTTTCGATATATTTCCTCATCCTTGCTCTAGATTGGCACCTCTTTCGTGGTGAACTTCTACTCTGTGTTCCAATTGCAGATTTATCCCTCCCTTTTTTCACAGGGCTTCATCGGTAATTCGAATTATATGTGTTGGTTACATTGTTTCTTATACTGTGATACCCATTCGTTAATATTATCTACGGTATATAATCGTCTGATGTTTTCGCTTCCTTTTCCGTCTGGTAGTGTTTTTCCCAAGATCCGTCTAAGAATTTGCATTTTTGTGGTCTCCAAATATTGTTTCTTTTTTGATGTTTCTGGTCTTGCTTCTGATGTATAGCTCATTTATAGGTCTGATTTTTGCTATATGAATTTGTGCCTTTATTTCTTATCTTAGGTGTTTATTCCGCCATATTCTGAAGATATCTCGAGACCTTATTTGCTCCATCTACTTGTTCCCTTACTTTGTCTTCTACGTCTCCATAAGTGGTTATGTCAATTCCAAGGTACTTGTATTTCATGCTCCGTTGTATTATTTGACCTTCTAATTCTAATTTGCATCTAATGGACTTTTTTGATGTTGTCGGCATGTATATGGTTTTTCTGTGAGATTGAAGATATTTGAAATCTTTAGGTCTTCATTTTCGGCATAGCAAATGATTTTGATTTATCTGTCACCCATTCCGTAATCTTTGCCTAGCCGCACTTGTTTTGTGATTTCATTCATTATTATGTTAAATAATATGGTACCAAGTGAGTCTCCTTCCCTGATACCGCTATTGGATGGTATGGGTTTTAGTTTTATACCATTAACGCGAGTCTGAACTTGGATGTCTGAATATTTGTTTTCGATTATATGGATAGGTATGTTTCTATTGTACACTAGGTTATAACATCTTCCACTTTATTACGGTCAAAGGCTTTTTTGAGATCTATTAAGCATAGAAATGCTGGTTTGTATGAATTTTCGTAGGATAAATAATGTATATAAGCAGAATTTTTCTAATCTAAATCCTTGCTCCTCATCTTCTAGTGTTGTGATCGAATTAATTGTTTTGGTGATAATTTTTTTAACGATTTTTCATGTTGTATCTACCAAATTTATTCCCCTGTAGTTAGCTGGATCTTGTTTATTTCCATTTTTGAACATAAGTATGAGAGTATAATTTTCCTAAAAATAATTACTTACCAAGTATTTCATTCCTTGTCAGTTCTCGTGCATTACAAATAACATCTTTTGTCTTGTTCTAGAAAGGATTACATGAGATGTCTGCTTCACCTAACCTCTCTACCTAACCTAACCTGTAGTGCGCAATTTTTGTTCACACTTGATCGCGATTGTCTTCAGAAATCTTCTCACCTTTTCAGTGAGGTTGACGTTTTTCTTGTATTTTCCAGATTCGATTTCATTCATATGTAAGAAATGAAAACAAAGCACAAAACACGTGGTGGCACTGGTGATGGAGAGCACTCATCTGGACAGAAATTATTCATGAATAATGCTACTTATCAAGTTTGGGAAACATCAAAAATTTTCCTACGCTATAAAGCCTACAGTTATCGCTGAGTCCTAAATGTTACCGTACCAGCTAGTTGGGGATAGAATATTTTAATAGAATTCGTGATAACTCATTCATGATTGTTCTAATTCAGTTTTAATTCTTTTATTACAAACTTCTATCGGATCATGTTAACTTAGAGCCTAATATTTATGGAGTGGAAAAAGATTCACACCAGTAAAACAAGAATAAAAATTTAGCTGAAAGTGTTAATTAATTGTCTGGCATATTTTATTTGGTCCACAATAACATTTAGAGATACTGTGGCGGTCAATAACAATTAGAAAATGTTATATATACATACTTTGAAAAATACTCATACCATGAAGAGAAGTAGATCAAGCATTAGCTCTGATACCTTGAATAATATGAATAAAAGTAACGAGCTTGCAGAATAGTGTTCTAACTGTGTAAGAAATGATATACTTAGACTTTCTTAACCACCCTATATGTTGCGTTCTTGTTTTGTGGTTAAATGTCGTTTCATATTATATTATTAAAAATGAGAATGTTAGCATACAATCGATGAACTTAAAGTAACTATTCAACAATTAATTATTCAGAGTCAAGTTTCACAACCCATTTGAAAAAGAGACTTAATTAGAAATTTTTTACAACCTTCACAGATAAAAAATATTTGGTTCAGAGGAATAGCATTCGCTAATGTTGATCAAACAAAAATTTTGAAAAATAAGGGAGCTACGCTGAAACCGTTGCGTCGTTCGGAAATTTGAAAAACCAACCCGACATACTATGTAGAGATTTATATTTTTATATCGATAATTTCATTTGAAAATGGTTTTATTCTAAATACTCCAATACAATGTAAAAGTTTATTTTCGAAAGAATAAAATATATATTCAAGTTTCAATAGCTGTGATGTGATTCCTTGACACGTTGATAATGCTTATTTTTAAGCTGGTCGATGTCGGCCGTTAGCCGCCGGTCGGATTAGTCTTTGTATTCAATTTAGCGAAACCCCACTGTTCCGACCTGATTTTTGGGATTGAACGCATCGGTGAAATTCCTTGGTCAATCTTCGAAATTCCAAACGTCCAATCCCGAACTCCGTAAAATGGCTGATAACTGACAAGGAACCTATTAGGTGCAGAGTAAAAACAGGCCATGCCTCTCCTACCCGGCATGGCATATGTTGTTATACCCACGTTCCTAACACTAAAGCAAAATATATCTTATACCTGGCTGTCAAAGTGGATGAGGATATTTCGACGTTTTCAGTTGATTTTTATTAAAGAGATCTAAAACGCCATTTCAAAGATAACGAAATAACCTTCTTTTATATATGGGATTTCATAATTTAATCTTATCTTGATGAATGAGGATTATATATCAACCAATTTTGCATATAAATTTCCGAAAAACTATGAGTTATATATCTTATTGATGTGAATAGGGAAATTTTGATTATAATGATTTCAACTATATAAATAATGATACATGAGTCCAATTATTAAAAACTTGATCGAATTATCTAGTTACAACTAATAATAATCAAAAAACGAGAAAAGTATAGATGATAGTGAAAATTAAATTAGTTATAGGATACAGTTGTAAATATATTTTACCATTACTATAAAACAGGAAAAGTAGGCTTATTATTTTATTCAAAACTAAATTGGGAGAGTAATATCTCGTTACTAATTTTGATATTTTCAAATTCAGTTAATACTCAATTATTGTAAATTTTCTACTGACAAAGATATTAGTGAAAATGGTGATGAATTATGTACACCTTTAGAAATAAGACAAGTAGCTAATCTTACTATACATAGTTTTTAGTCAGAATATTCAGAAAGAAATGAAATATGAAGGTGTAAGAAACAATTCCAGGGGGATAATCCACAAAATTTTTATATGTTTATGGATAAAATAATTAGGACTGACAGCGTGCTCCCAAATACCCGATTTCCATTGTATTCCATATTTTTATAAGTTAGGTGCTCTTTAAAATGCATATTAATAAACCTCCTAGTCCGCTCAAAATTCTTCTTGTCACAATCATAACATCTACTTCCATAAAAACCACCCTCATTAAAATCTATTATTTTATCGTTAGGATTACCGAACTATTAATTTTATCTATGCAAACGTAAATTTGAAAATTGGATGTAGTAAGTTTAATCATTATTCATTTTTCCAGTAACCTAGGAGTTAGATAGGAATATAGTAGTTAGAGAGATATTTCTATTTATTTCCTACCATACTTCTTTTCTTGTCACTATACATAATTATCTGAGGCATACTCCCGCTGTCAGGATTATGAACAAAATATATAGAAAATAAAAATATGCTTACTATTAAGAACTCTGTTGACACTAACATACTCACTGCTGATCTTGAGCTAACTTTTTGTTTTTGTTTCAGTTTTTCATTTAAATTCCACGGAGTGGACAGATTTGGGCATTGGAATCAACCATGAAAAAGTAGGATTCGTTGCGTGGAGTAAGCAGATTGAGACCACGGACTCGGATCACTTCTTACCAATGAACGAATAACCCTACTCCTTCCATCTCTTGATAATGGATCCAGAATGGGAGTCGAAACGTCGAGAATTTTGAAAATTGTAGCGCGGCTTAACCCGTGAACCTAGTTCTTTTGTTCATGGATATATGTGTTACAGCTAAAGCCGTATTGCTTTCGTTTTCGCAGCTTCAGATTTGTAAGTTATAAAATGGATAAAACCGAAGAGCAATGTATTGAAACTCGTAAATTATTCGCAAGTTTACATAGTCTAGGCAAAAGTAATCGTACCATCGCTGCTAAATTAAAAATTCTTTGACTTACCGTTGACTACAACGTGAAAAAATATTCATCCTCCAGGAGCTTTGGCAATAGAAAACGTTCATGGCGGCCTCTAAAAAACAAAACTACTGATAGTGTGAATTATCTTTGTCTAGACTTTTGTTTTTTACGATATAAAGTGAGGAAAACTATTGGAACAAGTTCAGTTGTGTTCAAAACGCAACACAGTAAGCTATAAAAATATCACGCAGTTGCACAAATTCTTCTGATCAGTTTTGTTACGTGTCTGAAAACTTCACAAGAGATGGCCAAAAAAAGTCTATCACCTCGTAAATCGAATAATGTTAATTTAAATATCTCAAAATTAGAGTTGTAAATCTAGATAAATCGTGTCATACAAGTCCTCAAAATAGCCATTAACTGCCGACATCACCTCTTTGACCACTAAGCGATTTTTTGATTCTGGAAACAAAAAATAATTTGAGAGGGCTGAATTTGGCGAATAGGGTACGCAACTCTTCTATGTGCTTACCATTTTCTGATTTTTTCTTCAAATGATTACAGTAGATTAAACTTACCACTATAATATGTATTTGAAACCAAACACAAACATACCTGCTGTAACAGCAACTTTCAAGAATACGTTTTCATAAAAAAATTACATAATGGTTTTAATACTTTGTATTCAAAATAAATATGTGAGTATTATTGTTAATATGCTAGAACGCATACGAAAGAATCCATAAATCAAACATAATTAAAAAGGTTATCGGCTATGCCGGCTATTCGAAAGAGTTGGAAAATGTTTTTATCACCTACAATGTACACAATTGTCCCTATTGGTAATTTTTCCATTATTCAAAACAGTGTGTAACTTTCTGTTATAAAAGAGACTTGAATTTTGTAGATTTTATCTCAAAGAATGGAAAAAAGTAGTTGTAGTGAAGAACACGACTTTAACTTCCTATAAGGCTGTTCCGTTCAGTTCGATAAAATGGAAGTGTCGAGCTTTTTGACCTGTTATTTATGAAACATTACATCAATGACTCTATATTTCATTCTTTTTACCGGAAGTTGACATAAATATGGTTTTAACATTTTGAAAGCGGAATACGATAATAAAATGATGAAAATGGAAAGAATTATTGAAACGCGAGTCGATGGGTTTGATTTCTTCTCAGGTTCTTACTATTCAACAGTTATTTATTATGTGTTTATTCAGTATCAATCATGTAAGTGACATACATACAATTTTTCCCATTTATTAGCAAAATTAGTAATCGAATAATGACACTAATTTGAAAAAATATTTGAATATATTTCGACTTAAGCTTCTCTTCCATTTCGTCGCAACTTCATCAGTTTTACCTCAGTTCAATTGAGTTCCAAAATTCCAACCTTTAAAAATAATAACTTGTGATTAGATAGCTACAGTAAATTAGAGTGACTAACCTCTCAAACGATAGTTTCTAGTGAGAATTTTTTGTGTATATAACATACACATTGTGGACATTTGCTGTCGTCAATTATGTGCACAAATTCAGGATTACTATAAAATACCAATCTATAGCTGAAGCTATATTAATTAGTAAGTAATTGATAGATATATCAGCAAAATATAGTGAGTAGTCCCCTTCATCGGTCCAGAATCATTCTTCGGTTGCCCAGTCTGCCTCTAAGGTTGGAAGAGGATAATAACCGAGCAAGATTTAATTGTAGCAAATGATTTCTCTTCAATTCTACAAGCTAAACTCTCTATTTCTCGGGATATTAAAACTTAAAGTAACGGGTATACTCCGGGACGTGGAATACCTGTCACTTCTACTAATAAATTACTAATACAGCTGAATCCCTGCTTCGACATTGTGAAGCTGACAATAGAAAACAATATTGACTCGAGTTTTTTAAAACCGGCACTAATGATAGAGGTAGCACTCAGGAAAGAAGTGAGATTTATTAAGATTTTGGTGCTAGAGTGGTGGTGCGGAGTATCATAAGAGATATTTAGGTGGTAGACGTATTTGGATAGCCTTATCACCCCTTCTACAATCTCATTGATCTATTAGCAAGATTTTGAAGAAACCATTCCAGAATATACTCATTTTAACAATCCGAAACTACGTATACTGTCTTTCACTATTGATTTCCATGAATTAATGATTGACGACGTCTAGTCATGATAAATTCATTTCATCTCTTCAGTTTATTTATTAAATTTGTTTTGTAAATTTCTTTTTATATATAACAAGCGTTTAATACATAAGCAATTAATTTCATGCTTACTGTTGAATAATCAAATTATATGGACTATTATGTCTACATTAATTTCCAGCAACAACTGTTTAGAAGGACCGATTTACGATTTTCAACATCTTCGTTGTTGGTATCTATAAAATAGTCATTTGTAATGATTACTAACATAATTATGTTCACAGTATCGTTTTTTTGGTGAATGACTATGCACAAAATCGTCCTGATGGATTCACTTTCGATATATAATATCTGCATAATTGTTTCAAAGTCGAGGATATTATCTTCTATGATTAATTCCGTTTTAATGTGTTGTAAAAAACATTGTGTGTGTGCTACCAGTTACAGATTTGATTCATTGCGTTTATTTCACGAAGTAACAATAATGAATTCATCATACGAGTATGTTGTATATTGTGAAGAATTTTGGGATTCTCTATATATTTTTGCGAAAGTTATTTGACACAAAAATGAAACATGGAGACCGTACTTTTGTTTTAATATCCTTAAGATATTGAACTGAGAGCTACACTTGTGGCGACCATACATGTAAAATATATAATACAGGAACATTTTCATTCACGACACTTAATCCTTCGACCCCTAGCTAACCGACACCGAATACAGGAAATTCCAAGTTATCTTCTTTTGGCAATAACAAGTCACCATCTTTCATAATCTTCTTAATGTCCTGATAGCATGTAATCAACTTAATCCTCTTCCATATACCTGGTACTCGGTTTAGTAAAAAATAACATACTTACACGTACGCAGACGAGACGTTTTCAATTGAAGACGAGTTCACTTTCCCTCGAGACAGCGAAGCAAGCAGATCTCGAACACCTAGAGCGGAACTACGCTGTTTCTAAAGATTCAACACGCGCGGCTTCGTTTAGTTTCTCGTTTTGTATATATTTTTGCGTATATTGTTTTCATGGTATATTTGTATATATAGTAAGTTGTTATCTCAAAAATTTCAGATGCAATTTTAGATGAAGTTGGGTTAGAAAAAATGGGTAGTTTACTACTTCAATGGATATATTTAGACATTACATGATGCTGAAAATATTAAACTTCTTTCATATATTTTCCTGGTTATTGTTTCCACAAAAACTTTCATCCTTAACGTGGAGAATAAAGGTACGAAAACTACGATTAGTACTCTGGAGAACAAAGGATTATGAGCTTGCGGCTATATTAAAGCACAGGTACCTGGAAGGGGTTCAAACTCTTTAATATGATTGTCATTCCAACTAATACAATTTCTGTTTCTATGAAAGACTATCATGGAATATATAAACGACAATATAATTACAAACGAAGCTAGAGGATTTACAGCACCAATGTAGAAGAGAATTTTGCAGTACATTTAGTATAAAAAACTATAGAATATATTATAGAGTGGGTTGTACCAAATGGCTTTTACAAATAGAAAAGATTGTATATTGATATTAATATATACATCGTTGGAAAACTTAGACTTACTTGTTTGTTTTTCAATATAGTTTTCATTTTTTTCGATACACAGTGCTCCAGCTTTTGTATTGTAGTTAGGAAAGTCTACCACTAATCTATTAAGAAAGCGTATAACATCTACTCGGACTTCATCGTTACTCTTGCCACCCAAGTATTCCTTCATCCTAGAGAAGAAGCACTAATCGGTGGCGCAAAATCCAAGGGCAAAAGGGCAAAATAGTCAAATTAAATTTCTTCAATTTCTTCAAAAGATTCTTTGTTTGTCGAGGGAGTCGAGCTTTATCGAGAAGAAGCACCAGTCCCTCCGTTAGTCGTCCTCTCCATTTTCATTTTGTTGTCATCCCATATTGCATGAGATCGATGACGAGTACCCCTTTCCGATCCCAAAATAAGTCGGCTGAATTTTTGTTGTCGACTGCGTTGGTTTGAATCTGTTTGGTAGCAGTAAATCAGAGTGACGCTAGTGAAGGAATTTTTGTTTTGTTACGGGGTTATAATGAAAGATCAACTTTTTATCTTCTGTGACCTCATATTGTTGAAGAAACTTACGAGCACATTCAATGCGTTGCTACTTGTCTTCGTCAGTTGGCATCAAAGAATTTTGAACAGCTCCCTATTGATATGCACTTTTCACTATAAAAGGTCGTTACTTCCTTGCATGGAGAATACTTCTACCTCTGACGGCTTCCAATCGAATACTGTGCGACGATCTGGAAACTGGACACAGCACTATTGTAGGATTTAGCTTATCATCTTTCTTCGAGGTTGTAGCTAATTGGGAACCTTACTTTTTGTCATAACCCTTGTATTATTGACCCGAATATCGAACTAAATTGGGCTGGAAATTCCACTGGAATCAATAAGATTATTAGAAAATTTTATAAACGAACTCAACATCCTTCATCTGTTTATCTTTCAGGAAAATTGAATTCGTGTTCTGCCTAAATGACTCATTATTATCACTAAAAATGATCCCCTTTTGCAGTGATCTATGAATTTATCGATTTTTCCAGTATATTTCAGATTTTGACGAATCAAATTTATTGAAATGAAATAAAAAATAGCAATAAACGTATCACTTTTTTTATATATCATTGATATGTTGTTCAAAAATAGATCATTCATCTCTGACACCTTTCGAATTAGGTACTTTCGAAAAAAATATTAGCAATCAACGGATCATTTAGTTAAACTCAGAAAAAGGTAGTTTTGTTTTATAATGAGCAGCAAGTCCATTCAAATCACTTTGTATCAATTGAGAATCCGCAAAATTACAATGTACTTACAAAATTTGAAACATTCAAATATTTCTTTGATGTGGATATTAAATAGTGAGTGCCTCAAGAACCAAATTAATTCTCGCGGTTAAGAAAGGTGACGGTCCTAATTTCATAAGCACAAATGTGTGCAAGATACAATTGGAAGCAGGTGTATCTTTTTAAGCGACGAGTTGATAACAGAGGAGACTTCAGCAGGGATATGGATGACCATCCAAGGTTGATCATAGGGTTGACTACTAGCTACCTCAAGACATCACGCAAGATGCTGGATGTATAAAATAAAAAAGTGGAAAATAACTTTACGTATTGTTCAATTTCGCTTCTTTCCGGGATGTTCCGGAGAATATTCTGAGTAATAGCACAGGAGACCACATCCAAACCAACGTCACAAATATAGTATATTGGCTTTTCACAATTGTACATGATATCATGAATTATTCTTTAAAGGTAACCGACAAAATGGTTGGATTGCTAAGCGCCTAGCACAATCAAAATCAAATTCCAACTTTTCATCATCATTTTAACAACTTTCTCCTTTACTTCTAATCAAAGCCAAATCTTTCAGATTTTTTCTTGTTATTTAATGGAAATTGATTCATTTAAAGCATAGTTTTTTCCACTATAAAAACCTAATAAATCGTTTTCTATTAGGTTAGGTTAGGTAAGGTTTCTGTTTTCCCTGTACTGTGGGATTCAGTGTATTGTATTGATTGAGATAGCTTGGAATCGAATACAAGGCAACTTAACTACATTGAATGTTCTGACTGGATAAATTAAACAAAAAAAAAGATCATTAAATATGTCGTCTTCGTAAACTGGTAAAATTTATATGTATCAACCGTTATATTTGTCTACTATAATCGTTGGTTAAAGTCTCTTCAATTGCAACTAAATTTTCAAAAAGATATACAAGTAACGGTTCACTGAATAGATAACAAAACATACCCTTTGCTATTTAAACCACTTCGTTTCAAATCTCATTTGAACAAATTCCTGTCTATTCAATATTTCGCTACTTGTTTCTTTTAAAAGAAACCCCTTCGGACTTTTACCTATTCGCGAAAATAATCCTTTTAACTTCATCCTTTTTTCTCACAATAGCATTTTATTTGCGGTAGAAACTTCAAAAACCCAAAAACTTGTAATTTACATAGTTTACGGGACTTATCTGTGAGTCGTCAAAAGCTGACTTCTGTGTCTCTGAGGGATCTTTCAACCCTTTCAGCGAAGTGGTCAGTACGGTCACTCCCCAATAATTGTGCAGACACAGTTGACTGTTGTGTTAATTGTTCTAAAGCCGAACTAAACCTCCCAAAGGATCACGATACTCGTCGTAAATTTGTCAAGTCGTTATTTACGATATTTTTTGTTATATGCCGTAAAATTATAATTTTGTATAGAAGCAAATATTTAGAATTTTATAGGTGGTACATAGATTTATGAAGTCAAATTTATATTCTACATTATGTCTATCTATATCTATAAAAAAATCAAGAAATATTCTAGGCTTATTATATATTACATAATACACTCTGTTCTTGATTTTTAACGCGCTCACTCCAATACCTGACAATATAAAATTAATATCCCCCTCATTATGCATCGTCATAGTTTCGTAGGTGGGATATATAGATTTTATTTTGTTCTATATTTCAATTAATAAGCAAATGCACTATGTATACTTAACTCAAAGGTTCAATGTTCTGAACAAAATGAAATTTTGTGATTATTGATCATCATAGTTCTCTTTCATTCACATAGTTGCTCGCATCAGTTATTTTACCAATGAACTAAAATTTGATGAAAATGATTTAATAACCATATTGAGTTATCAAAATATACAGAGTGTTTCCGAATTATTCTATGTAATTATATAATGATTCTTTTCAATGGTATAATTGTCCCAGCCTATTGCCTTCGGATTTATCAAACCTAGAATTTGCTGAATGAAATTGAGTTTCTTTTAAATTTGAATAGAGATAAGAACTTTAAATTTTATGCATTGGTATTGTTTAACTCCTACTTTATCGGGAGCCTTGTGGGCCCTAATTGTTTAGAAAATCACTCCGGCGAGTGTGAAGACAACCAAGGGTCTTCACACTAGCTCTCTAGAATGCTTTGGGTGCCACTGGTTTGGAAGCAAGTCATCATTTATCTTACATTTTCTTTTCGATATTTCATTGACAAAGCTTCCATATTCATTACTTAAATTTGGAATTACTCAATTTTACTCCCTACCTTGTAAGTGTTTGGCTTGAGGTTTTTTGTGATAATAAAGAACAATTATAATTCTAAACTTCCGATGGAGTTGGCTCATAACTTTGTTCTTGAAAAAAGAAATTGTAGTGGGATATGTATTAAAAACGAAAATGTCTTCTTAATCATAATTGCTTTTCCATTTCCAATGCATTGGAGTAAAATTAGGAGTGCATGAGTGCTTTTTATTAAGCAATACAGATTTGTGAAATTTACTTAGTGGGCAGAGCCCTCACCTTCTTTGGTTTGAAGATGTGAGTGTATAGTATATTCCAGTTTTATTTTGGTATTATGTTGAATATCGGGTTCAGCTTGAATTACAGGCAAGTATTTCAAAAAAATCCACAAAGATGTATGTTAACCGTATAATCAACCTATATACGCATTAAAATTTTTTCATAAACAAATATTGTCCATATTTTCACAAAATATTCAAACTATCACAAAAGATAGTAAATGGCCATCAATTGCTATTTCCTAAGTTTCACTTTAGGCTTGTACTAGTCACTCTAAGCTGAGTTTCTCGCGCCAAAATTTTCGTCTTAAATCGATATATACCTCGATATCTTTCTGGTATACATACGAGAGTTGCTACTTAAGTTTGAGATATGGCAACACTCATGTGAATATGTCGAAACTGACATTGATATCATAAAGTCTAACATTTTTAATGGTGAACCTACCAAGAACGTGTTGTCATACGAATCATACAAAAAATGGAATTAAATCGTGCGATGATTTTGTATGATTTTCGACGTCAATTGAACCAACAGCAGTGTACCGATCAACTGATTTCAACTTTTGGTGATGAACCACCGTTTTTCGCTGGTAATCCGAATTCAATCGTGGTTGCACTTCGCCATATCATCTTTTTGAATCAGCCAAGTAGTTTCACAAAAACTCTCATGTTCAATGGGAGCATAATCTCAAAAGCAAAGATTTTCATCGATTCTTACTTTTGATTGATGTATTTTTTATTCTTATGTATTATGTAATTTCCGATGTAAACCCTTTGGTATTTCAGTAGACTTTGGGCTTCTTTTCTCACATTTTTCACACTGGGTGGTGTAACTAGACTACATATTATGATTTTGACATTTATAGGTTTTTGTTCGAATCAAAAAATAGAATCCAGGAATTCCGTGGCCAAGAGAGGGTTGGTTTTACATTCAGATTGTTCAGTCTGATTATTATAATGTATCAAAGAAATCTAATGGTTCTTCATGAGTCCCAATCTCCTTATACCATTTCAGTAGCATTTTCTTATTTCTTATTGTTTTACGATGAAACGTTTTTATAAATAAATTAGAGTGCTAAAAATTGCTATCAATATGCTGACTTTCCATTCAGATAATCTATTTATCTAGAAGTATTTTGATGAAAAAATATGTGATTCAATTAGAAATGCATCACATCCATTCTTCATCAATTCGTTCCTTGTTCTTTGAGCTTTTCTTAATCTTTTTTTGTCAGGTTCTCATTTTCTTCATAATGAGGGCTTACAAAATGGAATTTCCCCATGAATTGATTGACATAATGTTTTGGTGTAATAAAGAGTATAAAGTTGAATGTTTTATTTTGTTTCCTATTTCATATTTTCTGTTCAATTTTTTTTTGCTTGAAATCATTCTAGGTGAATCATGTCCTATAAATAAATACATATATATATATATATATATATATATATATATAAATATATAAATTCGACCCATTGTCCTTTTTTTATTCTTTAGATTTTCTCCGTCAGTCAATTACTTACAGTAGTAATTATTATATGTTATAGAAAAAATTACACCCCAGATATTCAAACACTATTGAAATTTTTTGTTTTTCGCAGAGTAAAGATACGGTATTAGTTGTTTTTGATGTTCACAGTGGGCCATCAGATCCTGTCTGCACATGCTGTAATCTCATTCTATTAAACAAAGTTAATTTAATATTTTCCAGTGACGGCCGCTGCATTTCTACCGAACTAAGACGGGCGGGAGACGCGGGTTCTGCCTACACGGCCCCAAACGTAATTGGTCGGCATGTACATATCAAAGAGAAAATATATTCTCCTCGACCCTAGCATGAAACCCGGACAGATCGAGCGGTCGGTCGATGGATAAAAAATAATATAAATTGCGTAGAAGTCGAATGAGAAAAGATTTTTTTATTTCTTGTGCTTAATCGAAAACATGGCTAGGTCCGAAGAATGGTTGTCTGGTTGGCTGAGGAATTCTATTACTAATGACGTTTTATCAGTAGAATTAAAAGAATACTGTGTCTACTGATACTCAAATTATACAATGAACATCATTTATTATGTGTTAAACTTGAAACTTTATATCTAATACCATAGCCTAACAATTCTACTACCATTTACTACTATTATCAATTTAGGTGGGAGACGTAATAAAAAATAGGGTGAATGAATTTTTTAAACAGCAATTGGGCAATTCTCATGAAATATTGAAATTCCTCTCCTAGCAGTTTTTACAATAAACCTAATCGACTTGGGATGTTTTTTTTTGTAGGAACATCATCAAGGCTGAAAATGTTGGTAATAACTTTGATATTGTAGGGACATTTGTGAGGAATAAAAAATATATAGTATACATTCCCTCAGTGTGTCCCAATATCCAGATTAGAACATTGTCTAAAGTTTTTAAAAAATCTGTTTAGAACTATGACTTGTCTAATGTAAATACAACAAACTTTCAAAATTTCTCTGAATTTAGGATCATAAGTCATTAAATACTTGTCTAATGTTAACTTAATATTTGTCCCACGAAAAATAATCATTCCGTCACAGCATTAGAAACAGTGGATTAGTAGTTATATTTTTGAGGATTTTGGTGATACTTGCATTAGTTTTTTTAGTTGGTAGTAAGATTACTCGTTCGAATTGACGTTTGTTAGAGTAATTTTGGGAAGAAGGTTCTATTTTCGTAAAGATTATATTCTATTCAATGATTCCATTACAGTGAAAAATAAAAAAGGTAATTATAATATTTCAAATCTATTTTCTTAATTAAGTATGTTTTTAGAGGTAATGTAGCGAACAGGTAGCTGATAAGGTAATGTTGCGAGATTGTTTTAGGTAATGATTTGTTTTCTCATACCCTCACCGCCATTCCATCATTTTGAATAAAACTGCTTATGCTGCATTTATTTTCATTCTATTCAAACCTTGTTTTGTTTGAAAGAAACAGTAACAATTTTTAACGGTTTGTCAATTTACTGCTATAAACATTCAGTAAAACTATGTTCGTAGTATTCACGTTGAAAATCAATACAAAAGAACACACAAAATGAGTCAGTCAAGATTGTATTGAAATATTAATGAAATAATTTGAGAAGAAAGATACCTGACAATAGAGCAACCGTTATCATCTTCAAAATAACCAGAACCCGCTTTTAGTTCTATACCTTCTCGTCCACATCGCCTCACTCATCAGTCGCATCATACGACTGACTCTTTCCTAAAATGGAGAATGTGTTGAAATAGGAACGTTTTTATACTAATCCAAACTTTGGGAATGTTGCAGCAGTTGCAGTTGAAGTTATTTCGGAAGAAGGCTTCTGAAAATGTTTGTATCAATAGATTCATAGAGTCAGTACTAACTTAAAGATCTATAAGTATTTGCTAGACAGAATGAGTGTTTTAGGAGCAATGCTGTCTGTAATGGGGGTTGGTCAAGCAGCTGATCTGCGCTTTAAACAAGCTCAAACAATTTTCTCTATTTACAACAAGAAACATCTGCTAAATATGTACAAAAATTGGAACTAAATAAAAAAATTGAGACCTTTTTGCCTCCTTTCTTCTGAATTGAAGATATACTCAACATTTCAATAATATAAAAGATTATTATCTCTGTTACTGAGAAATCTTATGAAGAATTTTGACCAATTCATATGAAATTGACACCTTCTTTCATTTTTAAAGCAACTGGTTTCTTTGTTATACGTTACATAAAATGAATGCATTTCATATAACAACAAAAATGTAAGTTATAGGAACATTTTAACGATTATAGTGCCAAATTTGTGAAATGAATCAAAATTTAGTTTTTGATTGCTCTATTCCATCATCAATATTTTCATATTTAACATAATATATGTACAAAGATAAAAATAATGAGGATACAAAATATACTTACAGAGCACATTAAATATGCCGCATAATGTCCAATTGTGAAACTGGAACAAGTAAAGAATAAAAAGCTCCACTGAGAACTAGGCGTACGAGATCTAATGGCTTTGCTATTCCGAGACAGAATTTACTTGCTATTAAGACATTAAAAAGGTTATAAAAGAATGACTCTAGGAATTCCCAAAAGAAGGTAACTTGGAATAGCCAGGGTCAGGTATCGGTTAGTTACATTTTCATTGCTCTGGCGATTATACAACGAACGATTTTTAGACGTTTCCAGATACTTCGAAAGGTCTAATTTTATCACTAGTTATGTTGTCAACTGAAAATCAGGAATTTTGACATTAATAGATAGTAATAACAAAAATATCTTTTCACGAAATAGACAAATAATGGTGTCGATCAGAAAAAGACAGATACAAAAAGAGCTGTCTCTGTGTATAAAGTACTATTGCGAAACTTTAAGATGGCCCTACTGTATGAAAATTTGAAAATTTGTATGAAGGATAGAGGCCCTAATAAATTAAAAAATTTAAGAAGATGTGGGTTCAATTTTGATAATCCTTTTCTCAGTAGATTTTCTGTTCACCAACCGTTTTCTCTACTTTCTCATACTACTTTGATGAAAACATTTCCTTTTCAGATCAGCCCTAAATTGCTGGCGAGCGCTACTATGGAAAGTTATTAAACTATACTAGTTTCTCTCGATACGTTTTAAAGTTAAATCCTATAATATATAGGTCTCCTCACCTCTACCCTCCAAATTTTAGATGTTCATATGGATAATGGTGTGTGTAATAAGAATAATTCAAAAAAAATGCTACTTACAAATTATTCACACGTATTTTAGCCTACAAACCTGATTAAAAACCCCGCTGCCTCAAAATCGCATTTATCAGTGGAGACAAATATTTACTATGATTGAAAGTAGTCTCAGAATTTTTTCAGATCCTGATAGATACTATTGGATTTGTGCTTTGTCACAAATGGTCTTCCATACAGAAATTTATTTTGGAATACAAGAATATTATTCCCGTTAACAATTTTTTTTTTGAAATTCTTACAGAACCACGACGCTACAAATATAAATAATGTTTGTAGTAAAAGTCATACTATTTCCACAATTATTTTTGTCCAAGTAGGAATCCGAGAAAAAATGTTTACCCAAAGGTTATTGTGATCATTTTAATGCTTCTATCCAAGAAATTGAGACATTTGCTCAATTTCCAGGTAGATGTAGGTTATGACTAAATGAAAGAAAGTATCTCATAATGAATAAAATGATTAAATTTAATTTCAATTGTAATGGTTTATTTCTTTCAATTTAGAATATAAATAGTCACTCTAGGAAATATCGAATAATCCTTTCTGTAATATCTTCATAATTCAGTATAATGTCATTTAGTATCGTATTTTCAATTTTTAGATGTAATGCAGGTTTACTGATAAGTTATTTAATGGATTTCAAATGAACTTAATAGGAAAAATGATTATTTTATTAAGCTTTCTTGATTTGGTAAAACACTATAATGGAATTTAATTTATCAATTGACATAAAAAATGTATTTATAGTCATTGAAACTCTTTTTAAATTGTTGAATATAAGTTTTTATCAAATCAAATGAGAAGTATTGATTATTATCTATTGGTGCACCTATCATGTACAATTTGAAATGGAACTTTAATTGAGGTGGTAAAGTGATTCAATGTGCAATCTGGCAGACTCGAAGACATTTTTGAAGTCCATCAGTTACAGATGAGTATTTATTTTTGCGAAGCTCTGCTAAAATTACGGGCATAAAGAAGATACTGTGTAATTTAGCATTAGCATCAGGAAGATATGGAAGCGAATCATGAGCGGAAGTTATAGAATTTGATGAATTTTTGGCTAAATTTACAAATTATTGAGGTTATCAGGTGAACTAAAGATTATGATCGATGAAGAATTCTTATTTCTTAAATCATTCACAATGGACCATGTTTCTTTAGAAACATCACGAGAATTGACGAGTCTCCTATCATAATAAATATCTTTGGCACTTTTATTGTCTTATGATACATTTTTCTGTATAGTTTCACGTAATTATTAAAGGAGACACTATCTGAGAATTTCCTTAGGTGAGATGAAGATCGCATATTCTTTGCAAATATACGTAAACCTTTAGTGAACCAGGGTTTATGCTGCTTATTTTTAATACGCCCAAGGAAAAAAGAATTGAATGGCAGACTACTTAGTGTTTCTATGAATCTAGAAAAAAAGAAGTCCACATCACAGTCGGTTGTTTGACAACTGTGCTTAATGTTTTAAAAACTTTTTCCGAATAGATACGGAATAATATTCACATAACTATAGTCAATACAAGATATTTTTAATCTAATTTATGACAATACTACCTGACGGCGTGCCAATATCTTTTCTTTTGTAACAAAACAATAGATTACATATGTGACACAAAATTTGTTCTATAATTTTCTATGAATCATTTAATTTGGCCAATTAATCTGAAAAAATTGTCTAGGTATATTTTGTATGTTTTCACAAATGAGCAGGGCCGACTCTAGGGTGTGGGCCATCCGTGTGCAAAATTCATTCAGACATCTAAGAATGAAAAGTATAATTTTAATGAAAATTCAAATGAAATTTGGGAGTGAAGAGTTTATCTTTGAATCAGCCTGGTTATAATAGTGACAGTACAAAACAACAATACATATCAGATAATACCATCCAATAACAACTTAAACATAAACTTCCGAATCGGAAAGTATTTGAATCAGTCCGTCTAAAAACACTACCTATACCTATGTAATAACTTTTCTGAATTACTGGGAAGCAAATTTGTCAATAACTTCTGTTAAATCTATTTTTTCAGAGAGTGTCGATAGACATGATGGCCGAACCTGTTAGCCTTTCTTGAATAATATTATTTTTTAGACGGTAGTAACCAATATTTAAGTTGGCTACTTTTCACCTAGGAAAAAATCTTTGAATGAAGTTATTTCATATCTATATCTTCGTCTTCCGCCTTTACCTGTTAGTTAACAGTTAATTCCATGCAAGCTTTTTAAGATTTCCATTAGAAATGTTATGAAATTGGTACAGAAAGTAACATATTTAATAGCATTCGTATAATTAGGTACATGTACCATTAGTTGAGGAAATCGTGAGAAAAAGAATAGCAAAATAGAAAGCTGGAGTGGACTGCTGGAAGGAATTTGAAACTTGTTCATTACTGCCCTTATAATCAAACGAACGGTCCTTTTTCTTAAGCTTGGAAATGTGAAATTCGGGATCAATACCTAAATCTGTAGCAAGTTTTGTTGCTGTTTGATCAAATATTTGGAAAACGTCGTCATAGATTCGAAATACCGATTTTTCTTCATCATAAATTTAGGATTTAAAGCATGTCGATAAACCTAATAAAAAAGCATGACGTCTGCTTCTTACATTTGAATTCGGCAAAATTTTTGTCACGAATTGTGTAATAAAGTAGAGACAGTGAAGGTCTTCCATTATCTGACTAATACGTCAACACTAATATTCGTATGAATGACATCAAAATTTCTGTGAACTTAGTAGAAATAATCCTTAAGACTAATATTCCAAAGGTCGCTATACTGAGTCAGTAAGTTACAAAATGTTTATATATACATATATGACTAGAATTTCATTAGGTACACATTTATGTAGTTGAAAAAAGGAACATAATATTAAGTTTACTAACTGGATGTCTTATTAATTGAATTAAAATTATACTTAATAAACTGATTTATATTAGGGGCGTTAGTAGATTTACTCTTGTAACGTTGATAGCAGAACATTTGACTAAAGCTATCGAACTGCAGCAGAAAATCTAGCTTTAGACTCCGTCCGATTCAGATCATAGGTGTCTTCACCAGTATCTATTATCACTGGTTCAATATTCATATTATTCCATTCTCGAGTAAACCAGTATTCATTTATTTTTCTGTTATCTCTAGCACAATTATCCAAAACGTTCACATTACAATTTTCCAATACATCTTTCCATATACTCAAGTCTCTTCCATCACCGTATTCGTCTCTACCAATATTCTTTTAAGATCCAAATAAGTTCAATGGCATTAAATTCGCAATTGTAGGGTGGTAACCTTAAGACTTCATGACTATGTTTACGGAACAATTCATCAATGACATACATTTCCTTTTCAGTTCATTTGTGATAGTACAGATCTTGAGAGGTTTCCATTAAACTCACCATTATTGGTTTTCAAACAAGTGGTAATTTCATATTTTTTTGACAAAGTAGAAGGTTGCTTTTCTGCATGTATAGTATAATAAAAATCATTATCCATTAGTATTAACGACGGTTATTCTAAATCAGTATGTATTTAACTGTGTTGTAATCCATTTTGTAAATAATTCTCACGATGATGTATGTTTTAGGGTAAAACACTAAAGTGGTATTGCCTTTTACCGCTGTAATCCATTTTGTAAATAATTCTCCGTTCATTTTACCATGGTAATCTGACAAAGATTATTTAGAGGGAAACACTAAAGTGGCATTGCTACAAATCTTTTAACCTTCGTAATCTCCTGATTTATGTACGCTTTGAACATTATTTTACTGCCAAAGAATCAATTTAGTTCCTTTCACATGTTTTCCAAATGTTACTTGTCTTATGAAACTATGATCACAAGTTTTCCTATATCTTCGAGAAAACATACTTTTTGGTTAGTAATATTTGTTATTTGAATTTTGAAAATTCTACAGAAATTTACGAATTATACAAAAAGCATATAACTTCCCGCTTTTTACGTATGTCTTGCGAAGTTCTTGTGAAGAAGACAATCGACCTTAGGTTATTATATTTGCTGTCTTTTGATAGAAGCAGATAGTATGTAGAAAATATGTATTTAATATATCATAGATTGAATCACATGATTGAAGACTTTTAATCTACACCCTCTTTTCGAAACATTTCTATCTTTTCCGAATATTTTCTGTGCTCTAAAATTATTCCATCTTTTAAAATAAAACGCGTCTTAATATTTTCATTAGAGCAAAGAGAAAGAACAATTTTCTTTACAGTACATAGATTGTCTCAATTAATCAAGCACTCTTTGGATATTTTTGTCTAAATACTAAATATTATAACTATCTCGTTCACATATTTCTTGGAATATCAAATTATGAAGTTTTAACATTCTTTGACGGCTCACCATTACTATTCTCACTCATTTGTCGATAACTGTGATTCACACTTCTAATTATATAGAAGATCAACGAAGAAATCTATTAGAATTCAGGTATAAAGAAAATTAGAAATCAAATTCTAGGTCTTCAAACATCAAGAATTGTTACTGAATTTGTTTATGTACTCAAAGGAATTAAGTTATGCGAGTGATATAGACAAAAAGTATTTTTCTTAAACATAAAACTTAAAAAAGATTTACTAACGATCGAATATAGAATATGATACCCTATTTCGACGTCTATGTTATACCCGGGTTGTTATGTATGTGCATTTCAACTCAACAAAATCATTCACAATGGTTGCCGGCCCTTCCGCTTGCCTGATTTCCCAGTCCCCGTCCTCACGGTCTGCCAGCCAGGCTATTTTCAAATCAGGGGGGTTGCTCTAAGCTCTCTCACCCTACTCATACTGCCAATCTAGGGGAATATGCTTCACTGAACTATTTTTACACAACAAGGACGCAATCTAAAATGGCGGTAGGTATGACGTTATGAACAAAGACGTTTTTTGTCATCGATGGCAATTTCATATCATCCATATCAAGAACGTACTTGGGGAGTGCAACGAGGGATAATATCCCTTTTAAAATGGGTATTAGTTCTTTATCTCAGATGTTATATTGATATTGTAATATTACTATATCTTATATTGTTACGTCTCGATTAAGTTTATAAAAAAATAGTACAGATAAATATATCATTCTTTAAAAACTGTAAGTTTAAAATTTATTTGTTTGTCCAAGATAGGTTTTTCGTATGAATAGGTAGAAAATATATTCTGAAAATACAAACTTATTATAATACTATATATTCAACATGTGTTTGAAAATTTATAAGATGGATATGTTTAAACGAAATCAAGAAATGAGAAACGTAAAAATCCATATATATATATATATAAATTCTCAGATTTTACATTGTAAACTGTATTCCGATATTTGACTGGTACCCACAAATTTAAATTCACCCTATAACTCAATAATGTTGTTAAAGTTCTTAAAGTTCTTCTATATTTTTCCCATTTTTTCATAATGTTTGATGAAATGGCAAGGTTTTCCAGTGAAAATGAAGTTTGAAGATATATTTGAGATATTAGTAATAAGAAATACATTCGTTAATTGAGAAATTTCATATACAAAATGAAAGAGAAGTCCACATATATTATTGTTATTTAAGTATTTAAGTATTTAGTTTTCTCACATATATTTTATTGATTAATAAGAAAATATTTTTGATTTGCTATTGGACTTTCCTTGCTGCTTATTGTAATATTTATTGATGATTTTAATCAATAGAAACTTCAATTAACGATATAGGCGAAAAATCGATTATATCCTGTTCCTAGGATACTACCTATCCGCACATAACAAATTCGCTATTTTGATAAAAACGTCAAAATACATATAAGTATGGATAAAAAACATGTTTTCAAATTACAGGTTTTGTACATGATGATCTTTTGTTAATACTTTCATGAACACATTTTTCGAAATATTCAAAATATTACAAGCTCAAGTAATCAAATTAATGAAAGTATATGTTACCTGCTATTCAACAAACTAATTAGTAAAATACTGAAATTACGTGACATTTTTTCATGGCAATAATAGCTTGATATTCATGCAGTGCAGAAACAAAAAGAACTAATCATACGTAAAACTAACAGTTTTTTACAATTGAGAAAGACAATAATTAGATTTATATACAGGTGTATCACGTGCCCTGTTAGTGTTGTCCTTGTCGCTGAAGTATCTACATCGGCTCCAAATATAGAGCTCTAATGTATTTCATGTCCAAAACATTTAGTAATGGTAGGCACTCTGCTACCAGACTACTTCGTGTTTTACCAAATACTTCAGTGTCAGTGTGTGACGTAGTGAAATATTATAGTGTAGCATTTGAGGATATTGGTTGGTAGAATTCATTTCTAGGCGTTTTTCTCATTTCTTCTACATCGCAGTTAAAGCCTTATCGCATTTTTTTGAAAATCACATCAACGTATAGATTCACTGAGGAGATGAGTACATAGCCAAAAGTGTCCACGCTCCTGGTTGTCCCTGTCTCTCATTACCTCTATTTTCCTCTTTATACCACCAGGTTACAATATGGTGAGATCTATGCTGATCTTCATTCCACTAGTTTAGTACTTGCAGAAATATTGTACACAGAGACAAGTATTTTATCAAGTGTTTTCTTCTCGTGCTTTTTTCACTCATTTTGGTTTACCAAATACTAATATAATTTTGGATCTCACTTGACAACGTTAATTCGTCAATTCGTTAATTTATTTTATTGTCAATATAAATTTAATCTCTTCCACTGTCGCATTTTTTGTGGAACAAAGGTTTATATAATAAAAAAAGTAATTAATCACCATTTTTCTCCATGGGCGCATTAAGTAAGAATTTCGTGAAAATATCCTTGAATGGATCAAGTTTGCATCCGTATAAAAATGTTGCAGACCCCAAATAATATGGGTGCTCTATACTTTTCACATTAATCTTCATTTCTATCTGACAGATTGATAATTTAATGTAATTTTAGGTTAATACTTCCCATCCCTTAGTTGGTCGCATCTGGTTGCAAATTTCTAATTTAAAAGGAATCAGGATAGGCTACGTAAAGTTGGAATATTATTTAATAATGTGACACAATAAACAAAGAGGAGTTTATCATTTATACACTTGATAAAATCATCTTTCACCATAAAGTAGTCGAAATTTATCACATAATATTAATTTCAATTTCGTTTGATTAACTGATAATTCAATCATATTATTTGTTTCCATTCTAAAGACTTTTTTTTACATAGCTGATATTCCAATAACGATAACATATAGGACAGAAACCTAAAGAAGATAAATCTAAAAGTAAATGTGTAGAAGTAAAAAGTACAATATATAAGAGAAGAAACTTTGAATTAAAATTAAAAAATGGAACAAATCGAAATGATTGAATGATTAGGAGTGACAATACACAGAGAAATAACAGACGTCGCTGAAATAATGAGAGAATATCTAATGCCTCGAATATCATACAATATCATAGTCATTCATCAAACAAAAAGAATCAACGGAAAAATCAAAATGACGGTATACAAAGACAGTATACCGTTCAATAATAACCTGTGGAAGTGAAACCTGGTAAATTAAAACCAGAACTAAAAACAATATAAAAGCAATGGAGATGAAGAACTCGAAGAGAATGGAGGGAACATGACAGAATCAGAAACGAAATAGTGAGGAGAGAATTTATCGATTGCTGAAACGATAGAAAACAAAAAACTAAATTGGTTCTGATTCATGTCTAGAATAACAAATAAGAGACTAATAAAGCTATATGAAAAGCCCAATCAAATATATGAAAAAGATGTATATCTGGAATCAAGAAATGGTGGCAAAAATAGGGAAAATATGAAGCAACGAAAAAAGAGGTACAAGGTATTTCCATGAGTTCCACTGCATCTCTTTCAAGCAGAATGCCATAACGATATTTTGAGTTAAATGTTTGTTGTGCACATTTTCTTTCGAATACCAGTTTGTTGGTTTTTCTCTTGCCATTTATTTGCTTGATGAGCTTGAAATAACGGAATTATTCAACTTCAAATCAAAATTTCTTTATCTTTTGTATCAATTTGATTGATATTTTTATTTTTGAATTGCTCTCGTGTGCCTGTTACAACATTATGTTCATCATTTGTGATTGAAATTTTAAATAATTTGTTCCATATAAAGTTTGGTGTTACTCTCTGTTATCAAATTGATTAATTAGTATACAATTTATTATGTTAGGTTTCCTTTCCTTCTACTATTTTTTTTTTTTCGAAATAGAATTATTGACGCTTGATTTGATGCTGTCCTCCAACGAAGAAGAAAGAGGCTTCATTGTGGAAAAAATACGAACAATGAATGAAAAACAAGTTGTCACAATTAAATGTGGTATATTGTGTGAATATTGTATTCATCACCTAGTACTGATGACTAACAGCATATTAACTTTCTTTTCTTTAAAAAATATATTGAAATCACCAAAAATAAAATTATACCCATACAAGTGATATATATTAAATGTAAAAGGCTTAATATCAACCCTGTACTAGTGTTAAAGAAATTCATTTTAGAATCATAGTACTTATTCCAATGAAATATTGTGGCTGATGTTAGGTTTTGTTATGAAAATTGAATGTTAGGAACAAACAATAGAACCATCTTGAGTAAGACTTTTAAGTTTAAAAACTATGTTATGTATTTAAGTACCCTAAATTTGAAATTGTAACGTGAAATCAGTCACAAACGAAGAAACAACGCAGCAAAAAGAAAGGGAACAATGTGAAAAATATTTGATTTCCTCTTTGACAATCAACAATAATAATAAGAGTATCCAAATGGAATCAAATTGGCAAAGGAATTACAATAAAAGTTCTATCTTGAGAATTTCGCTTCAAACTTCTCATGCTTCATAAAAGCGTCGAAAGAAAGATGGTAAATGCACACTACTGTGAGAAGTCTACCCTTTAATTGTGAAATCAACTTTTCGCAAGTTGAATAAAGATTTTTTCAGATAGACATGACGGATATGTTATTTAGAGATACTAAAATAAATATATAGCAATATACCTAATGAACTTAACTAAAAATTTTAATAGTATTATTCTTTATTTGAAATATCCACTAACTGTTCTATTAATAATGAAGATTTAATTTGGATAAATCACGTGATTCAATTCTGTAGTTTGAGTTTTTAGTCAACTAGTGACTGATTAATGGATTAGAATTTGTGAAAATCTGAAATATTTATATCTAAACATCATTCGTAAACGAATGAACTAACTGATATGACACGTAGTTTATATGAAAATATTGTAAAATTACTTATAAGCCGTTGGGTTAGGTAGGTAGGTAGGTCTAGATAGGAAAAAATAGAAGATCTAGAAGTATACATATTTATTTCTAATATTCATATATACAATATCTATTTCTACATAACTTATAATTTCATATGATCACACTGGGTTTAAATAACCTCAAAAATACATGCACGATATCAAATAGGTAACAAAAAAATATGATAATAGTACCATTGAAAAATATTGAAAATAACCAATTTACAAAATTAAATAATATACCCTGAGAAATATACGAAATACGAATGTGAAATATATTTGTGAAACATTACTTGTTCTAGTCAACATTGCGTGATTGTGATTCAGGACATGTATTTCAGGTTGAAAAATTTTAACAAAAATAGGTAACAATAATATTAAATAAAACAAATATCCTTATTCAATATAAATGGCACTCTACAATGCAAAGGAAATCAAAGGATCCTATCCGAAGTTATAACACCTAGTTATGAACGAATATAGAATATTATTTTTTAACGATTTTATATCTGACAATATGTTTATAAATATCAGTGTACCAACTGAATGGACCATGATATTTTGTTGGTTCAATTATAATTACTACATAAATATTGAAAGCAACAAATATAACTAGTGTTTTACCACGACAAGAAAACTGGATAATTTATTAATTTCATGTCTTGAAATCAGAATAAAAGACTGAACAATGATTTGTTTTTATTCCTTGATTAGTTATTTTTTGTTACTGTCCAGAATTCTTAACAGTTTTTGATTCGTACAAGCATAGTGATGGTTGTGTTTTCGGCCTGTGCCGGTATTCTTAACTCTCAGAAGCGAGCGATCACCAGAGGGAGAGATTTGCTTGGTAGCGTTATAAAATTTTTAGATTCTCCGATCGCAAATTTGTAACACGAGCGACTAGTTACGGCAACACCGATATACTAGCGTATTTTATGAAAATAGTTTCTAGTTGTGTACTTTCTAACCTAAAACCATTTTTTAATAGTAGCATTTTATAAGCTCTGAAATATAGCAGCATGAGGGCAGTCAATAGATAAAATTAACCCAGGTATATTATATTTTAAGAACCCGAAACATTCCAAATTCATATCTCACTGATAATAGGGAGATACCCAAAGAATCAAAACCAAATATAAATCAGTTCTTACTACTGTAGTGTTGACTGGTTCTTCCAGATATATTCTTTTTGTGTCAAAACAAAAGAATCTTTGTATAACCGAAATATTTGTTTTATTGGTCATCACTGAGTTGCATTCAGAGGGTCTCTTAAAACAACTCATTGGAGTTATGCAACAATTTCTTTTGGTTCTCCTAGTTCTTTCAGCAGTCCAATTGACAGAATATCATCCACTACTACAATTTCTTATATATGACTACAATTATAAATGATTTATATACAATTAAAATTTTTAAAGCAATGTTGAAATAAAAATAATAAGTTAGAATTGTCTATTTACATGCGAATTCGAGTGAAATAAAGCACCCCTCCTACTGCGGAGGAGGGCATGAGACTCGAGACAACAATGAATTTTGATCAACTCGCATTCAACGACATCGATATCGATCCAAGCGAGGACCTGGGAATACCGGCTCTGGTGTGTCCTGTGATCGGCAGTGTAAGCTATTTGTGTTCTTAGGATTTTGTTTCGTTGATTGATTTCTATATGACTCTGATTACGAAATTAGAATCTTTCAAATACTGAGACTGAATAGAAATCGTGAAAAGCTTATGACAATGTATAAAACTATGTTAGTGTAATGTGACATTGCAAAGAGACGAAAGTCGTGGCAAAACAACACTACCGAATAGTCTAAACTGTCAGTTCATTTTAGAGGATATATCAAAAAAATAGATAAATTGTTGTACATAGGTCGAGGATTGAAAATTAATCGATTGAATTCACATGTCTATACAAAAAGTTACATTTCTTGATAAGTATATTATAAAAATCCTTTTTTCCAATATTACTTAACCACGAAATCTGTAGAACGCTCAAATATTTTAGGAGATCATTGAAAGAAACCCTGGGCAATAGTTATTGTGATGTAGTTCTCATTATAGTTTGCAGAATAGAAGCGCAGTAGCTTCATCTTCTTCTTAAAGTTCCATCTTCAGACGAAGGTTGGCGACCTTCATAATTGTATGTATTTTATTCATAGCTGCTCTAAAAAGTTGGTTTCATGTGCAGTTGAACCATTCTCTTAAGTTTCGCAGCCATGATATTCTTCGTCGTCTCTTTCCCTCTATCTTTCTCTGCTTCTTGTTTTTTCATTACTGCTTTACTTAAAGTAGCTGCCTCTATTCGGTACAGAAGGATCGAGTATATGTAACATTTTATCATTCTCTTTATTCAATTTTTTACATCGAAAGACATTTTTCATTTTATAAAATGCATTGCGAGCAATTTCGATTCTTACTTTTATCTCTTCATTGCTGTCATTTCTCGGATTAATCCAAGTACCTATATATTTGTATTTCTGTACTTTTTCAATCTGGTTATCAATAACAACTAGATCAATTGGAAATAATCCATTTCGTTAATCATATGTTGTTAACTGAAAAAGCTATCTACCTAGAAATTTCATCACTACAACGCACATAATATGTGGGTTGCAAAAAATTATAAAACAAAAAGCTACTAATCACCAATTTTGAAATTAATATGGAGCCGAAGCACATCTCAGTGGAAAAGTTATCTTCTGGGGTTTAATGAAAGAGCATGTTTTTCTGTCAATATAGTGGACAAATAACAACTGAGGTATTGAATTATTTTCCTTTTACCCTATAGGTTGTAAGGGTGTTAATTTTAGTATTTGGCTAATTTCTTATATAAAGTGTGCAGTCATTTCTACTTTGCGTAAAATTTTTCGCTTCGACCCATGACCTTCCCTTCTTCTTTAAGATTTTTCCTATCGTGTTATCTCATGTTACTCGTGGTTTTCCCATTTTTCTTTTTCCTGGTATTTTACTTTACTACCAAATTTTTTTAACAAGCACAGTATTATCTATCCTTTGTTGGTGGCCACACAATACTAGTTGTTTCATTTCCATGCATTCTTTTAAAACTTCTCTTGTATGCAAGTTTCTGAGTTTATCATTTCTAGTTTTCAAGTTACTCCTTTCACTATTCTAAGGTATTTAGTCTCTACTGTACTAATTTTAAACTTATTTCTCTCTGTCAATAGCCAAGATTAACATACGTATGTGAAAACTGACCTGCAAATTGCTTTGAACACTATCATTCTTTGTTCTATGGAGATTTCTCCTTTTTATAAGCTCCTTGCTTAATACATACTATAGCCTATTCAATAGTTTAATTCTGTAGAAATAAAAATTTATTATTCTGTATAAATACTACACATTTATGTTATGATGGATAGAGCCTAGGGGAAGTTCAATGTCCAGAATTTTTTCCATTGTTCATAATTAGATTGCAGTAAATTAAATTGTTTTGAATTCCATTTCGGCACTTTTTTCTGAATTATAAAATAAAATGCTCAAAGTTTGAAACTTCTCAAAGCTTTTTTGTCAAAATGTCAAATTATGATTTATATAAAAAAATTCAGGAACGGTAAATGGCATTCGAGGACATTACATTTTGTCATTAAAAAGTTTTTAGTCCGCATCTCCATAAAAACTAGAATAGTGATGGAAGACCCAACAATGATAGATTAAACCAAAAATGTTACAATATAAATTTAATTGTAATGCATAGAAAAGTTTGCAGATTGTTATGGATAAAAAACCACCCTAAATATTTTATGAGATGTACAGATTTCTTGGTTTAATATGAGAAAGAAATATTACAAAATATTGGGAAAAATCGATTCTCTTTTGTACCTTTCAATGGCTGTAACTTTTCATCTACATATTTGCATTAAGATGGACAAGCGGGTAATTTGTCACCCCAAAATATGTAATCAAATATGTGACATACCTTTTTGATATACCCTATATATATTGTCACTCATAAAATTAAATTAAAAAAGTCTTATTAAAAACATTGTTATATTGGGGCTTCATAGCTAGTTTTTTTAACTAAACTTCATCAAATGAATAAATATTTAAACCTAAATATCAATATAACATTATTCAAATACTGGAATGAATAAATACATGACAATATAAATGGAAAGGAAACTCACAAAATCTTAATCGCGTTTGGCATTAGGTGTACAATAGGTTTTATTCCTTATTCAACCATAAGATGTATCCTTCGATCTCCAATGTTTCTCAACATATTTTCATTTATATAAAAATAACACTCATTACGGAAAAAACACATAATACATCAGATTTATTGATAACAAAAATACCGAATTCTTGAATTATTCTGTAGTTATGAATCTACTTAATAACTTTACATCCTGCTATTGAATTTTCAACAGTTGGTTCGAATTATTTTATGATCTCAATTAATTGAAAAAAGCACTTCTACAGATTGACTCCAAATTAAAATAAAATAAAGTCTTTCTCTGCCGAGCATTTTCCAATTGTATCGAGATAAAATTATTAGAGTTCTTCAACCTGAAGTTTTTAAAATTTTGCGGTAACTATTGAATGGTTTGTAGAATGAGAGAAGTTATAACAGACCAAGAGTATCTCTAATATGAAGCAAGTAAATATAAGTGCTGGTCCCTTTGATCCACCTTTTACTAACTTTCAATAAAAAATTGCCTATTTTTATTTTTCAATATAGTCTTCATTAAGGTTAATCCGCAATCCTAATCGATGTTCTAGCATCTCTTATGCAATAAAAATGTTCCAAATATGACAACAATAACATAAAAATAGAAGTTTAGAGGATTAAAATGGTGAGCAAGCACATTTGAATACCTTGAAAGAGAAATAGAGACAATGACGACCTGAAGAATGATAAGAGAATTATAAACGCTTCAAATACATATTATAGTATAGAAAATTGCTTGTTTAATAAAAAAAAGTAGTTTCAAGAAATACAATACTAAATGTTTATTAAGCAATCTTTAGATCAATATTGGCTATGAAACATGGATTCTTATTAATAGAAAAAAGTGCATAGTAAGCTACAGAGTTGAATTATCTTAGGCATGTGAAATGTACTACAAAAAAGGATAGGTTAATATATAACAAAATATGACAAGATCTCGAGAGATAGTTTAGTTGGTGAGGTCAATTACAAATAATAAAATAATCGAGACCAGTGGAGAAAGTACGGGAAGACTAACAAAAGGAAGATTTAAAGTTACATGGAACGAAGTAATTGATACAATACTTGAAAAAAAGTACAGTATCGAAAGAAGTAAAAAGAACAGCAGTGAATAAAAAATAATGGTATGCTAAATGTAAATTTAGACTATATTACAATATTTGACAGCTGGTAACTACTGGAGAAGAAATCTGTGGAATATGGAGAATTTTTAACTATTTTGAAGCCTGCCTGAGGTTTGGCGGCTATTACTATCGCAGACATGTGACTGGGAGCCTTATCATAGGAAATACATCTGCCCAAATCCCCGTTGATTTTATTTTATCGCTTCACTTTATTTTGGGGTTAAAGTGATATAATAAGACCTGTAACGATGACTCACTCTTAGAGGTAATCTTCTAAAGTTACAAGCATATCAAAATAGGCATATCTTTCCTGCTGAAGGTTTCATTTTCAACGGTGAAGATTGATTCGTAGTAATATTGAAAAACTATGTTCTGTCCTATCAATACTTTTCTAATAGATGACTGTCAATATCTTTTCGATTTTGTTTGTGTGCATTTTATAACACTCATGGTTCCCAGACAATTTTTTCGTGTTCAGTACGACAGTACCAAGTATATACAATAATAAAAAATAAATACAGTACAATATGGGATACAAAATCACCATAATATTGCAACAGGACTTCATGAAATTCTGCGATTGAACTATAGTAGCAAAAGCTATGCATCCGATTAAGACTTTTCTAGAGATTGAAAGGAAAAATATCCATTTTCCGAGTTCAATACAATAAGAAAAGAAGTAGTTAATAATGTGTACATGGAGAAGTACATTTTAGAAAAGAAGCAGTTGTAATTATGAAAAGCAGGGGAGAAATTGATTGGGACGTAAATCATGCACATTGTTTGGAGTGGATGGAGTTGTAAAAGTCATGAGGAGCTGAGGAGGAGCTCTTCACAAAGTGATATGATTGAAGTTTTAAACAGAATCTCATAAAGAATTGAATTTGAAAAGCTAGATAAGATCCAATTACAAATTACATGATCAATCAGTATTAAGAATAGTTTTTTATAATAGAATTATTGAAACAAGACAATGTTAATGTTCAGCAGTATCCATTGAATCAGTTATATGGTCGAAATATGTTTAAAAGAAATGATGTATTATGTAGTCTTTAGAGTTCAATAAAATATATTATAGAACACAATTTTAAGATAAAAATAATTCGAACAAACTTAATTATTCTTTGTGACACAATTATTGATGATTCATGTTATTAGATCGAATAATTTTTCATATTGTCAGTGAGTTATTTATAAATTAATTATTAATTAGATTTTGCATAATAGGAATAATTAATTGTTATTATATTGTGATAAAATTATGCCGATTCAATCAAGGACAAATGCAAAATTATTGATTTCTCTAATTTATCTGTCTCCAGTTGAAATATTACGGTATCAAACCAAAGCGTTTTTAATTTCATTATCATGTGGATACCACAGTGTTATGTGAAAGATTAGAATAGCATGTATAACCGTAAAAAATTCTACTATACCACTCCCTCTTTTTTCTATTACGTTTATGATTATAGAGTCAGAAATTATTTTAAAAACAAAAAAGTTACAAATAATGTAACATATATAGAAAATTTCATCCACTTTCTACCCTTGGTTTCTAGGCGGAGGTATATAAATCCTAATATATTTGATTCGGGATGAAAAAGGAAACTTGAGCAGTGAGTGCATAAAATTTTATTGATAGATTTACATTTAACATTCATTGAAAGTCATGTTTTAGATTAAACTGAAGCATGAAATGAGTTTAATTCTAGCTTTGGCAGTGAAATAATGAATATTTTGTCCCACGCTTTCAGTTTTAACATTCCTGTGCATAATTGAATTGAAATATATAGATTATTTATTTGTGTAAAACTGACTGAAAATATCATATTTCAATTTAGAAAAGGTAATACGACTTGTCAACCATACTATAATTATATATATTCTATAATCTACGAGTAAAAAGCGTACTGTCGGTAAGATGATTATGAGCGAAACAAGGGTCAGCATACTAACACCTAAAGAAGAATCTGAAAAGTTTGTGATTAACAAAGGAGTAAAACAACGCGGGGAACACTATATTCAACTTAGGATTAGAATACATAATGAGGAAAATTCGGCAAAAATGAGTCAAAACAAAAATAATAAGTTTGAAAAGCAATATGAAATATGAGAAGGAAATATGAAAGTTAGTATGAATTTATAGAAATAGAAAATGTTTATTACCTCGGCATTGTGATCAATAATAGAGGAGACAGGAGTACTGAGACTAAAGAAAAATAATTCATAATACAACTAATATTAAATTATTAGGAAGTTGATAAAGTAAAATTGAGAAGAACGGAAAGAAAGATAATGGGACCAGACCTGTAAAAGTAAAACGGTATTATGGCATGATATTAGAACGACCAATAACTGAAGAGCTCAGAGACGAAGATGTTGTAATCTATAACATACAATATAATGCTATAATGATCCTGGTGGTAGAAAAAGAAGCGGCAAAGCAGAGTAGAAGTTAGAAACTGGCAGAAAAAGTCAGGAAATAGTAGGTTGTGGTGAGAAATAAACGAATAGGTATAGATGGTGACTGATCCATCCCAACAAAAGGATCTAGAGAGCGCGTTTGCGACGCCATAAGGATTGCTAAGCCAATAATATTATTATTAATGTAAACTGTGAACTTTACTTAACACTAAATATTATTTGACTTGATACTGTCGGTGAAATATTCCACAAATTTTGAGAATATGATACAGTGAACGCTTTTCTCGGCTATTTTACATAAAGATGTCAGTACAGGAAGATCTACATATCAATGATTTTATTGGCTGATAATCATGCTACATTTAGAGAACCAAATGAAAAGTTTTTATACCAATCATATTACTTATATTTTGTCCAAAAGCATTTGGAAGATGACTTTGGTAAAATTATCGAATTTTCTCAGGAAATGATGAACCGATGTGAATTATGACTATCCATCCATCTTATTAAATGAAAATAATTTAACAGGCATTTTAATCGTTTCTCAAATCAGGAAAACCTACAGTGGATATGTGCTGTTAATGAACAGCGTCCACGCTAAGTAAATGTACGGACAATTATCATTAGAACACAGTTATTATTAACAAGAGAGTAGGCCTACACATAACGGCTACTAGAAATATTTAAGATTTTTGCTCCACCTATCATAGAATGAAGTAGTAACAGATATCCTTAGTGAAAAATTATGGTCTCAACAGGACGACGCTTTCTAACATTTTGATAAAATTTTACATAGTAATATCTCGATGAAATATTTACAAGACATTAGATTAGACATTCCGCTACAGAATGGCCAATAATTTCCCCAGACTTATGGCTACTAGATGCATTTCTTTCGGGATATCTTAAAGAGTTTGGGCTTTCTTTTTAAAATAGAATGGCCAATATTGGACATATAAAGAACAGGAGTAGAGGGGAATCAAATAACATACCGGCCCAGACTTTTTCGAATTTACATACCATCGCCTTGTAAGCCATCAAATACAGTTTTAATATCTACAATTTTTATTATTATCATTTTTTGGTGTTAGAGGCAGTTTTTCTATTTTCCCAATAACTACATATTATATGGACAAAATCCCGCCAAAAATTACACATTCACGATCGGGTTGTAGCGAAATCAAATGATACAGACCGTGAAAGACAGTATTGAGATGATTTTTATTGATCTTTTAATATGACACACTTTAATGCTCAAGTTGAAGAAGTTGAACCAATTATATATTTGATTTTTATTGGAAACCTAGTAAATAAATGACCATTTGACAAACCTTTTATCCCCATTAAATGGTAAATATCTTTTAATATAAATTGTAGTATATTAATAGTACCCACGTATCGAAAATAGCACTAAATAATATCTATTTTATTTTAAAACAAATTTCGATTTTTTAAGTTCATTGAGCAAATTCCAAATTGAGTATAGATTATTAAGTAAATGTATCTGTTCATGCAATATTTTTTAATATTATAAAATAAAAGATGTTTATTTGAAATTCATTATAATATATAATCACAGTTAAGTATTGCCCAATTATGCAAAATTCCTTTAATGTCTACACATTGAGCTTTCTACTCACTTTTAGAGAGCAGTGAGTCCGTAATCAGATTTTATAACAGGCTGCGGCGTACCGGGAACGCCACATCCCGGTGATGACGGGAGAGGTGTGAGCGAGGATCCTAACGAGCCAATATGCATACTGGGATCGTTGTGTAACATGCCATGGTGTAGGGCGGGATGTCCGTGAGAAATCTGATGTTGACCAGTCAGAGACATATCCAGCATGTTTTCACCAAGGCCGTCTAAATCCCTGGAATTCGAAGAGATATGATATGTAATGTAAATACATTTTTCAACAATTAGAATACTCTCATTGAATATAATTTGGAAGAACCACTATAAACAAACAAGAATTTTCAAAAATGATGCTTTACATGGGATTATATACATAATATGAACACAATATGAAACTAAACATTCAATAATTCACATAGTCAAGTAAATCTGGATTGTATTTTTAAATTGGTAAAACAGTGTCTGTATTTTTTAGCATTCATATACTATTTTTTTTTAACCCAACCTCTTTAATAGAAATATCTGTTTCAAGTCTTCGACAAAGTATCTAAGAAAGGAATTTAAATAATATAAACTCATTTAGATGAGTTAATTCAAAAATGTATGAAAAGTTTTGATTTGATAAAAATATTGGGCACCATAAATTGAAGATTAACCATACCAATACTAATATACAAAGTTTTTATCAATTATGCCTCCATAGTTTATGCGTCTACTATCAAAAATGGTCTAAAATACCATACTACATCACTACTATTTGCTTTAGGCTTGTTTAAAACATTCCCTAATTCTAGCATCTATAATATTTCATTTGGAGCACCGTTAAGTCGCAGAGGTTCTAAGGTTCCAATTTCACGGCTCTATCCATTAATGTTCAAAAACCAATTTCTTATACTTATTATCTCCAATACTACGAAGAAATTTGGTGTTTATTTTTTCTACATTATTGATTTATTAGTTTTCACACTCATATCATTATTAATGTATTCCATAGAAAGAACTGTTTAGTTACACCACGACAAAGCACCTGCTTATTCGTCAACTATTCTTGCAGAAAAATTATCCAAATTGCCTAATTATTAATTATCTTATCCTCCATAATCACCTGATTTGGCTCCCTCCAATTACTTTCTGGTTCCAAATTTAAAAATGGTTTGGTGGAAAGCAATTTCAGAGTAATTAATGGCAAAGACAAGTGTATATTTTATGTAAGTTATTTTAGATTATTTAGAAAAATAAAAAGGGTTTTTAAGGTGAAGTAACTCAACTCCAAAGAGTAAAACATGAAAACTACCGTGAGTAGCTGAGTAGTTGGAGAGAGATAGAGTCAAACAGAGAAAGAGAGAGAGAGAGAGAGATAAGCTTTATTGTCACATAATTTTTTATTACATAATATAAAAATACGAAATAATGATTGAAGTCAATAGTAGTAATCATAATGTATATAATATTTTCCATCACAAGTCTCTAGAGTCTATGGTAAATTATATTCAGCCACAGAATAATAAGATCTTTCAAGCAGAAATGCCTTTGTCAAACTTATCAAAAGTTTTTGCCTTTTTTATTTCAGAAGGTAGCTGATTGAATAATTTTTTCGCACTGAAGATAATGAAATTTTTCACCAGATCAGAAGTAGGTATAGTAAGGTAAATGTTCAATTTCTTTCTTCTACTGGGGTAGGTATGCATGGGTCTCTCAGTTGAGTTGTGAATATGTTTGCGAACCAAACAAACAGATTCTAAAATGAAGAGAGCGGGGAGAGTTAGAATTTAGTGTTTTTTGAAATAGAATTCGCAATATGTTCTTCTACTAAAACCCTAAATATAACGAATAGCTCTTTTTTGTAATTTGAAGATAGAAGAGGTACAAACTTCAAGACCCCAGAAAGGCAAACCATACCGAAGATGCGATTCGAATAACGAGTAGTTAGTTGCTAAAGCAGTACGAGAATCGAGCTGTTCAGACACAGACTTAATGGCAAAGCAAGCAGAGGTTAATTTTTTAGTTTTAGAGGTTTTAAATTTTTTTTATACGATAAAGCTAAAGTTTTCTCATTATTTAAACAGAGTCCGTTTGCGTCACACCAGGACTTAATAGTGATGAGATCATTGCCCATGGTCGAATGTAGAGCTTGTATATCTGGACCACTCCAGGTTACACTGGTGTCATCCGCGAATAAAGTGATTTGACCATTGATCCGTAGGTCTGTGAGATCATTGATGAAAATCAAAAAAAGAACTGGACCCAAAACTGAACCCTGAGGCCCACGAATGCCAATTACCAATTTACTTGAAACTTTACCATTAGCTCGTACCATTTGATTTCGACATTCAAAGTAAGATTCAAATCATTTTAATGGAATACCTCGGATGCTATAATATTCTAGTTTTTTAATCAGAATTTTATGATCAACACAATCGAACACTTTAACAAATTTATAAAAAACCGAAGCCGTATAAAATTTATTGTTAATGGAAGTATATATTTCGTTGAGAGCAGAAAACATAGTGTCATTAGTGCATTTATTAGGTGGGAAACCAAATTGTTGTGATTTCAAGATTTTATGTTTTACAAGAAAGGGTAATAGACGGATTTTCATTAGGCATTCAATTATCTTAGATTGGATTGGTAATAGTGCGATAGGAAGATAATTCTTAGTGTTATTTTTCTTGCCGCCCTTATGCAGAGGAACTACCTATTATAACTATTATAATGTTTTTAGACAACTCGGGAAAACCCGCTTTTCAAACGATTAGTTTATTAGCGACCATAAAACGTCAATCATTACTTCCGGAGAACCCAAAAATAACTAATAATTCATAGATGCCGCAGATGTCTTGTTTTGGATGCTGAGTATGGTTTGCTCTAGCTCAGATCTATTTACAGGTCTGAGGAAGAAACTGTCAGTGATTCTTTTAAAAGGAACGAGAATAGAAAGAGCATTTCGACATGGAATATTTTAGAGCTAATATTCTTACTAACGTTCACAAAATAAGTTCGTCTATGTCGAGATCTTACGATAAAATGTTTAGCTCTCGAGATTGCGATTTTAGAAATAGATTTGCTCCATATTTTTGATAGTTTTCTGATACAATAATCTATAGTTATTAATACAATTGAGTATGTGAGGATTATCTGTGAAACAGTCGACGCTGCAAAAGTGCGTTTTGCGGGAAATTTGTACATTTCAGTTACAAACTCCGCGATCTTAAACAACATTAGTTTTACCAAATATTTTTTTTCCAATAGACACCATTTTATTATTCTTTTATTGCCAAAAGTAAGGGGATAAAACAATATGGAGTTGAGACACAATTACAAATAAAAACCCAGTCAATGAAATACCAAATGCAATAGGAAAAAGTGGTTTTTAAAATGGAATAGATGATACCATTCCAATTTTCTATTAAATGTAATATTATCTATAACCATCTACAGGGACAGAATAATATTGATGAGTACTTAATTTTTGTTGTAGTATTTTTCACAATATAAGAAAACGAATTTGGTACCGAAATCTATATAAAATTCGATAAGACCCATAAGTCGTAAGTTTATAGCTATTTATTGGGAGGGCATTGTGCAGAGTTTTGATATTATAATTATTATAATACTTGGAATTTTCCTTATATTTTAAGAGAAATTCGTATTTTATAAAATTGATTTTAATACAGGGTTTCGCAATTATTCAGCGGTGTCATTTTTAACTTCGTCTTTATCAACCCGATCACACTACAGTTTAGGGTAGGTATATTATTGTGAGCACTGACTTTAATTTATGCAATATAATCTTTATCAGAAAACTGAAACTTGGATCTTTATCACTATACGGCTATTCGGTGGTATATACGGCATTAATTCATTTTGAAATCAATCTTCGAAAACTACGGTTGTTGGATTGCAGTGTTAATCAAAGCTGGAAACCAAAATATTCTTGGCTGCTAGCAACAGATGCTCTGGCATATATCCTTCTGACCCCGCATGTAGAATAGTTATTTTCTCAAATTTATTAGACGGAGCTTTCGGGTAACATTTCTTTTAACCATTAACCCATCTTTTACTGGATGTCTTTTTCGAGATATTTTTGCAAACACTTGTACAGTAGAACTTGCCTTTCGTCTATTGATTTGAATAAAATACAAAGCGACATATGTTACGCCACATAGTTAAAATGGAACAATGAATCTCTCTCAGTTTCCTGGATCAGTCTCCTTGAAAGTGACAGTTTGCACTTTTTGTTTTGCTTACATTCCATGAATATATATCATGGAAACATCGTTTTTCGTGAGTTTTCGTGTTTTTTCGTGCTTTTTAGGAGCTATAGAATTATTTCTCTCTCTAGGGGAATCATAACCTTGTCGTTGGTGAGAGGGATCAGCAACGCCAGGGGTAGTGAAGCTAAGAAGATTCCCACATAACGTCTGTTCCTACATTGGGCGGTTACAAACGGCGTCTGATCCAGAGTAGGCGGCCGATACAGAAACCAATATTTGGCATAAAGGAAGGCAAAGGAAAACGGCTTTAAATGTATCAAGTACAAATGTTGGACATCCTGGGCGTTGATGAAACCTGGTGGCATAATATGGGAGAGTGCGGAAATGGAGTATTCTTCTACTCTGGCTATGACGATCCAAAATACAGAAAAGGTGTAGGAATTGTTATAACAAAAGAACTACTGCTTGATTGAAACTCAAAGCTAGGCCAACCGATTTTAACATAATACAGGTATACGCGCCAACCGCAGATTCGTCTTAGCATGATATGGAAAAATTTCGAGGTGAAATCCAAAAACTGCTGAAATTGACTGAAAAGAAAGAGGTCAACATAGTCATGGGCGACTTCACCAAAGTGGGAAATGGTTGATCTGAAGAAATAGTTGGACCTTATGGTCTCGGAAAAAGGAATGAGATAGATGATCGTCTGTTTCAATTCTTCCAAGAAGAAAGTATGAAAATCACAAATAGATGGTTTTGGCTTCACCCTCACCGCCCTTGATTTCGTATTGCACAATTGCAATGCAATACAAAATTAAATAAACTTCATCCTCATGAACCGAAGATTCAGCTCGATCATCAAGAGAGCCAGTACATATCCTGGGGCAGATGTAGCTTCTGACCACATACTATTGATGGCCCTCAAGAAAATTTCTTTAGTCAAAGAAAGTCAACCACACAGCGACGGGTGGCATTAGAAAAATTAAGGGATTCAGCCATAAAAGCAGAAATGTCAAATGAGATTAATACAAAAATTCAAACAATAACACCAAATACTGAAGAAAACCTAACAGACTCTTGGGAAAAAATAATGGACAGTGTAAAAAGCTCAATGCAAAATAAATTAGATTATAAAACAAAGAGCAAAAAGCAAAAATGGATGACTGATGAAATCTTATTGTTGATGGATGAACGTAGAAAGTAGCAAAAAACGAATGGCTTAAGCAAGAATGCTCGGTAATAGAACAAATGCAAAATCAACATGACCATTTTAATCTGCACAAAAAGCTAACAACCAGTTTGTCCTCGACAGCAAAGAGAAGATCAATGTTTAGGAAAAATATATAGAAAAACTTTTTGAAGACGATAGCCCCCCAGTTGATACCATTACCTCTCTAACTGGTTAGGTTAGATCACTAAAGGGGATATTGAAAAACTATACGTAATTCAAAAAATAATATTTAAAGCGGCTAGTCCATATAAAATTCCTTCAGAAATTCTCAAACTCCTCGATGAGAGAGGCATAACAGCACTGCATAAGGTATTTATCATCATATATGAGACAGATCACCACCCCAGTCAATGGTTAGGTTCTATTTTTATCCCCTTGTCTAAGAAGACAAATGCAAGAGGATACGAAGACCATAGACTTATTAGCCTGATGAGCCATACGCTAAAAATATTTCCTAAAATCATACACCAAAGATTATTCCTAAAAAGTGAAAGAGACATAAGCGACTTAAAATTTGGGTTTGGCAAGGGTTAGGCATAAGAGAGGCAATAGTCGCCATACAAGTGTTTGTCCAGAACTGCTATGACCAGAGAAAGGACGTTTGCCTCTGTTTCATATATTTTGAAAAGGCATTCGATCGCGTACAGCACCACAAACTAATGCAGCTCCTTAAAAGGCTCGATATAGATCAGAAAGACATCCATTGAAAACTTATACTTGAACCAAACAGTGCAAATAAAACTAGGCAACAATACGAAAAAAAAAACAAAATCTAGTATTATTTCAAGAAACATAAATATAAACGCCACCATAACATTTACTGCAATGCCCTTAGAGAGGGTGCATAAATTCAAATATCTGGGAATCAGGCTCTTTGTAGATTGGGAATCAGACAAAGAAATAAAATGTCGCATTGAACAAGCCCTACAGACATTCTTGAGGTTTCGGAGAGTGCTTACTTGTCCCGATTTTAATCTTATCCTACGACTGAGGTTCGTGAAGTGCTACGTTTGGTCGGTGTTTTTCTACGGCATGGAAGGCTGGAGATTGAAGACGACTGCTATTAACAAGTTGGAGGCTTTCGAGATGTGGCTTCAACGCAGAAACCTCAAGGTGCCTTGGACGGCTAGATTGAAAAACGAAGAAATTGGCAACTACTGACAGAAGGTAAAATTGAAGGAAAGAGAGGGATCGGAAGGGAGAAAATATCTTGGCGGCGAACCATCAGGCAGTGGACAGCACTACATGATATACAATCCTTAATACACACACATTATTGGAAATGTATTGAAAGAAGAAAGAAGATCGAATTATTTATGTTGAAGTATGTTTCATTTGCCTCACTCTACTAACTTTAAGTAAACACTTTTAACTATCATTTTTCTCTGAACGGCCAAACAGTTGCTCTGAATGGTAGACATTTTATAAGACAATATCGAAACATCGAGCTTTGTAATACACGCTGTATCATGACTCGAAATGATCTGATATGGATAAAGGCGTTGGAACCGTACATAATCCGACCCTGTAAGGGTGAAATAAGGGTATAGTCTATTCTATTGCATCTTGTATATTAACTGGAGACTAGTCACATTCTGGTTATAATTTATTGCTTCACTTTTCGATAAAATTTGTTGAATGAAGAATTGGATTGATTAATATCTCCTATAACTTGAGATTGACCGATTGAACGTTGTTGATAAATTTGTTTTTGATTTTTTTCATTAATTTCAAATACTTGAAACTGACTTGTACTTTATCTTTTTTATCACACAATCCATACAAAGACAAATATATTTAAAGCAAAAATAGAACTGCGACAATAAATCAGAGTGTACAGCTTTAGTGCGTTTTTTCTATTTAATGGACTTTTTACTTAGCTCGAAAAGTAAAGCATCTTTTATCGTTTAGCAGTGATGCACTGACCTGTTGTTGTTTTTCCGTTTATCATTGTTATTTCCCGGAGTGCTGTTTTGTGTTTTCCCTCGAACTTTACCCCCAGATTTAGCGCCAGACCCCGTCGTGGTTGTTGTCACCCCGGCAGGATTCGTTTTCCTCCTAACATTTTTTGTGTTCGGTAATTTGTTATCCTTTTTCCACTTCATTCGACGATTTTGGAACCAAATTTTGATTTGTCGTTCAGAAAGGACTAGCGTATGAGCGATTTCTATACGCCTCCGCCTCGTCAGGTATCGGTTGTAATGGAATTCTTTTTCTAATTCTAAGATTTGGTGGCGGGTGTAGGCGGTTCGTTGGCGTTTTGGTTCCATACCGGGTGCGAACGCTCCCGTTGCTGCAACAATACAAATATAGATTAGTTGCTTAGAAATTAAATTCATATAGCTATTATTATAAATTTTCTGGTTATTATGCATAATACCCAGCTATAAACAAATTCGTTGCTTGCCCGTAGAGTTTCAGTTTTCTATTACCTATTCCTATCCAATTAACGTATAAAATCACTACAACACATCTTTTGTCGAAATATATGAATATTTTCAATATTATAAATTTATTTCATGTTCTCAAGTCATGTATCACTTTCTAAATATCTCTGTTGTATGCAAATATCAAAAAATCATAGTCTTTATAAAAATTTTCGAAATAACGCCTACAACAAGTGGACGTCTATAGTTTCTAGAGAATACGTGTAACTATATATAAACAAAAATTCATTTCCTCATGTTTTACAATACAAGCCGTTATATTTGATTGTCACGACCTCCCTAGTTGTGAGAACTATAGAAACGTTGTACGTAACGTCAAATACCAATTTTAATATGAACTGTTGGGTTATGCAAATATTATTAATTTATCTATTTGGTAGAATAGTACGAATATTTATTGTAGTAATATATACTAAAAGGGCTTTATCCATAACTTTTGTCTCCCATAATACACAGCAATTTCTTTATATACAAGGTTATCGGAAAACTTTTAGATCTCAAGAGGTCAGTACTTATCTATATTATATATACGTGCGTGCGTTTTGGGATTTACAGTAAAGTTCAGTATACTTTTTATATAACAATCATGAGTCGTAGTGAAAATTTTTCTGCAAATTAAGTGTCATTAAATATTTATTCTCGAAGACAATTCGCCTATGCAAATGAAACAGGAGCTAGACACTACAGAGAAGCAGCATCGTCTTTCCCGACCGTAAGATTTTGGGCATACTTTTTCAGTTTTGCGAAACCATCAATATCAACAAAAAAGTTTACCAAAAGGCAATGGACGACCGTTGTACTGAAATTAAAGAGATAGAAGAGGTGATCGGATTATCAATATAAAGCATTTGCCATAAAGTGACTGGAGTATTATGCACACGTAAGCTATCCGCATATTGGTTTGCGATTTAACCGTATCAGTTAGATTCTTCACGTCAATTCATAACTGCAGATGAAATCTGGGTCCACTACTACACTTCTGTAAATAGAAAAACCGTCAATGTAGTTGGCAGGTTGCAAATGCCGAGACTTCTCTAAAAAAGGCAAAGACGGTTTCATCGACCAGAAAACTGATTACGACCATTTCTTGGGAATCATGGTATTGAGAAATTTCAAATAGCCACTTTAATCATATTCTAACAGGAACACTGCTGCGCAGTTATGTGTGAATCAGAATTAGTTTTGTTCAGTAAACTATCATCTTAAAGATGAACTCTTCACTGGTGGACCAAACTTTGGAAAAGCCGATTAAATGATTCAAGATGTCGAAGTAGATCGATATATTAAATGCTGCCACATCGCTATGAAAAGACCACAGAAAAATTGGAATCATTTACGTAAGATTGAAAATCAAAAGACGCTCAATCATTATAATCATTTTTAATGGACCGAGCTTCTATTTATCTATACTTACTTGCTGGAATGAGTCATTTTTAAACTTAATGACTACAGTCAATGAAAATTGGTTCACATATGATAATACTGTGCATAATGCCGAAAAAGATTCTCAAACAGCTGAGAAAGTATTTATGTTAAGGAAGATGCTTATTATTTGGAAGATTATTGGGAATCATGTGTTTAGGATGGTAAGCAAATCAGTGGACTAATCGGTTTCACGAATCTCACGTTACAGTTCTATCAATCAATTAATCTATCAAGTAGGTATGAACATAATGAACAAAATATACAAAGTAATGAACAAACAAATTTCTATTATTGATAAAAATCGAATAAATTATTTTACTATACATCCTTTTGACTATAGGTTTTTCTTCATTCTTCCTTCTCACACATTTCACTGCAAACTCCTCTGGTATTTGCAAATAAGTACTTCATAGTTGGTTATACCTGATTTAATAATTATATTCCATAGCAAGATAAAAAATAAAAGTAGCATTCTCTTTAAATTCCAATCAATAAGAATCTTTTTCAGGCACTAGTTTTTGTTAGTTTCATATAAAGTAAGTGCAATATTATCAATATTTTCCACTACCTGAGCCGATATAATTTCCATCATTAGAGCTACTCTAGTATATTAAATATCGCTCCTGATTGTATTTGTATCATGGCGTATTCCTTACTTTCTTGGTAAAAGACAAGAAAGAAAAGAAAATACTCTTTACATTTTACTCTATAATTCGTTCATTTTCATGGAAATCACATAAAGAGCAAATTTTATAATATCCTATCCAAAACTCATTATTTGATGTTCACTGATACAAAATACTAAAATACACTCGAATACCCTGGCTCCTGATTATTGGTGAAACCTTCTCACACAAATGTTTATCAACAAATCCTTTTCAAATATCAAATAACAAGTTTATGTGAGAAAAAAAAATGATTTATGGAGATGTAAGTAGATATTTATAGATTTATCACAGAGTAGTTTCCGTTATAGACAAACATACGGAACAATTTAGATCTTTCCTAACTTCATGATTCTCAAAAAACCAGTTATCTTTTATCTACATCTAAAAGTATCATCAATTGATTTACTTATTTTATTTCATTTCCAATGTACCTAGGACAACAGATACATGTTGTTTTAACCATACGCTGTCTTCCGACGACACTGGTCGGTAATAACGAGATCAAAAAACATACAACGTTTATATTGCCCAAACGATGATTGTGCACTTTAATGATGTAAACAACAATTGCACCGACATTTTTAGTCTAGGTCAAACCAAGGTCAGTAACAATATTTGGTGTGGTCTGGGTTCTTCTGGCTTCACGATCCTTAGAATTGAAAAAAAAAATGTCAAGATTATATGGTTCATTGAGCGGTGTTGGTTATACCTACTTTATAGTTGATTATAAATAATAAAAGGCGGTGAATATCTGAAAAGGTCGAAGAATTGATGATGCAAATCGTGATTTTTTGTTATTGAAATAATAGGGTCAAGTACAAATTGTTGTTTACCGCATAGTTACGCCAATGAGAGCAAGAAATGTCAGTTTTTTTCAGGCAACAAAAGTGAGGAATAAAACGAATAACTACAAAAAATATATTTAATCCGATTTACACGATTTGGTATTTGGAAAAATATAGTTTTAAGGAGTAATATTTGATACAAGTCACAGTTCAATAAATTTTTTTCATCATGCGATAAAGAAGATTTGAATAGAAAACCATTTTCAGAGATGAAATTTTATGTGAACATCTCCAAAGAATTGAATCTGAACATAGTTTGAAGAAAATATTGATATTTTATCTTAATGCTATTTATAATTATGGTAATATTTGGAAATAATTTATTTTATTAAAAGAAACTTAACAAGAAATTTCTCTTTGTAAACAATAAAACAACTTTTTGAATTTTTTTGTGATGAATCTAAGGCAGAGTTTTATATGGATATTCAAAATGAGATAATTATCAGGGAAATAATAGCTGAAGGGGATATTCAAATTTCGAATTTTTCGTCTTTTGGCTTCTCAATATTCTTGGGTGTCTCATTCGCCCATATAACACTAATTAAATGATTTTTTTAAAAATTAAACAATATTTTTTAATAGCAGAAATAAGAAAATAATTTTCATGGTATTTCATATGAAGGTAGAGAGTTTTGACGTCCATTTTATGTTGATAGAGTCATTATGAAATTGTCTTAGGAAATATCCAATCGTTTGTTACATTGCGTATAATGTATTCTGTCATTTTCTTAGTTTTTTAAACTTATCCAAGAAGTGAGTAAATTGCACGCCTATGTACTACTTTTCTTTGTTGAAATAAGCTCCCTTTTCTGAAAATATTGTGTTTTTTTTTTCGATTACGAAGTCAAGAAATGCGCATATCTAAGCGCATTCATTGACAGTCACAAAGCACTTTCAGAAATCTGGTATAAAAAACCTGAGAAAAACATTATCCCTATATAGAACATCATGTTTTCTGTTGAGTTTAATGGTAAGTTGAATCCTTGAAATTGTCAATATTGGTTGGATGAGAATCTACGCTGACAATCACGAAGAAAGACAAAAAATATTTTTAGAAAATTAAGTTATTAGATGGATTTCTCCGAAGAAACTGTCAATATTCAAAATTATTGCAGGACTAATTAGTTGTCTCACTTATTTTCCAAACTCAAACTGCGCCACTGTCGATAGATAAGTAGAAAAGGATCTCAGTCCTATTATTTTCGTTTCAGGGATATACTTGAAACACCGGAGCTTTTAACTAGCTTTGCTTTTAACAAGCAAAAGCTAGAGAGCTGGAAAAACGAGTACGACATGAGTGTATATCAATTCTCCTCAAGTCATTAAAGTCATTAGATAATTTAAAACGAATGTCAGTCACATTGAGGATGTTGCCAAATAGTTGAGAAATAACATTAAGCGTTTTTCTCATTCAAAATAATAAAATTCAATTATATGATTACTTGTATTTCAAAACTTTGTTACTGTTCATTAACTTTCAGTTAGTAAGGGATGAAAATTTGATATTTAGCAGTTAGATACAACTTTACACAAGATCCTGATCAGGATCATGCCATGAATCTATAAACTAAAAGAATTGCCCTCGGTCCTTGATAAGTGTATTAAATTTCAAATAAATCCCACGTTTGAAGTGCTCAAAAATCAACTTTAAAGATTCCGTTATATACTTACAAAGCATATACTCGTATACCAAGGTTATATGATCGTGTTAAATAGTTTGAGGTGGCTTTAGTAAGTTTCTTATAATTAATGATATAATCATAAATGTGTCCAGTATATAATATACTGTCATATCATTTGACTTTTGAATAGCATCCCCGATAGTAGATGATTTGATATCTCATTATAGTATTTGTCTTGTTTTTAGTTTAAAATCTATTCATTCATTCATATATATTTTTTGTTGTTTTCAACGTTAACGTTCCCACATTGTTTTGGCTTCCTTCAAGCATGAGCAATGATATGAAAATTATATAGCATCTCCATTGTAATTTTGAATTCCATAATACCAAAAATTTATACATTATATTCTAAGTAGAAATGTCTTCGAAACGGGAATGTGAAATCCAAACGTTTCAATAATAAATATTTATTTTGGTCATGAAATAAACTTATATAATATTCTGTTTATCACTTAAATGATAGAAATTGCTCAGATAGTTTCCACTTTGTTATCAATTAGACAATGGTGGATATAAGGAATAACTCAATTTTTACGCCGAAATCATAGATAAAATTAAAATATGACTGCCGCTTTGATAAAACATAAATTTTTAAGCAATATATTAAAGAATATCTTTCTAATAATTAACTACAATAGTTTCGAATTCTCTATAAAATTTCTTATTTTTCCATTTAGACAAAACTCCAGCTCTAGCCTGCCAGATGCCCTTTTTTTCAGTTTTCAAATTTTTAAATCATTTTCTTTAGTTTGTTTTCATCCTTTTTGGAATAGAAAAGACAGCTCGATATTTGGATAGCTAGAAGAAATATTTTGTTGCTTTAATTGGGCTCCGTATTTTTCAAATGATAAGTTAAGTATATGAATATTAAAAATAAATCATAAAATTTTCTTCCTCTGTAATGAAAAAATCGCTTTTCAACTGATTTTAGACATTCTTTTAAATTGTTACGAGCAAGTTCGCGTAAGAGACAAAAGCGTTACAATATCATGAATTACCGTAGCTTTCACTTTGTCAGAACAATTGTTGCGCTATTCTTTTTGTACTACTAGTGCTGCACCAAGCAAATTCAGAATGATTTAAAGACACTGTAGCTTATAATTAGTTATTTCAAAAATAGTACAACTACTTTGACAATAAGAAGAGGCGTGCCCTACTTTACGGGTTCGTTTCTCCATAAAATTTATTAGTAATAAAGCAAATTTGTATTCTGTGCAGATGCCAAGTTTTGATAATTGATAGATTGAGTAACTTACGTCTATCCTTATGTGTAACACTGTCAAGGTATATTATATGCTTAAATCTAAAATTCTCACAACTTTGATGGGTCTGTAACTTTTTCATCACATCTTTCATACATACTTTTCAAATATCTCTCCATTCAGGCTATCTCTAGTATTTCCACAAGCAATCCGATACGAAATATGACGAAAATCTAGCAAACTCACATACGTAATCTACATTCTAAGACGCTATTATAATTTGTGACAATTTGGCTTCGGTTATATCAACAGCTCTTGTTTTTCAGGTTACTGTTGTGCCCCTGTACTCTTCAAATAATGATTTAAACATTATATAAAATAAATAAAGAAGTAGAGAAACAATTAATTGATAACTTGAACACTATTGAACAGAAATTCTATAAAGAATCTCTAATACACCACAAAGCAAAGTAAAAGTTATTGATTTACTATTCTACATATGATAATATCCATTTCATTAAAATTTTCTATTCCGCATCTGTATGGTAATAAAATGTTTGAACTGGTTTGAACTTTGTTTACATAATAACTCAATTAAAATGTATTTATAAAGATCATTAGACTCACATATATTATATCGTATCCCGTTTAACAATATCACTTTCCATAGTAATCATGTTCAAATTACAAGCATTAATTGCACATAGCATTAGATATACCGTATATGGAAAGTGCATATATAGATAACGTCTGTGTTTTCAAAATGTAACGACCTTGTTAATGAAAATTACCTGCGATTTATACTAACAAAAAGTTGTTTTTAAAGTAGGAATACTTGTTGGCATCCATTCCAGTAACCCAGAGAACTTGAACTATTTACTTCTATTAATTCGGTGAGTCATTGTTGAATTTGATAATAATATTTCAAGCAAAAAAGGCGAGTCATTTACAACGGTCCGGATTAAAATGAAATTCGTTGTGTATAAAAGATTTGATGTGAAATGGCACAAATTATTTTAAGAGCTTCTTTTTCAACTTTTTTATTTGAATAAGACTATACTATACTATTCTCATTTTCTTTCTTTTAAACTATTCCATTTATGTTGATAATTCAATTAAATCTCAAAAAATAAATCTGATTCAATATTTTGGATCAGGCTGTTCTTAAAACGAAAATATCCATGTATGATATAAAAGAGTTTCAGCTATTTTCGCTGAAAGATGCAACTCCTATTGACCGAAAACAAATTTAAAAGTAAACAAAAATTGGTAGGTAATAGTCCACGGGTACTAAGGATGGCGATAATATCGTGAATATTGAATGGCAAGGGCTATTAATACTAATGTGAAATATGGCAATACGGATGCTAATAACGTTACCATCATAAAGTTTGATATTTTCAAATGATGAACGGACTGAGAATGTGCTATTTGGTTAGGTTGACTTAGGTTATATTTTGAAAAACAATAAAGCCATATCCAATTATAAATATTTGGATTGATTTGATTATTTCAAAACTTCAGTAGCAGCCCTCGTATACTCTTATATTATTAGGTAGAGTTTTTGTATAGACCTTATTAATATTTAAAATAATGATGCAATACCTAAAACCAAGCATAACTTCATAAAAGTTTTGACTTAGTTGAATCTAAGCACTTAAGAGAGTTCCCGATTCCAAACACTGAAGTCTAGATTCTACTAAAACATCCAACCAGGTAAAAATTTAGCCGTAGATACACCAGCTCCCGAACCCGCAGATTCACGAACTCCTAATTCAAAAGACTCCTATATCTTTTGAACCATGAGATTCACCAAGTTCTTTCAATGACTCTGGTGACATCGACAAACCTGTGTCAATGTCATAGGTTGCATCTTCTTTATGCTTAAGTGTATCTGATTTTAAAAAAGTCAAGAGCTCAAAGAAAAAAATCGTATCGACAAGTGTTTGATAAGTCTGATGCAGACTTTCATTCGGATGATGTTTAGCCTGAGTTTGCTTCCTTTACAGTTTTAAAGAAATGCTCATTAAGTTAATAGAAGTTTTTTATCATAATTAATGAATATTGGACTCAATTCTGTGTTTTATACATTAAAAATAATACAAATTCTCTTTTATGTTCGTACAAGTTCTCATTTTATCTAAATCCGGGGTAATCTGGGCACAGTACTGATTGATATGGAACCTAGAACGTATTTTATAAAAGTGCCTAAGTAGCCTCAAATCTGGGGTAACTTGGCCACCCTATCAACATTTTTTATTCTTGAAAACTATTCAAATCTAATTTTTGTGTATGATAGACGATGCCCTCTAGTCATGTTGTAAATCAAGTTTTCTCAAGATATTCTGCCAACCACTCTTTGATTTATTCTAAAAAATGTCTCAAAAAGTTGCTCAACTGAAAATGGCTTTAGTCTATTCATTGAATCAAATTCTTAAGATTAAATAATTAAGGTACGCTAAATCTTATCATACTTATTGATGATCTTCGCCAAGAAAATTTTTGCAAATTAATTATAACAAATTATTACAATACAATTCACAAAATCGAAACAAGATGATGTAGATTTTAAGACCATTCGCGTAAACCAAAAAACTAGATATTCATAATAATATTTAGTCACCTCGCATCTTTCTAATCAAATAATAAGTACATAGTGATTCTGCTATTTATATTGATGTTGAATTTATGTTATGTTAGTCAACATTTTTTGTAAAAAGAATAGGTGCACTAATTATACTTTAAATTTCATCAATATATTATTTCTTAGACCTTTTGATATATTAATGCATCTAAATGTTCTTGATTTTAGATCTCTTCTAAAAATTATCTTTTTCGTGTATTAGATTCCGGATATTTCATGGTTCGTTAATGCAGTTCTATTTTTCTTATCGTATTGATGACCTCTTAGTCTATTTTCTAAATACTGAGATGTTTGCCCAATGTAGACAGCGTCACAATTTGTACAAGGTACTTCTTTTGTTTTTTGGTGTTTTAGATTTGGATTTAGTGAAATATTTGGATAATGTAAAATGTAATATGTAATAGAACTGCATTAACGAAACGGAATCTAATACACGAAAAAGAGAATTTTTAGAAATGGTTCATATTCATAAGAACGAAAAAGCTATAAATGATTAAAAAGATCTAAATAATTTCAGTAAAATTTATAGCTCTATTTTGTGAATTGTAATAAATTTAATATATTTGAGATGTGGAAATCAAGAAAAAAATAATTTTTCTTATTGGAAAAAAGTTCTAAGTTGATTTTATCCTTATTTTAATATTCATGATGAAGGTGATCTATAGATCAATATAAATAATCAAATTGTCAGTGTCAATATCATATTTTGATAAAAACTAAGAGAAAAGTCGAAACGTCAAAATTTATCTTTCTTTTAAAAGATACCTAAAATCAAGAACATTTAGATGCATCAATATTATACTTATATATTATAATTGTTTCTTTAATAATGTCTCTAACTAATCACAATCAATAAGAAACTGCTTAAATCTATAGTTACATAAAAATCATATGACATGGCTGAGAACATCATTAGATAATGCTTTAATATTCACTATATTTATACTGTCTTAAGAAATTCTTACTTCTTTTCATTGTGTACAAGCCATCTCATATGGTTTTATAATTATATTTTCCAGTTTTTTCTATGATTTCCTCAATGTTATCTCAGAATATTTCGTACCATTTTATCTACATAAGTATATTTGTTCTCATCTCATTATTATAACCACACATTCACATACTACTCGTTTAACAATATAATTATTTATTCTTGTTTCCATTATTCATTTTCACATATTCAAGTCCAGGAAACAGCATAATATAATAAACGTCATTCCACTGTGAACTTTTCAATGTGTAATCAGCACCATTAGATACCTGAATACACTTTTTCTAAAAAGTGTATTCATATTTCTATTTAAAAATTGGAGTATGAATTAAACAGAAAAGTATGAATAACGAGACCCGACTTCTATTTGAATATCGATTGATTTATAATAATTTTTGCTAGCCACAACAGAACAGGAATTTAACCGCATCGCAGTAAATGTATTAAAATGTTGTCTATTTTTGAACAATAATAGAGAAGTAGTTAAATCATTAGATACATCTTACATTTTTTCTTTGTTACTTGACATCGAAGCGGCAATCTGAATTTCCCGCATTCATTTCCTTTTTTATTTTATTGTGCTTCAGAGCGTTTTCATTCTTTTGTGAAGCTCTCCAATCACTCATGCGTAAACTACAATTTTATCAATAACGTCATGACAACTTCACCATAAATTTCTTCGAAGACAAATCGATAACATATCTTATCTTTACTATTCAAGTTTCAACTTGATGTTTTCACTCAATAGTTTGATGTTCCAATTTGAAAAAAGACTATCGTTGTATAAAAACAAGGAAGTTAATAATTTACGGTGCTTTCTCTTTCAAAATAGATAATAATATATTCTTGTGAAACTTCACATATTTAATGATTGATATTAGTCAAAAAAAATTTAGGATTGAGTTTCACGACAAGGGAATATTCCACGCGAGTTTAATAATAGTGTTTGTAATTTCTCGGTATTCTCCTCCACGGTATTATATTTAATTTTTTCCTAATTTGAGATTCTGTGATTGGTCTGATCTGAAGTATTGTAACGTAAGTTATAAATAAACAACTCTAAAATCCTTGAAACTCTCTTGTTGAGTAGTTTCATTTACATTGTACGCAAAGAGCAAAATCACGACAAATTAGTCTAAAAATTGGATGGAATCGTGATATCGTGGCTGGAAATGTTAATTCAATATTTAGCCTTATTCTATCAGAATATTTCTTCAAAATCGTTTGAGAAAATCTTTTAAATTTCATAAATTAAGAACAAGATTTTCTCCTATTTCCCTTGGTCACACCATCACGCATGAACGGCTGGACCGATTTTACTATTTTTTATTGTTGTATTGGTTACTGGCAGGAGGAAGTTCTTATGAAAGAAAAAAATTACAAAATATTATATATAAGAATATCAGAAAATTTAAATATACTTTTTTCAGAATACTAACTACTAATCTGACCTAAGCGCTTTGGACAATGCGTGGTGCAAATATAATCAAAGAGGATGTAAAAAAACTGAGTGTCGTCTAAAACGGAGGCTGCGATCGGAGTTATTTTATTGATAAAAAATACAAGTAAAATGATTAATTTATTATTTCCTACAAAAAGGATGTAAAAAAACTAAATTTCTTAGTGTACAATACGGTTAGTTCAGAACAATTACACCTAATATGAAAAGTTCAATTTAATATGGAGTTTTGGTAAGATTGGATAGACTCACATGAACGTTACTAACATAACAAGTGATATACTCGGTAATAAAGGAGAATAGAATAGTTTTCTTTAATTTACAGTAGAATTTCCGTTTGTGAATATGCGAGCAATTAGACGTACAAACTTAAGTCGCAGAATTCGCAATTCTGCAAATCAAAGATATACAAGAGCAACGCAAACAGCTGTTTGAAATTGAAAGGAATCGATGGAATCGAAATCAACAACATAGAAATGTTGCGATTAACCCCTATCGAGCTGCATTCAATTATAACGTGGAAATAGAGTACAGCTTACATCAAATCGTTGCTATTGGACCAATGAATTATGTATTCCAATATTACAAGGCATTTAAGTTTAAAACTGAAGCTCTTGGATTGTGTTGCGCGAGCACTCAAGTCAAATGAATGTCATTGGTATCGTCACCAGAACCATTATTGGTTTCTGTGAATGGTTCAGATTCTAAACACTTTTTGACTCATATTCAGCAATACAATAATTGTTTTCAAATGTTATTCAAGAAAATTGTATGCCAACTTTCAATATTCAGTGTTAAATATATCATTTAACAGGCTACTAATTGCCCAGTGTGTGTGTGTGGTATGTGTGTGTGTATTTGTAAACCTCTCATAACTTTTGAACGACTTGACCGATTTCCTCGCGGTTGACGCCATTCAAAAAAGCTTGACCAAATTTAGATTTTGAATACAATATATACCAATTCGCACCAACAGATTTTGAGAAATATGAAATTTTTTTTGGAATATCTTTTAAAGGGCTTTACCGATCGATTCAAAAGCCAATTCGAATTCAATATTCAACGTTATACAGGACAAGTCGAGTCAGCTAGTCCTAAATAAAGTGATATAAATAATTTGAAATAATCTCATTAGGATAGTAGCAAAATTTTTAGGTAAACATAACGTAGAAAAGAGCTTAAATGAATTTTAGAATTTTATAGCAAACGTAAGCTGAGAGATAGAGATAGAGATAAAGTCATTATAGAACAATATTAACACAGCAGGAACAAATACTAGTTTAATAACTAAGAAAATAAATAATAATGCTTTAAATAAATTATGAGGAAAATATACGTTGAGTCGGGATTTATGCGAAATTGGTGAATTATGAAATTGTAAGGATAGAAAAGGCATAGAAAACACATATTTACAATAGTAGATGATTCACTGCGAATAATTAGAGAGTAAGTAGAGAAAGACGGGCGTATTAATAGGCCTATACACGTGCGCAAGGGATCCTGGCCACCCCAACTGTGAACTAGAAGATAAATACCTACCAAAAAAAAAGACCAGGTTAGTTCGAAATTATTTATTGAGAAAAATTAAAGAGGATTGTGAAGAAATAGTAGAAGAAACTAAGTTCAAGATTCATAAAATCAGGAAAAACCTATATTTTTTTCAATACACTTCACTGGATCGATAATTTAACCTCTTGAGGTGCAATTTTAAATCGCAAGGGACAATATAGTCATGTATATGCGAATAATAAATTGATTATCACTATTTCCTTTTTCCATTTCCATGTTTCTTACCACCTAGGACCCGCCACTGAAGATTACGATGCATATAAGAGCACGTACATCAAAACCGCGGCCTGTTTGTACACATTCATTTGCGCCTATTTATTGCCTCTACTCACAAACCAACCGAAAACTACTTCAACAATGATTTCATTTTATTTGTTAACTCCCTAATTAGATGTTTATTCAGTAATGTTTATTTATCCGCTACTATTGTGATTCCATTATAACAAAGTGTTACTTTAATTCCTTTAACAGTGAAGGTGCCGAATGCCAAGTCAATTTTTTTAAATTCATTAATAGAGAGTGACCAAGCAATATTTTACAGCTGCAGTTTGTTTGATCCATGCAGGTAAGAGTTTTTGCTTGTAATGTAATTTCCCTTATTGCGAGGCATTTAGGTGGGTAATGGTGGTTCAAATTGGGACGTCCTGCGTTTAATAAAATTGATAAACATTTTTAATTAGTGAGAAGGGTTCAGACTAGACCCCTGTAGTATTAAGCTCACCTGTAATCTGTTAAAGTATTCTTTTAATGCTACCATACATGTTATGATAATAAAACTGATCGCATAAATTAATTATGAACCTCTAATAAACAATTAGTAATATAAATAAACAAAAATATGGTTTAGCGAAAATTGAATTTAGTTCAAAAATGAAATCTTCCACATTTGCTCTTCTTTGTATTGCGAATATATAATCCGCATACCCTGAAAAATACTGAAAGTCTTGACTAATTTCCTTTTCTAATTGACTGATAAAAAGTTCCGCTATAAACAGTGATAGACAATTGCCCATAGTTCCTTCATTTTGTTTGTAGAATTCGTTTTTGCACCGGAAATGGAGAAATGTCTATACGAAACCATCTTTTTCCAAAATCAAAATGAAAAACAAGAAAAATTTTCTCTGGTACTTTTTAATTTTCAATCCTGTTTATAAAATGGAATTAGAAGGAATTTTTAACAGAGTGCTATATAAATTGGTTCATAAATCCAACCATACGTTGAAACAATTGTTGTGTAATCCTAAGGATGAAATACCAAATTTGGAAAAAACAGTTCAAATAGGAAAAAAGGGCCTATTTCTTCATTCCACTCTAAAGTTTGGTAGATAAGAAATAAATGTGAATTTCTTCGCCAAGAAGGTTTTCCCGCTGGACATATTTTTCGCGGGAGAAGATTCATTGGTGAGAAAACTTTATACAAAATAGGTAAGTCAACAGGTTTTACTTTACCTTCAGTTTCTGAAGACGATAACTTAAAGAAACGCGCGATGACAGTGTAATTGTAGGTGTTGGTGTAGTGATAGTGTAAACAGTGTGTTCAGTAGTCCTCATACCATCCACGAAATGGTTTGGCTTGTTATATGAGAGCACAAGGACAGTGATGGTTGAATCAGATGAAACGTTGAAAGAAATTAAGAATACCGAGGATGATAGTGTAGGTAAACCCTATCAGGAAAAAACGTAAGAGTCCAAAGCGGAGCTAAAACCAAAAATAAAGATTTACAAGACTTAAAAAGCGCAAATGGAAACGAGAAATAGGTGATGGAGAAGAACAATGTTCATGAATTCATTGTCTTTGAGGTACAGCATCAGAGGTAATATTTGTTAATTGCAATTTTACAAAAATTCTTCTTCATCATAATCTTCTGTAACAATCGGTATTATTCTTTTTCATATTTATTTTCAACGGTTTCATTTTGATGATTCCAAATTTACTTTCTTACTAACAAATGTAATGTGTTTTTAATGAATACCCATCTCGATTTCTGTATCACAGATTGAAGTCGTAAGTTTGATATTGATAGTACGCAGTGTCCCATATGACTGCCAGTTATATTCCAAAACAGCTGCAATGCGTTCATCCGGTAAAAGAATTTGCACTAAGTACCTAGAATTCATTATACGTCATAATTTACTTTCATTTCCAATTTACTTTATATACACATACATAAATTAACTAAAATATTGAAGCAACATAAACAATATCAACTATATTGGAATATACTCATAAATATACGACTCATAAGTAGAAAATCTGGAGAATAAATTATTATAGCAGAGAAATTGTATTGAGAGAGTTTTGAGCCAGCTTCTGCTTGTCAATCTGCTACAATAGCCGCTTTAGTAAGATCGTGTTTTGTTTTAAAAGTGTCTGTCTATCTACCATGATAAAATAATAACATTAAAGGTCATTTATAAAAGTTATGAGCGATCTACATTTCCATAAATATCTGTAATAAGAACCACTACAGACAAATTATGGAAAACAGATAGGAAAGGAAGAAACTAAGAAGAATCTAGGCAGGAAAAACACAAAGAGAATCAGAGAAAAACTTATAGAGGATTGGAAAAATATAAAGAACAAATAGTAAATAAGTGTTTTTTTCAAGAGCGAAGAATACGCTGGAAAACGTTGAGATCGGATGACAGAAATAATGCTAGAGAGAAATCCGATAGACAAAAACAGATACAAGACGGTGAGGAAAAAATAGTACCACAGTATTATAAGAAACATAGAAACGTAATATTAACAGTTTGAAAGAAAACGCTGCGAACAGGAAAGTATGGAGAAACATAATATGGAGAATTTTTTCAAATTAGTAAACTGTTTAGTAGATAGGGTTATGCATATATAATAATATATAAATATGTACAAAAAAATGTGAAACGTGTTAGATCAAACGGGGCATTAATCTTAATTGTTTACTAGAAATAGAAAATCGCATTTCTATGGCGTTATTAAATTCACACACTTGCAGAGCTCATTACCAAAATTATTCCTGGAGATATTGGTCATAACTCTGGCTCAAAGATTCACAGTTCTCAATGAAAAACCTGAAACTCACCTTTACCTAAATAGGCTCTTCAAAAACAGTTGATGATCAAAGACAACGTCATGGTTTTCTTCGATTAAATGTTTCATAAAATTGGCATTTCATGATAGTTATCATTTTGTACTGAAATAATTTTTAATTTAACCTCGATCAAACTACAAAACTGTATAGATAATGCTAAGTATTTTTGAGTGTTGAGTGAATTTCTAGTTTTGGAATTTTGAATTTGATTTTGATAGTTATCCCGCAAACATAAAAAGTAATTTATTTCTGAATTCATAGTTCCATTTAAAAACCGATTTCATTCTTCTTCCAATACAACCATTTTGAAAAGTATGTTATTGGTCCAATTTTCGATTAACATTTTTTTACCTGCCCAGCACCTGTCAGTATTCTTCTTTGTTAACTGAAAAAGGTGTGACTCACTTTTTTTATCACAATGAGTAATTCTATCTGTTTTTCTTGTATTTAAAAGGAATTATTTAAAGCAAACGTTATAAAAATTGGGAAATAATAATCATTTTGTACCGATATATAAATTTGGTAGATAAAATAATTTAGAAATAATCATAGTATTTCTCATACGATTTTTCATTATAAACTATCAAAAAATATGTTTCTGTGCCTTGATTATAAAGCGACCTTATCATTTAAATACAACAATACAGAAGAAACGATTAAGGTGAAGATTTATAATGAGAATTACCCAGCATAGCAAAATAATGGAGGATAAGATTATTCTCTCTGGTACGAGAATAGTTATAAGAGGACACACTGGTCAAAATGGCGCAATTGTACGTCAAAAACAAAAGAAACTTATCAAATAGTGAAGAAACATAGTACTATAGTGTTTCTAGTATGTAATAGATTGCCAAATTATGAAAATACGAAAGTACTACCAGAAAAATACAAGTACACAAAGAAGAGTGGTCGAAAAATCGTGCGGTACCCTCATAATAAATGAAACCAAAAATCAAAATTCCTTTGACCCCTTACATTTTACAAAATATTTAAATAAATGAAGTAGATACTCCTAAGAAAACTGATTCACTATATGGAAGAAATAAAAAGGAAACGAAGAGAAAGGTCTAGAAGATAAGAAAGTATTTGCCAGGAACGTGAAAGCATGAGAAAAAGGCCTAATCTTACCAAATATTGAAGAATATAGTGCAAATGAACTCTGATATTTTACAAGTTGTAATTGTATACAATATGTCACTATTTTTCGACAAAAAATTCTTCATAAAAATTCTCTATTTTTCCCAATTTTATTTGAGGTTTTTCAAAACATGTGAATGTAACTTAATATTTGAAAATATCAGAAAATTGTTATTAAAGAATATTAATTAAAAATAAAATCTTCGGTCAAGTAACGAAATAAATTATTTTGCAATAAATACCAGGTCCTGATATTTTCCATATCCTTCTATGTTTTGTCTTCCTCTTCAATTTGACGATAATGATACTCATCCTCCATTATTAGTACGGTAATTGGAGGATTGGAGGAAGTTGAGGATAGCCTCGTCTTTTGCTGAAATTACTATCCCTTTTACTATAGCAGTTCATTTAGGACAATGTCCATTTGTCTTTAATTTGAAAATTTTGAAAATAGCGAAAATATGCTTTGGTGACAATATTTGAACAAAATCATTCACTTACCAGTACGAGTAGGTTTCGACAAGAGCCATACAATTTCATACACTTCTATAATATTTTTATAAAATTTCAAAGAGTTTCAGATTTTCACTTTCATCAACACAAGAAATTTCACACGAGTCTACAAAGGGTTATACGATTGATACGAGTTTAAGTTGCATGTGAATTAGTGGTACTTAATTGAGTAGCATAGTCCAAAAGATAGAAGTTATATTACAAATGTATAAATTTTTGTTACTACATAATTGTAACTAATATTTTCAACATATTGCACGCTAACGGAAAAAGGGTAATGTAGGTAAAAATGTTTGAAAGTCTTGTCAGTTATGAATTTTATTCTTAACAAGGCAGGAACGTCATTATAACTTAATGTACAACCTTCATGTTTACAATCCTACGATTTATAATTCTACCATACAGATATATAATTATAGTAGTGGCATTTATACTAACCCGTTGTTAATATCAATCCTTCATACACGGTTTGCGTGCACCTGATTGTCGCTTTGACAATCAACAGTTCACAGTCAACCAATGTTAATTATTTTCTTGGTTTTTAAAAAACCATCAATAATCTACTAGAAGCAGTCACGGTTGCTATATTGATTTATTTTTAGGACCACCGATTGTATTATGCGTCATGTTATTTGAAACGATTTAGGAAAGATTATTGCAATCGATAAACGCATTTTTTTGTTTTGTAATAATTCATAGATAATATATGTCTTACCAAGATAACAACCGAAAATACCAAAACGAAAATAAAAGCAAACCAAAAATATCGAAATGTATTCATACCAATTCAGGACTAAAACAGGGAGATCCGTTATGCACTAAGCGGTTTGAAAACAAGAACAACGCAACTACAGGCATACGCAGACCATGTAGTAGTCCTTTCATTATCGGAAAACGAGCTTAAGAAAATTTGCAGAGTCGTCATAGAAACGTCTGAGACATTTAATTTACGACTCAACGATCATAAATCTTCATGATAATGACAACACCACAAAGAAAAAGAGCAATACAAATTTCAATACAACTAAATGAAGAAAACGTAATGAGCTTAGAGCAAGTTCAAAGTTATGTATTTCTTGGAATGGTTATCAATGAGGACACGATGGTGACGAGGGAGGAGATCTATAAGGATGACGAAGGGTAGCAAACAATTGGGAGCATTGATTGCGATAATGAGTAAAAAAATCTCTAGAAAGTCGAGCTACATCTATACAAGACAATAATAAGACAAACAGTGGTCTAAGAAGACGAAACGTGGATTATTAACAAAGCACAAAAAGAGAGGTTGGATATATGGGAAAGAAAAATACTCAGGTTACTAGGAGGTTAATGAAATACGGAATTAATTTTGAGAAGCATAACTAAGCAAAATGATAAGACCCAAAAGAATAGAGTGGCTGGGGCACATACCTACAGAGAATGCTAGATTTTAGAGAAACACACAAATGATGAACAAGGAATAACAAGAGAAAGGGGAAGACCAAGGAATATATGGTACGTGAAGAGAGAATATAAATATATAAACAAATGTTTATTTCTAATAAAGAATATAAAATGAAGGATTATTTCTTAGAAATAATATCTTTAGAGTGATGAGTATAATGCCGTTATCATTACTGAAACCTGTCCCTTAAATCACTTCGACACACATCGCGGGATATGCCATCCATTTCCTGACGAAATTCTCTCTATAAATAGAATTATTCACATAGATTCGTGATTTTCTTAAAAATCCATAAAAAGAAATTGTAACGTGCCATTCGGCTTTTTACGTTTTTCTTCATATATTTTGAATATTTCTTTGTTCACGGATTGAGGTTCAGTAGTCACTTGTTTTTGACCCCCCACTCCACTCGAAAAATCAATTAATCCTCGGAAAGTATTCGAAATTGTCCTCTACCTATCTACACTCAAGTTCTCAAATCAAAATAAATTTCAGCAAATTTGTAGTGATATTATTCTTTATATTCTCTGGTAAGTTTTCAGATTCTGCCAACGCGAGTCCTGAATCTGAGAAATTCAAGGGTGACGTTGGAATTATATTCATGTTAGCGGATAGCTATTCTTTGCCATCCCTCTAATCCCCAGCAAGATCAATTTATTTGGGAACACCTCTTCAATTACAGTTAAGCTCCCCTTGGATGTCTAATAAGTTGTGCCGTCTTACTGCATTCATGTTCTATTGTTATAAACCTTAAAATGATGATGAAACCAATCTCGTAACATTTACAAATATTCTGTTACTCATTCGATGCGTGGATTTTTAAAAAAGTACAGGATAGTTATGCCTTTTCAGGATATTGCTACCAAAATTATCAGTTTTCAACAATTTGAATGTCTTTGATGTTTTAATTTAAGATCTTTGCTACTGCATTATCTTTAGTTGACATGCCCATTTAAATGAAAGAAGGCTTAGTCGGAGCAAAAAATATTCTTTAATTGATCAAATTGCTCCAACATCTTATCGACAAAGATTTTTCTTAATATTGCATTTACTATATATCAAAAGAATGCAGTTTCAAGTCTAGCTTCAATATTAAACGTAAGTTGTTGGGTTTATCGCTAAAGCATCTGAACGCTTGCATGTAGATAATCTTAGATAATCTCGCATTGATACAAGTGGCTTGGTTACTTCGCTTCTTTCGCCCCGTGATCGCAGTGTTTTATTTTTTTATTAATATTCATGTCGCTAAGAATTTATGGCATATCTTGTATAAGTGTCTATGTTGCATTTTTGTTTAATTATTTTTGTTCGTAGCAGTCCTAATTTTTCGTTTCGGTTTATAAGCAACTTCCTTATTCTAGAGATTTGATTTGAATTTAAACGCTGATCTATACTATCAGGTCTAATTTAATATTGTGCAAAATTATTGGCTTGTAAATATAGAAATCATTTAAATGGAATATCAATAAATTTCATAATTTCTCAAACTCTGTGATTTGATCAATTACTTTGAATTTATGTTATATATTCGTTGTCCTATGGAACATATTGAAAAGAAGTTTTCCAGTTACTTGAGAAACTGCAGCAACTCCCATTCTGCAAGAAAGCGACATCTCCTTCTCAAGAGACTTCATAGTAGTAGAAAAAAGACAAAGTCTTAAGAAAAGAGAAAGAAGATGAAGAAGTCTTCTCCACCTTGTTCTTTTATTGGTAATAAATAGTATTTTCAACAATTTGTGACTACGTAAATCTACCAATACTTTATTACTACTTAACAAGCCATAATAGCAATATTTACATATTTACCTATTCATTTATTCGATCAAATTTGAGCTAAATTGTTTCTTTAAAAAGAATTCGAATCGTAAAAAAAGGAATGCCGTTTTCAATCGTATCAAAATTTAGATGATGATCCTCTGAATGCTAAGAGGTAGAATACTAACTGGAACAAGATTTTCATCAATTATTCTAAGTACAATTATCAAAATCGAAACCTATAAAGTGCCTCTAAAAATCAATGTTGAAACCCTGTTCAGCATCCCGAAAAGAATTTTTTCCTCGGTTCCTCGGAACATCATAATGACCCTATCAGGTTGAAACAAGGTTAATCTTATTAGGAAAAACCTAACGATGTTCACATTAGGAGGTCATCAGGATAACCCTATTTAAAATAAATTAGTTTTTCATCAGGTTTCCCTGATCATATCCTTATAAAGAGCCTCTCAAGATCATTTTACTGAAAAATATTTCTTATCAGGTTAATCAGGTTATTCTGACGTGGTCTACACTAGGATCACATTAGGTTGACTCGATTGAACATAAATTATTTTCCATACAAGGAATCTTTAAGGTTCACCTTACTCGGAAAATAATATTTTTTAAAGATATTTGCATTATAAGTGAATTTTTCCCGAGTAATACTATTATCAAATCCCTCATTTTAAATAATTTAATGACAACCTTCTAACTCTTATGAATTTCAATATAACAGTACTCTCATTTTACTTTTAGAAATTGCTTATTCATTTGGCTGTTGAAATGGATATTAAACTGAAATGTAAACTACTCCAAGAGAGGCAGTTTGTCAATAATATAAAGATATGTTGATATCAATCGAAATCAGATCTAACTCTTTGCGTCAATAGAAATTTCTGAATATAGTTAACATCATAATATATCGCTTTCATTATTTTATCAGTGTTTATAATGGATCTAGCGAACGTTCTCTTTCATTGATTTACATCAATTTGTATGACATTGATACTGTAAAGTGTTGTAGTTGCTAATAATTTACCTATTTATTTGATAGTACGAGTGTTTTGATAAAAATGTGTTCTGTTTGCAAGTTTTTTCTATGATATAACTGAAAACCAAGTTAATTTTATACCAAGAAAATGCAAAACCTTATATTAATAAGTAGGTTTTTAAACTATTATATACTTATCCATGTGATGGATATGTATCGGAAATATGGAGATCTAGGAACATATTGAAAAAAACATTCAAGTGTAGTGATCAAGAAAGGATTTGTTGAAACAAGTGATATGTTATTTAACGTTTCTTGTAATATGAAAGTTTCTATGATTAATAGAGTATTCTTAGAAAAAATCTTTGCTCGTGTGAACCTCTTATTTCTATATAAACCAGAAGGAAAATCTAATCCTGACCCATAACTCACCAGGTTGCGGAATTACCTGATAAGGTTCTTATCAGGTCATCACAAAAGTTGTAGTAGTTGAATGTTGAAGAAAATCCTGTTAGACCCCTTTGCAACGTATCAGTCACACAATATTTTCAAAAATCTTGTAAAATACCATTCAAAATGCAAAACCTACACAATCTTTGGGAATATGCACTCAAGTTTTTCGAACGTTAGTGAGTTACTATGGAATTGGTGCTGTGGAAAAATAAATAGGGGAGGTGTTTGAGTCCCCCACAATATGTCCGAAGAGGAGAAAGCCAATCAATCCATAACATACAACATATCTTCAATCGACAAGTATATGACGATTGTCAACAGAAAAGACGATATTCTATAACAATCGAAAACCGTACTGAGTAAAATTATACTTCATTCAATATCGCACTATCCGATTCTCATTTATTCAGATCGCTACATTTTCGTAGCGGCGTAATTTTTGAAAATTTTAATGTCTGAAATGCCATCTCGAGATATTTCACTCAAAAATAGTGTTTTCATTAGTCCGCCATTTAAAGTTTGTACATTTAATCATATATTTATTAAATCATTAAAAATAAAACTCAAATATTTATTCATTTTAATTCAGTTTGAAAAAGCAGTCCTTCATTTAGATAACATAGATCTTCCACATCATTTTAGATTTTAATGTCTATATAACAGTAACTTGAAATTTAAATTCCATATAGAAAAGTTTGTTTATCTCGTTTAAATGAATTTGGCAACCAATAATCTTGAGAGAATTATCAGCTTGGTACTGGAATAAATATGACACAATTAAAACATGGAAGGGATAAACGCACCTTGATGTGAAATTGAGATCAGAAGAAGTATGTTCCATGGAAAGGCAAATAAGGAGAGGTAGTGTTTGATATAAATTTGAATTAAATATCGTACAAATAACTTATTGATAATAATTATCGTCATATATTATTTTTTGTTGAGTTAAAAGTGTCTAGTAAATAAAAATATATTCTGAATTACAGTAACATTGTAACCAATCTATACACCAACAATTATCTTCATTGTTTACTGACTATGAAGACCGTGTTTAATTAAATTAATTCAACGAAAAAAAAAGTGATACAAAACAACCAAACAATGGAAGGTTACTGAATGTATAAAATGACTTACTTCTATTGGATGCTAATTCTCTCGCGTTTGCAACTGTAAAAATGAAAATAATTATTATATAATGTACAAACGTATTTCAAATGTTACGTATGCTATTATGCGGCATTTGACTATTCAAGATATAAGCCCGTAAGATGATAGATGAAGGTATGATCGATGACAAGCATATATTTGAATATTTTAATTCATTTTAAATTATTTGAACGTGGTGGAACACGACGTATTAAGTACGAATTATGAGAGATAGAAGTCTTGGTGTTTTATATACTCGTTTGGTCAAAATAGGAATATCGTCATAACCACATACAACAAACAAGAAAAATTAGAGGACATATAAGAAGTTTGGCTATTAAATAACGAGACTGCGCGACTAGAGGGCGCCCTAGACGTATCAATCTCAAATTTATTGTTAAATTGAAAAAAACTCCGAACGAATGCTATGAATGGTTGCAAGAGGCATATGGGGACAATTCCCTATATCGTGGGCGTGTTTTTGAGTGGTGTAAGCGCTTCAGTGGGGGCTGACAAAGAAAATCAAAATTCAAGGCAATGTTGATCGTTTTTTTCGACATTAACGGTATCGTGACGACTGAATGGGTTCTAGAGGGTCAAACTTACTATTTGTCAGTTTTGGCAACTCTGCGAGAACGAGTTTGTAAAAAACGGCACTAGTTGTGGAAGAACAACTCGTGGATTTTGCATCAGGACAACTCACCTGTCCATAACGCTTCCTGTATTTAGCCAGTAAGCGCACTCCAGTACTCGAACACTCGTCCGTACTCACCAGATGTGACACCATGCGACTTTTTTTGTTTCCAGAGATCAAATCTGCTTTGGAAGGGATTTGAGTCGATGAAAGCGGTAAAGCAAAAAGAGCAAAGACTTCCAGCACCATTTCGATCAATGGAAAAGACGTATGAAAAGGTTTGTGCCGAGGGGATGGGAATATATTGAAGGGGAGCATTCGAATGTAGAATAATTTTTATAATAATACCCTGTTTCGTAACCAGTCTCGTTATTTAATAGCCACACCTCGTATATGGAATGTTAGATGAAAGAAGATATACGCATCGAATATGATAGAGTTACTTTTCTTAGAATTAACAAACAAAATCTTTACTTTGTGTTTGATATAACGGTAATATCTAGAATGCTCGATATATTATTGAAAGAGCACATGTTCAATGAAATAATGTCTGACATAATTTTACTTTTTGAAAATTCTCAAAAAATCTATTTTTCTCTCAGAAAAGTGACTTTTATGTGGCAAATATAAGAGAAAGTTATTGAGATGAGCTGTTTCCAATCAACATTTAGATCCTTAGGTCCATAGATTAACTATAATTATTTTTTATGTTCATTTAATAAATCGAAAACTAACATTTGTGGCAAAGATTGCTATAAAGAGAAACAAAGTAGTACCCAATCAATATTTAGATCCCTAGGTGTATAGATTAACCATAATATTTTTGTTTTATTTCCATTTTTTATGTCTATTTGATAAATCAAAGACTAATATTTGCAGGAAAGACTGCCTTAAAGAGAAATAAAGTAGTACCCATAACGATATAAAATGACATTTTCATACTTTGGAAGAAGATGACGTCGCAAGGCGTTTGTTTTTCTTAAAGGGAGCAAATTTTAGCTAACATAAATTGTCATAAATCAACAATTGTGTACAATAGAAGTGTTTTTGCAACAAATGATGTTCCATCTTCCCAAAAGTGTAGACATTGTATCGAAGGCAATCCCCATTACGTAATTAAAGCAAGAAATTGAAACAATAGAATGTTTCAATTGAATGTGCCATACTACCTAGTAATTATGGGATTTCATAATAGTAATATGAATACCAATAATCCGTTTGGTTGAAGATGGTTTCCAAGACTGTTGGATTGGTAAATCCCCAGATCCTACAATAATTTTTCCTATGAGAAAACTTATATACAACTGATCTCAAAATTTGTTGTATGGAGATGTATTTTGATTTTAAACAACTTCTTTCAATAATTTTTTATGCATTTCAGGCAAATAATTTTCTCGCAAATTTTCTAAGCTTACTTTCAAAACAAGTTATGCTGAAAATTAATTGTCAAGCAGAGGTGTATATAGAAAAAACAACTAGAACCGTGAAGGTTTTATTTACCACAAAAAACGTTTCAACTTCTCGGGGACACATTCTATATTTTACAGAAGTGGTAAATACGTGTCCTTAAGGCTAGTAATAAATAGAGAGCACAGTTGCAGAAGAGATTGTAGCAGGTATTGTGAAGGAACTTTAGAACAAATACGATTTGTAGTAGAAAAATTTTGAATACAATAAACTGATCCATTATAATCGTTGTCTACGACTATGAAGTATAGAAACAAACTAGTCGAGCTACGAACTGAATATCGTATGAATTAGTGAATATTGATATTATGTGATCAAGAATGTCTTGGTGCACATTACAGATAGAATAGATGAAGCACACAACAAACTGCAAACGCGCCTTATTGAATGAATGATTAGAAAACAAAAATGATGTTCTCGGTGAAATTTTTCGATGGACATTAGAACGTAGATTGTTTGGAGAGTCTTTTTGTGGATTCTGGGGTTTTTTGATCCACTTACAAAGGGGTTAGCACTACTTCTTCGAAGGTCATAAGTCTTTTGCAGAATTAGGTACAACATTCGCCGAGAAGATGGTCACCAGTTTAATGTCACCTCTGGATATTTCGAGAAGTTGCTCAGGTTATATATATAACCCTAATTTATAATATATATATATATATATATATATATATATATATATATATATATATATATATTATAAATATTTTGTATTACTTTAGGCCAAGAATGTTTTTCCAGTAAGACTATATCTGATTCTTTAGCCAACTTTTCAATACCTTGTTATTGTTATCACATCTTATGAGGCCACAATAAGGCTCTTTTCCAAAATCTATATTTATTGCGTCTTCTTCCTTTTTAAATAGCTTGATTCACCCTGGTGGCCTGGTAGATAGGTTGAGGTTACTTCATTACTGTTAGCTAGTACTTCCAGAGTTTTTTACATACTTACGATAGCTTGGACGTTCACTCAAAACACTTCTGAGCAAAAAAGTTTTTTGGTACCAACTTTACCTGAGAAAAAGTGAGTGATTTTCTAAGTGGCACAGGTGGATCTTCATCTAGCCTACATCAGTACTAGTTCTGATTTTAGAATGTCAGACTATCTGTTAAGAAATTTGTGGGAAATAATCAAGTGACAACTCCCAGTTCAGTTCAGAACGTCTACAATATGAGAAATTCTCATTTCTTATCTCTTGTTTCTTTAGTTAATTGCTCAGAATATCATCACATTGTTTGTCAAAATATTTTCCATTCAGATTAACACACTTTTCTATGTATAAACTAATTTTCGATGCATTTTCCCTTTCCGACTGAAGTATCTCACAAATATGCCCAAAACGGGTTTCTCTGGTGTGTGAAATCGTTAATAATGCATTTTTTTCACGTTAAGAAACATATGGAAGGTTAGTCGTATCTGAAGTTTTCCGAATTTCTCCAGTGACTTATGTCAAAAAAATAGTTATCGACCATTCAAAGTTAACCGTTCATATTCTCTAATGCAACTGTTGCAGCACGACTGATAATACCGACAATACCGAAAAAAGTATCAAATATCTTCTTCAATATCAAATGATCATGTCATCTTGTTGATACAAGTTATTCGAATGTCCAAATATGTCCAAATATTTGAATGGGCCTACAGATTTCGTCCTGGAGTGCAAATCAGACTTGCAGTTTGTATACAGTGCTGTAGGACCGCACTTTTCAAATGCGAACAACAATAATCTCAAGAAAATGATAAAATTTTCTGTTAAGCAAATAAATTCTAATCCAGTCTTAAAAGTTTCCGAACTCAACCTGAAGTTGTGAGTTGGGAAATATAGTTTCACTAAAATTTCAACAATGCTAAGTTTCTGTTTGCCAGTAGTATGAGTGAGCTGTTGTTATAAATGTTTTTCTGAAAAACCGAGAAAATTGAGTATGAAGCTGACATTAAGTATTTGTTTTTAAAGGCAATACGCCTACGCATGTATTCTCATGTGTACGGAGACTCTGCCCCATCATTTGCGATCATGAAATTTTGGACAACTAGATATAAACGTGTCCAAAAACTACGATAATTAGCTACTACTAAGTTGGAATTTCTGGAACCGTTGGTGATATTCATACTGAATACATTGTTTACACGTGTCACACAATGTAATTGTGTGTGTTGGTTTAGTGGAGGTCTTAATTATATGTTGGTTGCATGATAATTTTGAGTGAACCGATAGAAACAGATGAAATGGAACACTTCAAAGTAGATGGAGATTTTGAAACTGAAAGAATGGACTTTTGTGACTAGTTCTAAATGGGTAATAATCGAAAATAGAAATGGAATTACGAACCACAATAACTCACACACAATTCACCACAGGAATTTTTAAGTCAATTTGTCGGAAAAGACGTTATGGATAATTAAATGGTACAAGTATTTATTCCAATGCTGCATGATGTTCCAGAGTACTCGGAAGAGGTAAATTTAGGAATATAGCATAATAGGTATTATTTACTATATAGTGCCCAAGAGCATTTATTTATCGAAGTTGGAGAATATCTGTTTAGTGTGAACATTGGACATTGGAGTGGAAGATTGTTTGATGTACCTATTTTTTGACAAGTCAAAAGTCCAAATCTGAATTTTTTTTATTGTGCGTCGGAGATTCATAATATTATGTTGTTATAATCAAGCATCGAATCAATTAAAATTACAAGCCAACTAACTTCAAAAAAAATTTAGTTTAATTTGGATATTTCGCTTATATGTATTCATAAGAATGAAGGAAATTTCGAATTTTATCGTAGCAAATACTATATATTTGTACATTATTCGTACATAATTTAACTACCGAAGAATATGAATATTGATTACTCACTTATTTTCAGAATTCTCACAATTAAAAATTTTTGAATAAGAGAGAAAATGCATATCGTGAAAATATGCTTCCAAACAAAAGTGATAAAATGAAAAAAAAATTTCAAATATTATGGAGTCACTATAATAATTTTGTTGTAATACATAAAAAAATTTGGAGAATGTTAAAAATCTTTTTAAGGGATCTACAGATTTCGTAATCTTGAGTGAAAGAAAACCACATGTCTATTTTCATTATAAATTCTTAAAAAGTCCATGAAATATTTGGAAAAATTCCATTTTCATTTTCTAGTTGCTAGAAGTTTTCATTTTGTGCACATTTGCATTGAGGTAAGTTATTTTCGACTTAATATGTGGTTCATTTTCTATTTACCACAACCTGGTATATATTGTATTGAATGTGTGTACTAAAACAAAAGCATTTCAATAACCGTTCCTTATAATTTATTTTTGGTATGGATCGCCTCAATTATCTCGGAAACGGCTTGTACGATTTTTAACTTTGTTATTTCAAATTGATCAACCTGTATATTTTTTTTTGGAAATCCTTAAGAAATTGATTTTTTTTCATGTATTATTCTGTACACCTAAAAGCCATAATTTCGGAGTAACAGCTACATTTACAGTATCTTCACCAAAGTTACAATAAATATTGTACATTTAGATGGTTACGATTGAATAAACTCGTTTAATTTTAATATTCTTTGAAAATTTATGTGCTAATACAAATCTTGTAACATGGTCTAGTGTCAGTAAGTTAGTAAAAAGTTTAACGACACTGGTGCAGTAAGATATTTATCCAAATCAGGGCGCAGAAAACCTTCAACAACTAAAGACAAAAGTTTGTGTCATGTTAGAAGTAGATCCACATTTGCGAAGTAGAAAAATTACGAATTTCAGAAAACATAGAGTAAAGGTGATTACAGCGGATGCTCAAAATGTTGCCCATTTACGTTAATACAACAAGCCGTGCGATTTTTATAACTTTGCAATACATTTTACAACATCCTTGACTGCTCAATTCTTCTTATCTCTGAGGTAATCCTATCTTTTAATTCCTGATTATATATTGGCAGGTTTTGTTTTATAAACGATGTTTTCAAGAGACCCCACAGGAAATAGTCTAAAGGATTCATGTCGGGTAATCGCGGGGGGTACTCGATAAAACCTCGTCTTTCAATCCATCCTCTGGGAAACAAGTTATTTAGATATTGCCTCACCACACATGCATAGCAAGGTGGGGCACCATCTTGTTGTAGCCAAATATTATCGTTTGGGATATTGTTATTGTCTGAAAATTGCTAATAATGGAGCTTTTTTTGTCATTGTCATTGAACATACTTACTTGGATTTGGAAATATCCAAGCCAACTCAGATATAATACTATTTTCCAACAAATCTTAATACGCCGGACCATCAATGAAAAAGCCCATACATTCAGTTTTTTGGGATATTGGGATTGGGATATTTTGGGATAATACCAGCCGTATCACAAGACTCTTGCACACAAAAATTTATAAATATCGTACAAGCCGTTTCTGAGATAATTGAGACGTTCCATACATAAAACTCATTCTGTATAATGTAGTGCTTTGCTAGATCTATTATGAAAAGTTGCAAAAATTATGAATGAGTCAGATTTTTTCTCTTAGGAAAATTATTCATCTTCTGTTATTTATTGATTTCTAAGCCGTGTATAAGGTTAAGCGTAAGTTTTTGCAGAAAATAAAAAATACTAATTAAGCAAACTACATAAATAATCATTTCCTTCTCTTATATTAGTGATGTAATAGTGATTCGAAACGCAACTGGTCTTTAATTATATCATGAATTAGAATACCAATACTAATCACTTAAAGCAAGCCTTTGCAAAGAAGGATAGGTTATTATAATGTAAATTAATCGGTTCATATTGTAAAGTTTGTATGGAAGAATTTTAATCGGAAATAAGATATCAAAATGAATTTTAATGTCTACATGCAAATTTCGCGTGTAATTTATTCTTGCAATGTTATTTTTATGCAGATTGCCATACATTGTCTGTAAGTTGAAATAAAAAAGGAACTTTATTGAGTATAATTAAGTTGTTTGACTTGTTTGACTTCTTCGTATTCTCAAAAAAATTGTGTATTCAATCCCGGAGAAATGTGATTGTGTTCATTAGGTTTTGAAATAAGAACCATGAGTCTACCATAGTTTTCGGTTGCTCAAAATTTAATACATCAATAAAATATAAGTTTTCAAAATCCCCAGGAAAAAATAAGCAAATTAATTCAATTTCTCAGATTTTTTGATATATTAATGCTTCTAAATGCTCTTGATTTTAGGTCTCTTCTGTTTTAAAATTAATTTTTGTCATTTTTGGAAGATTGATAAAAAAATTGACGTTTTGACTTTTCAGTCTTTATCAAAATTAATTATTTTTACCAAATTAACCAAATTTCATATATATTTTGTGAAGACTGAAGTTAAGTCGAAACATTATTTTTCATCAATCTTTCAAAAATAATTAAAACTAATTTTAAATCAGAAGAGACCTAAAATCAAGAACATTTAGAAGCGTAAGCAAATTTATTCACTGTCTTAAGATTCAAGATGTATCCTTCTCTCGTTATGTTATCATAAACCTTCTTCTGCCTCTGGTTTCTCTAGTTTGCCAATTCTCGCAATATTATCCCCCCTTTCGTAAGCTCTAATAACTCAGAATTTAATATTTACACTCCCTTCACTTCCAGAATTTACAATGCTCATTATTTGTTGTTTATATAAACCTTTTTAAAATTAAGTCGATATATTATAGGCCTTGATGAATGTCAAAATTCATCATCTCCACGAATGAAAGCATCGAATCGTAAACATAAATGCATTTCTATTGGCCGAAGATGCCGTATATATACAATTTCTTGGAGAAATATTCCTGCCAGACAGTCTGCGATAAGCCGTGGTGTCGTTTGGTGGGATTCATTTAATTCGTAAATTTCTTTGAATAAATAGAAATATGATGTTCTTTAGACCATGAGCAAATGAAGATAATAAAATTACACAGTGTAGTGAGAATAAAGGCGGTATGAATTTAGATGTACAAACACAGCAAGGTATTATAATATATTCGAATATTTGAAAAGGGAAAATATTCAGCATTCTGATAATGCAATCATAATAAGAATTGCTGATTTAACTAGAGTGAATAAATTTTCCATTTATCGAGTGCTGGATCATAGGCAGAACCGAAAAATATGTAAAAAAAAATTGAAATCATTGACAAAGCTACTCAAGCTTTTATACGTCGAACAATTTATAGTTTATATAAGGAGAACAGGGTTGCGAAATTAGAAGTAATACAGTAAAAGGTAGCAGATTATCCAGAATACAATTATACCAGTTTAGAAACATTGTTTTGTCAGCATGTGTCACCAAAAACTGAATAAACGGATGGCAATAACAGAATCGTCAAAGATTGTTCGATGTCGACAAGAATATTTGCGTCAGATAAAAGATTACAGAAGCTCTAATATACACATAATTTTTCTAGAAGAAACGACGACAGTCACGTTGTAGTAAATTTCGGTTGGGTTGAAATTGCTTTTTGAATGGGCCATGTTCTAAAAGGAAACCCACGCTGAAATCGTTATGGACAACGCATCCTACCCCTCACGGCAACTATTTAAGATACCAAATAATAGTAGTAACAAAGGTAAAATTTTAGCATTTATGTCTAAAAAATATATTCCTATTCCTGACAGCGATCGTAAAAAAGAAACAACAAATAAATAATTGCTTACTATCACTATTATTAAAGGTCCACAGTTCGAGAATATTTTTTATATTGACAAGCTGTGCAAAGAACAGGATCACACTCTTCTCAGACTACTTACTATTTCATATTTAACCCTATAGTTAATATGGGCAAACGTGAAATCAGAGTTACAGAAATGTAATCAAAGTAGAATATGAGTATGTGGTATCACCCATAAATCAAATGATGACTCTAGTTCAGACGATTCTGACTACCATGATTATTTATAAAGATACTTTGGAATTGAAATGTTTCTTTTCTTTCGTTTTATTTGCAAAGAATTAATTTTCTCTCATAGTTTTTGCTTTGTAATTTTGTTTTCCAGAAAAAAAAACGAATGTGGTGCAAAAAGGGATCAGTGCACATCTGGTACCCTGTTTAAACCAAACGCCCTTACAGGTGGGTACATTTCACTCATCTATTCACGTTTTATAATTTACTATTTAGTTGTAGCAAGTGAAAGAGGTATAATAATGATTTTTTTCAAGTAAGACTACAATTAAGTGCATCTGTCTAAATACCGGCGTATAATGCCGTCCAATTTATAACGATTCTATTACCTCTTAACGAATACTTTCACGCACAAGATGTGGATAGTTTTAAAAGTGTTTATGAAAATAATAAATTTATAAAATGAGGTATCTAAGGGTTTTGAACTGGTTTTTATAATCTGCAATTGATAATGGAAGAACTATAACTATACTGTTTTTACGTTTAATCCTGATGACCTATAATACTGAAATGTTCATTGTTTTATCGAGGTTAATTGATATGACAAAAATTTATGATGTAGAAACAAGGTCAAGGTAGTCAAATTTAATACGTATGGTAATCACTAATCTGTCTCGTGAATACGAGTAATATCGGAATTTTATCATTTTTTTAATTAATCTATGTAGTGTTTTAAGATGCACCTGCTGGACAACAACAATTGGATTGTCACTGCTTCTTGTTTCTGTATTTGAAACAAAAGATAACTTAACAATTTAGAGGCATCGATTTGCATAATTCCAAGTTCTTGTATTCCTATTTCTCAGTATAAAATGTGTTTTAGTGTATCTATTTCATGAAATAGAATACTTGAAATATGAAAATTGAACAAGAAAGAAAAATATACACTTAAACTTATCGTTGTAGCATCTAAATTTAAAATTCTTGTGTGAATCTACAATACACCGAGAATAAATATTAGGTAACCTTAGTAATATTCAGTTATCAATCATTTGTTTCATATTTAATAGAGAATTGTATAACACAATTTTTATAAAGTTCGTTATTTTTTATGGGAGGTTGAGAAATCAGACGAATAAATGTATCCATAGTTACACTAGCAGTAAGAATGTGATAACTATGATAAACTACTTAACGGTCTATATTTAATTTTTGAATAAGAAATCTCCACAAAAAGTCTATGTTATTCAAATAAGTATGTGCTATTATTATCATTAAATTTTTGCCATTTGGATAATTTTATAATTTGATTGGTGTAGAGCTTATGTAGTATGATGATAAAAACTTGATGAAATGATCACCTTTATGGGACTAGTACCGGTTATAATTTTCTCAAAATTGATTTTTTTTTTCGAATCCTTCCACTTACAAAAAACATCTTTTCTTTTCTTCAGTCAGAATGTTGATCACTGGCAGTCCAGATAGTACTTTTGTGGCTAGGTAGCTATTGATAATTTTCTCTTTTCTAATGCATAGATATTCAGTTTTAGCCATATTTATTTCAAATACCTATACTTCGCATTCCATTTTTAGCCCAAGGTCTTATTTTTTCAGTCCAAAAATGATTGTTGCAGTGGATACAATAAATTTTCTTCTGCTAGTATAACTATCCTTCCACGTTTCTTATCCCAACTCTATAGTAAAAAGTGTGGCGAGTTACTGCATAATTGTTGTATCATGAAGTTACTAGTTTTTAATTTGAAATTCTATGAATGGAAGTTCGTTATAAGTTTGCTTGAATTACTAAGTGGAGAAAACTCGCAATAATTTTTCGGTTATTTAATTTGAATTAGTTAGCAAAGCAGAACCAGGATGTATGTCATAAATCTAAAATTTCTTCCTCTCTCTTATTTCCTAAAATAAAGAACAAATCTTAGCATACAAAACAATCACATATTATAAATCTCTCATATCATGTTTAAGTTGTACTAAAAATTATATAGGAATCACTACACAAGATTTAGAAATAAAAAAAAATGTTTACTATCAAATTTGATTTCAGAAACATAAAAATCTTATGGAATATATCAAAATTAGCAATCGAAGGATTTATATAAAACAAAATGTACTTTCAATTATTGGTTAACAAAATTAAGTTTATAAAAATTGATTTTAATAATTATTTCAAGATACCTCGAGTTTCATTAAAATTTCTAAAGCAGCTATACTGATTTCAATATAATTTTCACTCAAATGTCTATTTGTTGCAATTACAAAATAGTTTTAATCCAAGTAAGTGCATTTTAATCATTATTTTGTTATTAAATGAAATATATCGTTTACAAAATACTCTGAGCTAGAGGCGAAATGTTAAAATAGATTCGCAAATAAATATATTCTAATTCTGCTCAATCTACGAACCAATATAAATATTGTGTCCAGAAACTCTATAATATAGTAAGAATGCAAATATTAAATCTGGAATTTCTTACTTTTTCCCAAGAAAAAACTTTACTCTCATTATTTCCATTCTAACGTCTAGGTCATATCTTGTTTTTTTGTTGTATGTAACATCTATAATTATTGTCCTAAACAATATTGTGATGAAAAAGTACTTATTTTAACTTTACCTATAAGTCGTTAATAAAATTCTGTCATACCATCAATATTTTTTGTAATTAATTTCAAGTGAAATTGCCACTGACCGTATCTCTAATGATTTATAGTATCTAAAATAAACGTTTCATGTTTGTGACTGGTAAAATCTATTAATTGCTACTTTATGCAATCAATTAGTACATTGTCACATTAACATCATTTGAATGTGGGTACTACAATTGTTATGACACTTTGACGATATTAATACTATTAATAATACCTATCATCTTTGATCACGTACTAAGTTCAACTACAAAATTGAATCCAATGATGTACGGAACAATCAAAAATAATAAATGAAAAAAATTATTTTTTATGTTAATAGTCCATGATAAGTAAAATATTAAGCTCTGGGATTAAGTATTTTTTAGCGTTAAAAAATTAATGGAAATCAAATTCTGCAATGTCAGCACTTGTTTTATGATATACGAGTAATTATTATGCAAGATGGAGAACATCGCTAAATAAATAATAATTTTTTGCACATTGCATTTACTCGATATATTGTGATCATATAAGGAAAAATATATAAAAAATGTAATTCAACATCGAAAATGTGTTATTTTGAAAAAACAATTTTCACGTCGAATTATTGTCATTACGTTTTGTCGTTATGGATTATTTTGTTACTTATATTTGTAAAGCCGTATGAGTATCTATTATCTGTATTCATATATTCCAATTTCTTCATTAAATCAGAACAAAAAATACCACAACTCATTAACTTTTGAGATCCCAATGACTTAAGACATTCAACAAAGTATCATCATCATCATGGTTAAAAGAATTCATTCATTCATTGGCATATTCCGTAAATTTAAACGAAAATTTTGGACTGCGTTTAAATAATCTGAACTAAAAGTGAATATATGGATTTCAAACGGAAAGTTATTGGAGACTTCAGAATGGTGTGCTTATTATCAGAATGCTAGACATATAAACGAATCACTTTTAAAATGTGGCATAGTACGTATTTAATTATATTTTCTAAATTATATATTCGAACATTATGAATTTTTGATGGATGATAACGTATGTCCAAGTAGTATGTTTGATGGAATAAATAGTTCTACACTACTATCTGAAGGCTAGGGCAGCTCATGCCCAATGGTTAACAATCCGTAATATTTACAGGGACAGCCAGTACAATCTAAAATTAGCAGAAAGGAACTGAAAAGTAATCTTCATTCCAAGATTCTGCCTTATAGCATCACAAGTTTATTCTATCGATCATTTCGTTCCTAGTGTTTACTAGTATTGCATATATCAAGCTCTTGAAATATCCCGGAAAAATTAATCCATTATATTCAATGCATGGAAATGGATCTCCTCATTCAATCCACATCCTAGAAATAATGTTATTAAGAATATTTCTGACATGATTCAAATTTTAATATTGTTGACAAAAAAATATGGACCTACTAAATTAATACGCACTAATCCTGTCTACACATTAACACAAAATCGATGCTGATTCTTTGTTTGAATTGTAGCGTATGTATTCTCATCTGCCCATAAATGTAAATTATGGGAATTAATACAACCGTCTCGTGTGAAACCAGCTTCATCAGTAAACAGTACTTTTCCAACAACTATAATATCAACTCGTTGTTTATCTAGAAATCAACGAAAGTAGGCCAGTCTTGCTGCATATTCCTCTATTTCCACGTCATGCACTCTCTGGATGTGAAAGGAGTGAAGAAGCTGCTCCTAGAGAATCTATGAATAGTTGTCGTTGATGCGTTAAATTGTTATGACATTTTGCGTACGCTAGTTTTGGGATCAGAAATGATTGATTGTGTTTTAAACCTCCTGTATGTATTTCCAATAAATAATAAAAATAATAATTTTTTTCAGAATGTCTCTTTATGGCGAATGTCTTCCTCGGCATGTACAACGATCTAAAAATCTACATATCTCCTAAACAATAAATTTGATCGAATTCAACAAAGATTACCTTTCTGTTGGTTATAAAGTTCATGTTTGCTATCTTTAGAATGTACAAGTTGTCCCTGTAAAACTTCGAAGGCGTACAACTCAAAAATGAAAATTTTTTTTGTATGTAAGGGCATTAGTTCCACCTTCATCTAGTCACTGCCATTACAACAGAGAATTTGAACAAAAAACTAGTGTAGGAACCAACTCGTGATTTCCTCCATTATATTATTTTACCCATTAAATAGAATCACATTTCTCGATGGTTATAGATGTTTTTGCCTATGATGTTTTATCAACATTGGAAGATTTAATAAAAATTTATTCATGAAATTATTTTTATTCCCAAACTCTACAATCACAATTATCTTCCACCAAGTTTCCGTCGCACCTCATAATAATAATAATCAGTTTATTCTTTTCCTCTTATATATTTGGTAATTATGTATTAGTTATAATTTGAATACTACTTTATCAGTATTAGTATTAATTCATTTTTTTTTTTCGATTAATAACTATCCATCATTCGAAATAATTCTGTCTTTTCTTTTGCTATCAGAGTTAATAAGGTTATGCCAACTACAATTAATGAATTTCAGGCAATAGTTGAATGGATAGACGGTACAAAAGGGCGTATAATTTATTTGGTGTGACATTTATTTTATTTAGATGCCTACTATTGCTACTGAATTAAATACTATACGAATAAATGTGATCATATCTATTAAAAATGTTGTATAACAATTATCACCGTTGGATACTCGTATTATTAATCATTTATAAAAATGTTAATGGTGACACACTTATCTCATGTAACCGTGTTTGAGAGTGCAATGCGTTATTAATTAACGTTGTAATTATTACATAGAAATATGTTGAAATTAAGTACCATTTTAATGGATAATATTCAGAGAATATTAATTAATCATGCTTGGTCACTATTATAATGGACAGTGAGACATTATTTGACTATATTGTTAGTAAACTACAAAGTATTTCTAACTGTTTTATATAAATAAGTGAGAAGAATATTTCACATATATATTTTGCAGTGTTCTCTATTCCACACATTTACGGTATAGTG